>CM056602.1:2418561-2668710 GCA_029721355.1 Tegillarca granosa | reverse complement strand
TGGAATGACTTAACATTACAAGTCAGTAAAGAGTAAAGACACAGTGATACCATTGTTAACACCAGTAGTTTGGATTGGAATGACTTAACACATTACAAGTCAGTAAAGGTAAAGACACAGTGATACCATTGTTAACACAGTTAGTTTGGATTGGAATGACTTAACATTACAAGTCAGTAAAGGTAAAGACACAGTGATACCATTGTTAACACAGTTAGTTTGGATTGGAATGACTTAACATTACAAGTCAGTAAGGGTAAAGACACAGTGATACCATTGGTAACACAGTTAGTTTGGATTGGAAGACTTAACATTACAAGTCAGTAAAGGGTAAAGACACAGTGATACCATTGTTAAACAGGTTAGTTTGGATTGGAATGACTTAAACATTACAAGTCAGTAAAGAGTAAAGACACAGTGATACCATTGTTAACACAGGTAGTTTGGATTGGAATGACTTAACATTACAAGTCAGTAAGGAGTAAAGACACAGTGATTACCATTGTTAACACAGGTAGTTTGGATTGGAATGACTGACATTACAAGTCAGTAAAGGAGTAAAGGACACAGTGATACCATTTGTTAAGCACAGTTAGTTTTGGATTGGAATGACTTAACATTACAAGTCAGTAAAGAGTAAAGACACAGTGATACCATTGTTAACACAGTTAGTTGGATTGGAATGACTTAACATTACAAGTCAGTAAAGGGTAAAGACACAGTGATACCATTGTTAACACAGGTAGTTTGGATTGGAATGACTTAACATTACAAGTCAGTAAAGAGTAAAGACACAGTGATACCATTGTTACACAGGTAGTTTGGATTGGAATGACTTAACATTACAAGTCAGTAAAGAGTAAAGACACAGTGATACCATTGTTAACACAGGTAGTTTGGATTGGAATGACTTAACATTACAAGTCAGTAAAGGGTAAAGACACAGTGATACCATTGTTAACACAGGTAGTTTGGATTGGAATGACTTAACATTACAAGTCAGTAAAGAGGTAAAGACACAGTGATACCATTGTAACACAGGTAGTTTGGATTGGAATGACTTAACATTACAAGTCAGTAAAGGGTAAAGACACAGTGATACCATTGTTAACACAGGTAGTTTGGATTGGAATGACTTAACATTACAAGTCAGTAAAGAGTAAAGACACAGTGATACCATTGTTAACACAGGTAGTTTGGATTGGAATGACTTAACATTACAAGTCAGTAAAGAGGTAAAGACACAGTGATACCATTGTTAACACAGGTAGTTTGGATTGGAATGACTTAAACATTACAAGTCAGTAAGAGTAAAGACACAGTGATACCATTGTTAACACAGGTTAGTTTGGATTGGAATGACTTAACATTACAAGTCAGTAAAGAGGTAAAGGACACAGTGATACCATTGTTAACACAGGTAGTTTGGATTGGAATGACTTAACATTACAAGTCAGTAAAGAGTAAAGACACAGTGATACCATTGTTAACACAGGTTAGTTTGGATTGGAATGACTTAACATTACAAGTCAGTAAAGAGGTAAAGACACAGTGATACCATTGTTAACACAGGTAGTTTGGATTGGAATGACTTAACATTACAAGTCAGTAAAGGGTAAAGACACAGTGATACCATTGTTAACACAGGTAGTTTGGATTGGAATGACTTAACATTACAAGTCAGTAAAGGGTAAAGACACAGTGATACCATTGTTAACACAGGTAGTTTGGATTGGAATGACTTAACATTACAAGTCAGTAAAGAGTAAAGACACAGTGATACCATTGTTAACACAGGTAGTTTGGATTGGAATGACTTAACATTACAAGTCAGTAAAGAGGTAAAGACACAGTGATACCATTGTTAACACAGGTAGTTTGGATTGGAATGACTTAACATTACAAGTCAGTAAAGGGTAAAGACACAGTGATACCATTGTTAACACAGTTAGTTTGGATTGGAATGACTTAACATTACAAGTCAGTAAAGAGGTAAAGACACAGTGATACCATTGTTAACACAGGTAGTTTGGATTGGAATGACTTAACATTACAAGTCAGTAAAGGGTAAAGACACAGTGATACCATTGTTAACACAGGTAGTTTGGATTGGAATGACTTAACATTACAAGTCAGTAAAGAGTAAAGACACAGTGATACCATTGTTAACACAGGTAGTTTGGATTGGAATGACTTAACATTACAAGTCAGTAAAGGGTAAAGACACAGTGATACCATTGTTAACACAGGTAGTTTGGATTGGAATGACTTAACATTACAAGTCAGTAAAGAGTAAAGACACAGTGATACCATTGTTAACACAGGTAGTTTGGATTGGAATGACTTAACATTACAAGTCAGTAAAGGGTAAAGACACAGTGATACCATTGTTAACACAGGTAGTTTGGATTGGAATGACTTAACATTACAAGTCAGTAAAGAGTAAAGACACAGTGATACCATTGTTAACACAGGTAGTTTGGATTGGAATGACTTAACATTACAAGTCAGTAAAGGGTAAAGACACAGTGATACCATTGTTAACACAGGTAGTTTGGATTGGAATGACTTAACATTACAAGTCAGTAAAGGGTAAAGACACAGTGATACCATTGTTAACACAGGTAGTTTGGATTGGAATGACTTAACATTACAAGTCAGTAAAGAGGTAAAGACACAGTGATACCATTGTTAACACAGGTAGTTTGGATTGGAATGACTTAACATTACAAGTCAGTAAAGGGTAAAGACACAGTGATACCATTGTTAACACAGGTAGTTTGGATTGGAATGACTTAACATTACAAGTCAGTAAAGGGTAAAGACACAGTGATACCATTGTTAACACAGGTAGTTTGGATTGGAATGACTTAACATTACAAGTCAGT
Organism: Tegillarca granosa; assembly: GCA_029721355.1. Lineage (NCBI taxonomy): Eukaryota > Metazoa > Mollusca > Bivalvia > Arcoida > Arcidae > Tegillarca > Tegillarca granosa. The sequence continues at coordinate 2,665,822 of CM056602.1, read as the reverse complement.
AAAGAGTAAAGACACAGTGATACCATTGTTAACACAGGTAGTTTGGATTGGAATGACTTAACATTACAAGTCAGTAAAGAGTAAAGACACAGTGATACCATTGTTAACACAGGTAGTTTGGATTGGAATGACTTAACATTACAAGTCAGTAAAGGGTAAAGACACAGTGATACCATTGTTAACACAGGTAGTTTGGATTGGAATGACTTAACATTACAAGTCAGTAAAGAGGTAAAGACACAGTGATACCATTGTTAACACAGGTAGTTTGGATTGGAATGACTTAACATTACAAGTCAGTAAAGAGTAAAGACACAGTGATACCATTGTTAACACAGGTAGTTTGGATTGGAATGACTTAACATTACAAGTCAGTAAAGAGTAAAGACACAGTGATACCATTGTTAACACAGGTAGTTTGGATTGGAATGACTTAACATTACAAGTCAGTAAAGAGTAAAGACACAGTGATACCATTGTTAACACAGGTAGTTTGGATTGGAATGACTTAACATTACAAGTCAGTAAAGAGTAAAGACACAGTGATACCATTGTTAACACAGGTAGTTTGGATTGGAATGACTTAACATTACAAGTCAGTAAAGGGTAAAGACACAGTGATACCATTGTTAACACAGGTAGTTTGGATTGGAATGACTTAACATTACAAGTCAGTAAAGAGTAAAGACACAGTGATACCATTGTTAACACAGGTAGTTTGGATTGGAATGACTTAACATTACAAGTCAGTAAAGAGTAAAGACACAGTGATACCATTGTTAACACAGGTAGTTTGGATTGGAATGACTTAACATTACAAGTCAGTAAAGAGTAAAGACACAGTGATACCATTGTTAACACAGGTAGTTTGGATTGGAATGACTTAACATTACAAGTCAGTAAAGAGTAAAGACACAGTGATACCATTGTTAACACAGGTAGTTTGGATTGGAATGACTTAACATTACAAGTCAGTAAAGAGTAAAGACACAGTGATACCATTGTTAACACAGGTAGTTTGGATTGGAATGACTTAACATTACAAGTCAGTAAAGGGTAAAGACACAGTGATACCATTGTTAACACAGGTAGTTTGGATTGGAATGACTTAACATTACAAGTCAGTAAAGAGGTAAAGACACAGTGATACCATTGTTAACACAGGTAGTTTGGATTGGAATGACTTAACATTACAAGTCAGTAAAGAGGTAAAGACACAGTGATACCATTGTTAACACAGGTAGTTTGGATTGGAATGACTTAACATTACAAGTCAGTAAAGAGTAAAGACACAGTGATACCATTGTTAACACAGGTAGTTTGGATTGGAATGACTTAACATTACAAGTCAGTAAAGAGTAAAGACACAGTGATACCATTGTTAACACAGGTAGTTTGGATTGGAATGACTTAACATTACAAGTCAGTAAAGAGGTAAAGACACAGTGATACCATTGTTAACACAGGTAGTTTGGATTGGAATGACTTAACATTACAAGTCAGTAAAGAGTAAAGACACAGTGATACCATTGTTAACACAGGTAGTTTGGATTGGAATGACTTAACATTACAAGTCAGTAAAGGGTAAAGACACAGTGATACCATTGTTAACACAGGTAGTTTGGATTGGAATGACTTAACATTACAAGTCAGTAAAGAGTAAAGACACAGTGATACCATTGTTAACACAGGTAGTTTGGATTGGAATGACTTAACATTACAAGTCAGTAAAGGGTAAAGACACAGTGATACCATTGTTAACACAGGTAGTTTGGATTGGAATGACTTAACATTACAAGTCAGTAAAGAGTAAAGACACAGTGATACCATTGTTAACACAGTTAGTTTGGATTGGAATGACTTAACATTACAAGTCAGTAAAGGGTAAAGACACAGTGATACCATTGTTAACACAGTTAGTTTGGATTGGAATGACTTAACATTACAAGTCAGTAAAGAGTAAAGACACAGTGATACCATTGTTAACACAGGTAGTTTGGATTGGAATGACTTAACATTACAAGTCAGTAAAGAGTAAAGACACAGTGATACCATTGTTAACACAGGTAGTTTGGATTGGAATGACTTAACATTACAAGTCAGTAAAGAGTAAAGACACAGTGATACCATTGTTAACACAGGTAGTTTGGATTGGAATGACTTAACATTACAAGTCAGTAAAGGAGTAAAGACACAGTGATACCATTGTTAACACAGGTAGTTTGGATTGGAATGACTTAACATTACAAGTCAGTAAAGAGTAAAGACACAGTGATACCATTGTTAACACAGGTAGTTTGGATTGGAATGACTTAACATTACAAGTCAGTAAAGGGTAAAGACACAGTGATACCATTGTTAACACAGGTAGTTTGGATTGGAATGACTTAACATTACAAGTCAGTAAAGAGTAAAGACACAGTGATACCATTGTTAACACAGGTAGTTTGGATTGGAATGACTTAACATTACAAGTCAGTAAAGGGTAAAGACACAGTGATACCATTGTTAACACAGTTAGTTTGGATTGGAATGACTTAACATTACAAGTCAGTAAAGAGTAAAGACACAGTGATACCATTGTTAACACAGGTAGTTTGGATTGGAATGACTTAACATTACAAGTCAGTAAAGAGTAAAGACACAGTGATACCATTGTTAACACAGTTAGTTTGGATTGGAATGACTTAACATTACAAGTCAGTAAAGAGTAAAGACACAGTGATACCATTGTTAACACAGGTAGTTTGGATTGGAATGACTTAACATTACAAGTCAGTAAAGAGTAAAGACACAGTGATACCATTGTTAACACAGGTAGTTTGGATTGGAATGACTTAACATTACAAGTCAGTAAAGGGTAAAGACACAGTGATACCATTGTTAACACAGTTAGTTTGGATTGGAATGACTTAACATTACAAGTCAGTAAAGAGTAAAGACACAGTGATACCATTGTTAACACAGGTAGTTTGGATTGGAATGACTTAACATTACAAGTCAGTAAAGGGTAAAGACACAGTGATACCATTGTTAACACAGGTAGTTTGGATTGGAATGACTTAACATTACAAGTCAGTAAAGAGTAAAGACACAGTGATACCATTGTTAACACAGGTAGTTTGGATTGGAATGACTTAACATTACAAGTCAGTAAAGAGTAAAGACACAGTGATACCATTGTTAACACAGGTAGTTTGGATTGGAATGACTTAACATTACAAGTCAGTAAAGAGGTAAAGACACAGTGATACCATTGTTAACACAGGTAGTTTGGATTGGAATGACTTAACATTACAAGTCAGTAAAGAGTAAAGACACAGTGATACCATTGTTAACACAGTTAGTTTGGATTGGAATGACTTAACATTACAAGTCAGTAAAGGGTAAAGACACAGTGATACCATTGTTAACACAGGTAGTTTGGATTGGAATGACTTAACATTACAAGTCAGTAAAGAGTAAAGACACAGTGATACCATTGTTAACACAGTTAGTTTGGATTGGAATGACTTAACATTACAAGTCAGTAAAGAGTAAAGACACAGTGATACCATTGTTAACACAGTTAGTTTGGATTGGAATGACTTAACATTACAAGTCAGTAAAGAGTAAAGACACAGTGATACCATTGTTAACACAGGTAGTTTGGATTGGAATGACTTAACATTACAAGTCAGTAAAGAGTAAAGACACAGTGATACCATTGTTAACACAGTTAGTTTGGATTGGAATGACTTAACATTACAAGTCAGTAAAGAGTAAAGACACAGTGATACCATTGTTAACACAGTTAGTTTGGATTGGAATGACTTAACATTACAAGTCAGTAAAGGGTAAAGACACAGTGATACCATTGTTAACACAGTTAGTTTGGATTGGAATGACTTAACATTACAAGTCAGTAAAGGGTAAAGACACAGTGATACCATTGTTAACACAGGTAGTTTGGATTGGAATGACTTAACATTACAAGTCAGTAAAGAGTAAAGACACAGTGATACCATTGTTAACACAGTTAGTTTGGATTGGAATGACTTAACATTACAAGTCAGTAAAGAGTAAAGACACAGTGATACCATTGTTAACACAGTTAGTTTGGATTGGAATGACTTAACATTACAAGTCAGTAAAGGGTAAAGACACAGTGATACCATTGTTAACACAGTTAGTTTGGATTGGAATGACTTAACATTACAAGTCAGTAAAGAGTAAAGACACAGTGATACCATTGTTAACACAGTTAGTTTGGATTGGAATGACTTAACATTACAAGTCAGTAAAGGGTAAAGACACAGTGATACCGATGTTAACACAGTTAGTTTGGATTGGAATGACTTAACATTTCAAGTCAGTAAAGGGTAAAGACACAGTGATACCATTGTTAACACAGGTAGTTTGGATTGGAATGACTTAACATTACAAGTCAGTAAAGAGTAAAGACACAGTGATACCATTGTTAACACAGGTAGTTTGGATTGGAATGACTTAACATTACAAGTCAGTAAAGGGTAAAGACACAGTGATACCATTGTTAACACAGGTAGTTTGGATTGGAATGACTTAACATAACAAGTCAGTAAAGGGTAAAGACACAGTGATACCATTGTTAACACAGGTAGTTTGGATTGGAATGACTTAACATTACAAGTCAGTAAAGAGTAAAGACACAGTGATACCATTGTTAACACAGGTAGTTTGGATTGGAATGACTTAACATTACAAGTCAGTAAAGGGTAAAGACACAGTGATACCATTGTTAACACAGGTAGTTTGGATTGGAATGACTTAACATTACAAGTCAGTAAAGGGTAAAGACACAGTGATACCATTGTTAACACAGGTAGTTTGGATTGGAATGACTTAACATTACAAGTCAGTAAAGGGTAAAGACACAGTGATACCATTGTTAACACAGGTAGTTTGGATTGGAATGACTTAACATTACAAGTCAGTAAAGGGTAAAGACACAGTGATACCATTGTTAACACAGGTAGTTTGGATTGGAATGACTTAACATTACAAGTCAGTAAAGGGTAAAGACACAGTGATACCATTGTTAACACAGGTAGTTTGGATTGGAATGACTTAACATTACAAGTCAGTAAAGGGTAAAGACACAGTGATACCATTGTTAACACAGGTAGTTTGGATTGGAATGACTTAACATTACAAGTCAGTAAAGGGTAAAGACACAGTGATACCATTGTTAACACAGGTAGTTTGGATTGGAATGACTTAACATTACAAGTCAGTAAAGGGTAAAGACACAGTGATACCATTGTTAACACAGGTAGTTTGGATTGGAATGACTTAACATTACAAGTCAGTAAAGGGTAAAGACACAGTGATACCATTGTTAACACAGGTAGTTTGGATTGGAATGACTTAACATTACAAGTCAGTAAAGAGTAAAGACACAGTGATACCATTGTTAACACAGGTAGTTTGGATTGGAATGACTTAACATTACAAGTCAGTAAAGGGTAAAGACACAGTGATACCATTGTTAACACAGTTAGTTTGGATTGGAATGACTTAACATTACAAGTCATTAAAGGGTAAAGACACAGTGATACCATTGTTAACACAGGTAGTTTGGATTGGAATGACTTAACATTACAAGTCAGTAAAGAGTAAAGACACAGTGATACCATTGTTAACACAGGTAGTTTGGATTGGAATGACTTAACATTACAAGTCAGTAAAGAGTAAAGACACAGTGATACCATTGTTAACACAGGTAGTTTGGATTGGAATGACTTAACATTACAAGTCAGTAAAGGGTAAAGACACAGTGATACCATTGTTAACACAGTTAGTTTGGATTGGAATGACTTAACATTACAAGTCAGTAAAGAGTAAAGACACAGTGATACCATTGTTAACACAGGTAGTTTGGATTGGAATGACTTAACATTACAAGTCAGTAAAGAGTAAAGACACAGTGATACCATTGTTAACACAGTTAGTTTGGATTGGAATGACTTAACATTACAAGTCAGTAAAGGGTAAAGACACAGTGATACCATTGTTAACACAGGTAGTTTGGATTGGAATGACTTAACATTACAAGTCAGTAAAGAGTAAAGACACAGTGATACCATTGTTAACACAGGTAGTTTGGATTGGAATGACTTAACATTACAAGTCAGTAAAGAGTAAAGACACAGTGATACCATTGTTAACACAGGTAGTTTGGATTGGAATGACTTAACATTACAAGTCAGTAAAGGGTAAAGACACAGTGATACCATTGTTAACACAGGTAGTTTGGATTGGAATGACTTAACATTACAAGTCAGTAAAGAGTAAAGACACAGTGATACCATTGTTAACACAGGTAGTTTGGATTGGAATGACTTAACATTACAAGTCAGTAAAGGGTAAAGACACAGTGATACCATTGTTAACACAGTTAGTTTGGATTGGAATGACTTAACATTACAAGTCAGTAAAGAGTAAAGACACAGTGATACCATTGTTAACACAGTTAGTTTGGATTGGAATGACTTAACATTACAAGTCAGTAAAGGGTAAAGACACAGTGATACCATTGTTAACACAGTTAGTTTGGATTGGAATGACTTAACATTACAAGTCAGTAAAGGGTAAAGACACAGTGATACCATTGTTAACACAGGTAGTTTGGATTGGAATGACTTAACATTACAAGTCAGTAAAGAGTAAAGACACAGTGATACCATTGTTAACACAGGTAGTTTGGATTGGAATGACTTAACATTACAAGTCAGTAAAGGGTAAAGACACAGTGATACCATTGTTAACACAGTTAGTTTGGATTGGAATGACTTAACATTACAAGTCAGTAAAGAGTAAAGACACAGTGATACCATTGTTAACACAGTTAGTTTGGATTGGAATGACTTAACATTACAAGTCAGTAAAGAGTAAAGACACAGTGATACCATTGTTAACACAGTTAGTTTGGATTGGAATGACTTAACATTACAAGTCAGTAAAGGGTAAAGACACAGTGATACCATTGTTAACACAGGTAGTTTGGATTGGAATGACTTAACATTACAAGTCAGTAAAGAGTAAAGACACAGTGATACCATTGTTAACACAGTTAGTTTGGATTGGAATGACTTAACATTACAAGTCAGTAAAGGGTAAAGACACAGTGATACCATTGTTAACACAGTTAGTTTGGATTGGAATGACTTAACATTACAAGTCAGTAAAGAGTAAAGACACAGTGATACCATTGTTAACACAGGTAGTTTGGATTGGAATGACTTAACATTACAAGTCAGTAAAGAGTAAAGACACAGTGATACCATTGTTAACACAGTTAGTTTGGATTGGAATGACTTAACATTACAAGTCAGTAAAGGGTAAAGACACAGTGATACCATTGTTAACACAGTTAGTTTGGATTGGAATGACTTAACATTACAAGTCAGTAAAGAGTAAAGACACAGTGATACCATTGTTAACACAGTTAGTTTGGATTGGAATGACTTAACATTACAAGTCAGTAAAGGGTAAAGACACAGTGATACCATTGTTAACACAGGTAGTTTGGATTGGAATGACTTAACATTACAAGTCAGTAAAGGGTAAAGACACAGTGATACCATTGTTAACACAGGTAGTTTGGATTGGAATGACTTAACATTACAAGTCAGTAAAGAGTAAAGACACAGTGATACCATTGTTAACACAGTTAGTTTGGATTGGAATGACTTAACATTACAAGTCAGTAAAGGGTAAAGACACAGTGATACCATTGTTAACACAGTTAGTTTGGATTGGAATGACTTAACATTACAAGTCAGTAAAGAGTAAAGACACAGTGATACCATTGTTAACACAGTTAGTTTGGATTGGAATGACTTAACATTACAAGTCAGTAAAGGGTAAAGACACAGTGATACCATTGTTAACACAGGTAGTTTGGATTGGAATGACTTAACATTACAAGTCAGTAAAGAGTAAAGACACAGTGATACCATTGTTAACACAGGTAGTTTGGATTGGAATGACTTAACATTACAAGTCAGTAAAGAGTAAAGACACAGTAATACCATTGTTAACACAGGTAGTTTGGATTGGAATGACTTAACATTACAAGTCAGTAAAGGGTAAAGACACAGTGATACCATTGTTAACACAGTTAGTTTGGATTGGAATGACTTAACATTACAAGTCAGTAAAGAGTAAAGACACAGTAATACCATTGTTAACACAGGTAGTTTGGATTGGAATGACTTAACATTACAAGTCAGTAAAGAGTAAAGACACAGTGATACCATTGTTAACACAGGTAGTTTGGATTGGAATGACTTAACATTACAAGTCAGTAAAGAGTAAAGACACAGTAATACCATTGTTAACACAGGTAGTTTGGATTGGAATGACTTAACATTACAAGTCAGTAAAGAGTTAAGACACAGTGATACCATTGTTAACACAGGTAGTTTGGATTGAAATGACTTAACATTACAAGTCAGTAAAGGGTAAAGACACAGTGATACCATTGTTAACACAGGTAGTTTGGATTGGAATGACTTAACATTACAAGTCAGTAAAGAGTAAAGACAAAGTGATACCATTGTTAACACAGGTAGTTTGGATTGGAATGACTTAACATTACAAGTCAGTAAAGAGTAAAGACACAGTGATACCATTGTTAACACAGGTAGTTTGGATTGGAATGACTTAACATTACAAGTCAGTAAAGGGTAAAGACACAGTGATACCATTGTTAACACAGTTACTTTGGATTGGAATGACTTAACATTACAAGTCAGTAAAGGGTAAAGACACAGTGATACCATTGTTAACACAGGTAGTTTGGATTGGAATGACTTAACATTACAAGTCAGTAAAGAGTAAAGACACAGTGATACCATTGTTAACACAGGTAGTTTGGATTGGAATGACTTAACATTACAAGTCAGTAAAGGGTAAAGACACAGTGATACCATTGTTAACACAGGTAGTTTGGATTGGAATGACTTAACATTACAAGTCAGTAAAGGGTAAAGACACAGTGATACCATTGTTAACACAGGTAGTTTGGATTGGAATGACTTAACATTACAAGTCAGTAAAGGGTAAAGACACAGTGATACCATTGTTAACACAGGTAGTTTGGATTGGAATGACTTAACATTACAAGTCAGTAAAGGGTAAAGACACAGTGATACCATTGTTAACACAGGTAGTTTGGATTGGAATGACTTAACATTACAAGTCAGTAAAGGGTAAAGACACAGTGATACCATTGTTAACACAGGTAGTTTGGATTGGAATGACTTAACATTACAAGTCAGTAAAGGGTAAAGACACAGTGATACCATTGTTAACACAGTTAGTTTGGATTGGAATGACTTAACATTACAAGTCAGTAAAGGGTAAAGACACAGTGATACCATTGTTAACACAGGTAGTTTGGATTGGAATGACTTAACATTACAAGTCAGTAAAGGGTAAAGACACAGTGATACCATTGTTAACACAGGTAGTTTGGATTGGAATGACTTAACATTACAAGTCAATAAAGGGTAAAGACACAGTGATACCATTGTTAACACAGGTAGTTTGGATTGGAATGACTTAACACATTGTAACTCATTGTTACATGCTGACCTTAAAGTAAAATAAACTGTATAAAATCATTGAACCTGAAAAGAAAAATGAACATCAAATCTTAATTCTCATATTCTTAGTTGACATATTTACCGGTACAAAGGTTTAAAACAAAATCAACTGGGTTTTACAGTAACCTTCAAGGGATGATTGAAGATAATCAGCTTGGTTTTAATCATCAAGGAATGATTGAAGATAATAAGCTTGGTTTTAATCACCAAGGAATGATTGAAGATGATCAGCTTGGTTTTACAGTAACCTTCAAGGAATGATTGAAGATGATCAGCTTGGTTTTAATCATCAAGGAATGATTGAAGATGATCAGCTTGGTTTTAATCATCAAGGAATGATTGAAGATGATCAGCTTGGTTTAAATCATTAAGGAATGATTGAAGATAATCAGTGTTCATTAAGTAATCTGCTGTGTTTTAAAAATTGTCAACAATTTTTTTACCATTTTGTTTCAATATAAAGCGTTTGTTAGGAAATGTAAAATGCTACCATGGCAACAATATCAAGCACTGTTGTACCAGCTTAAGTATTATTAATTTTTCCTAACAATACCTGTACTCTGTCATACGGAAGGGTGCAGTTCAACTAGAATCCAATATCTTCTATTTAGTAGTGGCTAGGTGGTCTAAATGCAGGGTTCTAGATCCTTCTTGGGCCAGATCCTAGAGTCTTTGTGAAAGCTTAGTTTAGTGATTTCCTCTAGATACTCCAATTTCCCCCACCATCCCAGAATTGAACAACTTGTTATAGGTAACAGAATCTTGATTTGAAATTCTTAAACACCATTTGAACTTTTCTCTTCACTCTAATCCATGTTTTTGTTTAATACCTTTTTAAAAACACAACTCGCATCATTTTTACAGCAGTAAGAGACAACATAATCCATCACCTTCTTTTTTTTGGAGGGTCCTTGATTGCTGAGAAGTCGAAGTGCAGGGTTCTAAATCAAAGCTTCTTTCATTACCTGCTAAGTTTGAATCACTTTTAGTGAAGATCCTAATCTCAGAGAAAGTTTGTCAGTTTGCTTGCTGAAGGTCATTGTCTTCTCTATTGGTTTAGTGCACTCTTATTTTCCCTCCGCCCCTTCCTGAATTGACCACATTTATAAGTGAAAGAATCTGGATTAGGACATATTAAACACCATTTGTAGCTATACTTAATGTGTTTTTTTTTATTCACCTCAGATCAAACCAACAACAATCTAGAATAATTTCACAGTATTAAGTGACACAGATTGAGATATATTTGAATCGTAACCCTGGAATAATCAGATTACATAAAAGTATTGCTGTACTTATTTGTATATACAATATTATCTGAAACGATTATGCACGTAAAACCGGGATCAAACACGATATCATTTTATGAACTGTAATCCATAATATCAATAAATATTCAGACTTAGTTAACTCCTACATGTATGCCGATTGGCGTCTGTATAATTCACTTTCTCTGTGATTACCTGAGTCACTAAGGTGAAAACTCCCTTTGGGTTTTGCATGGTAATGGCACTAATTGATCAATTCCCCATTTAAAGTGTGAGAAACGTTTGAATGCATTTTTGTTGCCAATTCTTGCCGTAACAATGTCACCGGTTTCACAATCATTAACTCAATTGAGTGTACACTTAACTGAAATATTCCTGTTTTTCTCTCATCAATATTAAGAAATTTTAAGTTTTAAAAGACTATGTTGTGTTTTGTTCAACAAACCTACAGTATACAATTTAAATATAACATAGATATTCAATTTTAAATGTATAATGTCATAAAAATTAACATTGAAATATTCCCTGATTTCAGTTGAGGGTACACTGGATTGAGTAAATAATTGTGAAACTTGGGTGAGACTTGTATACAAAAATAATGGTGCTTGACTAAAGCATAAAAAATTAACACTATTAACCTCATTTCACAAAAAAAAAATGATTTAAAAAAAAATATTTCAGATACATATCTGAAAATGAAAGGGATATATATATATATTAGCTATATTTGAACATGTAAAACTGAACTCGGGTGTATGATCTTAAATTCTTACCTGTCAAAATCAGACAAATCTATGACATACTTATATTGTTGTTTGTTACAATACTTAGTGTGAATGGAATAGTTTTAACTTTTAAAAGTGCTGGTGATCCACTCAACAGAACGAGTGAAGAGTTAGTCTACACCCTTAATCTAATCAGGGTATATATACTACAGAATTCCAATGCTTTACTCTTGTAATTTCTTACAAAATGTCGCAAAATGCCTCATATTTTTCCTGTTATTCAAGGGGTCCGTTCCTAGTCAACACGCCTTGTCTTTGTGTGGATATAAAAGTAATTCTGAGACACCTTAACATATAAAACCGTCTTATCTTGCCAGTTTAAATTTAAACATTATAAAAATGTAGTTTATTTAAAGTATGAACAATATATTTACTATTGAATTCCATTGTTGTTTTTAGTATTTCACTGTTCATATAGGTCAGGGTTATAACTTTGTAGGTTTTTTTTTATTTACAGAATGTTTGAAGTCAGTGCCATTTTTATCAAGTTTACACAAGCATGTAAGTGAAACATTTAATTACTTTTATCATTTAAATTCTGTGAGAAAAATTATTCAAATACATGTTCATCTAATTGTTTGTGGCTAGTACATTGTATTTTATCATTTCTTCTTAACTAAAACCATTAAAAGTCTGAATTTTTGGTTAAATAAAATTAAATTTAAGATAACTTTCTTTTTTTCATTCATTGTCACTAGCACTAAATAAACGAATTACCTCTCTAATTTGATATTTTTGATTTGAGAAAAACAGTATACATGTCTTTGTACCCATTTTCTTATTCAATATTTAAAAAGTGTGTAGAATTAATTGGTGCATTAAACAGGTTGCTGTGAGGCATACCTGTAAAGTACCACACATTGCGAGTGTTGCACACATTTCTTTTAAGTATTATATGCACCATATTCACACGCTAAGTTTTCACATTATAATCAAACTACCCTATATAGAAAAAACCAATGACATAGATCTATTATTATATTTGTTTGTTTACAGTTTAAGTGGCCAGTACTAAACACATAAATTGGTCAATTACACACAATCTAATGATATTTTGGTTTCTTGTTGAATGTTTGTGTAGATTCTGCGACTAAATTGACAAAATCTTTGTTGTTTTTTATGGTTCTCTCTTGAAATTCATGCACTTTAACTGCAGATAATATGATGTCTGGAACTGTGAAGAATGAACACTTTTTACACATTACTTTCAAAATTTTCCCAAAGTGGGGGATGGTCTGCCCATGACCCCCCAGCATACTTTGCCAAATTGTCACTAGCATTATTTGGATTTTTTTTTTGTCAATAGAATGTACAACATCTACTACTCCTGATTGCTGCAAATAGTTATCAGATTACTTATTGGAAATCCATATCTAATTTTAACAGTTACATAAATTTTAGATAAGTAGAAATGTCAATAGACATAAATATGCTAAGTTTTTTAAGGGCAACAAATTATGTAACAGACGATAAATTACGTAACATAAATTGTGCATATTGTCTAGAAAACAAACCAGTTTTGCAATCTTTGTTAAATGTAACTTATATAAGCATTAAATTTCTTTTCATTTCATACTTCATCTTAATAAGAAACAGTAATAATAAGGATCTGGAGAAAAATCTAACAATCAGTTAAATGGCATATACTGTAGAAGTATTTTTATTAGCATGTATTACATTTGGCAATCCCGAGGGTTTCAAACATTTAGTGTGAATTAATATTGGTGCTGTCTTTGTTTTTCCTAGACAGGTGAGCTAAAATTAATGTTGAAGTGTATTAATATTTGTGGAAATTAATTTAACGCCAAAAGTGCCAATATTAATACACAGCCAAAATAAATACTTACACCGTAACATGTATTATAATAGTTTTTTTTCTGAGAAGTAATATATAGAAAGATATATATATATATATATATATATATATACTTATATTTATACTTTATAAAAATTTGTTAAATCTCTGTAACAGGAGACGGAGTAAATAATTTTTATTATATGGTACACCTCATTGATATTTGAAACAACAAGCGCAAAGAATATTAGAACTGTTTTGAATTGAATTAACACTGCAGTTAAAATTAACAAACACTTTTTTGTTGAAATTACATAATTTTATTTTTTTTGTACAAAATTATTCTCCAGTAGTGGGATGTACAGTTATCAGATTTTTCTTATTTTACAATAGACGTGTACAGATACTTTTCTTTCATGTAAATATTAGTCATGTGATCATTGACAACATCTGTGCAGGAGTTATGTTGCTATGTTTAAAATAATAAAAATAGTAAATCCCAGTTAATTGCATATTATTTTGGTTAATTGCATACAATTTTGAATCATGGAGGCTATGCATGTGCTTAGCAGAGTTTGACTATATATATATATATATATATATATATATATATATATATATATATATATATATATATATATATATATATATATATAAATACTAAGATTGACATGGCACTGCTTCCGAATCTAGAAAGTAAAAGTAAAAATAATATTTATAAAAGTGAAAGTTTGTTTTGTAGTATTATCAGGTTTTTTGGAGGTAATTGCACGTAATGTAACATAACATTTCAATAACTTCTCTAAATAAACACTTAATTTTCTTTTGCCTCGCCATATAATTGTTCAATTATTTTGGTTAAATTTAGCTAAAATTAATGCAGAACCATGCTTATTAGTGTAAAAGGCTAATACTCTTCTATAATAAGTTGAGAATTTGGATAATTAAGTACCAGTGTCATTTGATATGTTAGGTTTCATGTTTTAACTCGTATTTCTTGATGTTTAGATTTGTTTATTCATCCATCGGCCATACCATGACTCTTGACTCTTGATGTCTGTCTGTGTATTTATCCACCAATTATACTTCATACTATATCTTGTGTTTGTCTGTCAGTCCTTTCATCTATTGTTCATTCTCTCTCTATATATCACACACACACACACACACACACACACACACACACACACACACACACACACCTCATCAGTATGACAGCATTGCATCAAGAATCAATAATTTATACAAAAAAAGGAAACCCTGAGCAAACCACTGGACTTCATCATGCAAACTGAAAAACTTTCCTTCACCATTCCAGAACTGACTACCCAAATCATCTTTCTTATTTTCTCTTTCAACCTTTCACTATGTAACCAGGTAATATGTAGCAGATATTTGTTGCATTGTGCTCGCTGTATTTTAATGGCTTGTTGTGTTATCAACTGTATATGTCCATGTATTGTCTTGTGTACCCACATGTATTTGTTTATATTTATGTTCCCAATGTGACATAATATGACCCTTGACCTTAAACATAGCAATGCATAACAGGCTACCTGGCTCGTGCAATTTACCACCACTGCACAAAAAGATTTTTTGGTCCTACACATAGATCCATAACTAATTTAAATATTGTAAATTTAAGCAATATAATTATTGCTTGATAATCATAAAATGCTTCTGAAGATCAACACTGGTAAGCTATCTGTTTACTTATTTGTCATGTTTATTTTTTGAAATATATTTGTGAATTGTCATATTTTCATATATGTGTATGTCAAGTGATTTGTTGATCATTTTTTGATTATGTTTTGTTTACCGTATATGTTGTAGGCATTTGTTCATGGTTATGATAAGGATCTTTTAAAAGTATGAAATAACATATTTAATTCATCTCTGAGTTAAAACTTTTTTGCCAGACAAAATGTTTGCATTTAATAGATAAAAGTTGAGATAGTTACACACTTTAATTGCGTTTCAGTGTAAATATTGATTTACAATTTGTCATTGTTGTAATAAGATCAGGAGGTAAATTGTGTTTTGTTTTTACGAGGATAATGATTTGGTCTCAGACTTTGTTAGCTAATTTATAAATTCCATTATTGAAAGAAAAAATGATTGGGTCGATTATTTATCTTTGATATAAAACTGTGAGTATTTTCAGCTGTTTCAGAAATGATTTTATATCTTGAATCAGGACTGAACAGATTCTAATTATAGAGTAGCTTAAACATTATAGTGTTTTATTATATAACTGGTCCCAAACTCAACATAAAGCTGAATAATAATGATAATGTAACACTAATGTAGCATCACTGATCTCCAACATTATTAATGTCATCCTATTGTTACAATGTGATGATGTCATCCTATTGTTGTAACATATAATGATGTCATCCTATTTTTACAACGTGATGATGTCATCCTATTTTTACAACAGGTAATGATGTCATCCTATTGTTGTAACATGTAATGATGTCATACTATTGTTGTAACATGTTATGATGTCATCCTATTGTTGTAACATGTGATGATGTCATCCTAATGTTGTAACATGTAATGATGTCATCCTATTGTTGTAACATGATATAATGTCATCCTATTGTTGTAACATGTAATGATGTCATCCTATTGTTGTAACATGTAATGATGTCATCCTATTGTTGTAACATGTGATGATGTCATCCTATTGTTGTAACATATAATGATGTCATCCTATTTTTACAACGTGATGATGTCATCCTATTGTTACAACATGTAATGATGTCATCCTATTGTTGTAACATGTAATGATGTCATCCTATTGTTGTAGCATGTAATGATGTCATCCTATTGTTGTAACATGTTATGATGTCATCCTATTGTTGTAACATGTGATGATGTCATCCTAATGTTGTAACATGTAATGATTTCATCCTATTGTTGTAACATGATATAATGTCATCCTATTGTTGTAACATGTAATGATGTCATCCTATTGTTGTAACATGTAATGATGTCATCCTATTGTTGTAACATATAATGATGTCATCCTATTGTTGTAACATGTTATGTTGTCATCCTATTGTTGTAACATGTAATGATGTCATCCTATTGTTGTAACATGTAATGATGTAATCCTATTGTTGTAACATATAATGATGTCATCCTATTTTTACAATGTGATGATGTCATCCTATTGTTGTAACATGATATAATGTCATCCTATTGTTGTAACATGTAATGATGTCATCTTAATGTTGTAACATGTAATGATGTCATCCTATTGTTGTAACATGTTATGATGTCATCCTATTGTTGTAACATGTAATGATGTCATCCTATTGTTGTACAAGTAATGATGTCATCTTATTGTTGTAACATGTAATGATGTCATTCTATTGTTGTTACATGTAATGAAGTCATCCTATTGTTACAAAATGTAATGATGTCATACTATTGTTACAACATGTAATGATGTCATCCTATTGTTACAACATGTAATGATGTCATCCTGTTGTTATTACATGTAATGATGTCATCCTATTGTTGTAACGTGTAATGATGTCATTCTATTGTTGTAACATGTAATGATGTCATCTTGTTGTTACAACATGTAATAATGTCATCCTATTTTTGTAACATGTTATGATGTCATCCTGTTGTTGTTACATGTAATGGTGTTGTCTTATTTTTTTAACATGTGATAATGTCATTTTATTGTTGTAACATGTAATGATGTCAATATCATTTTATTGTTGTAACATGTAATGATGTCAATATCATTTTATTGTTGTAACATGTAATGATGTCATCCTATTGTTGTAACATGAAATAATGTCATCCTATTGTTGTAACATGTAATGATGTCATCCTATTGTTGTAACATGTTATGATGTCATCCTATTGTTGTAACATATAATGATGTCATCCTATTTTTACAATGTGATGATGTCATCCTATTGTTGTAACATGATATAATGTCATCCTATTGTTGTAACATGTAATGATGTCATCCTATTGTTGTAACATGTAATGATGTCATCCTATTGTTGTAACATATAATGATGTAATCCTATTTTTACAATGTGATGATGTCATCCTATTGTTACAACATAGAATGATGTCATCCTATTTTTACAATGTGATGATGTCATCCTATTGTTACAACATGTAATGATGTCATCCTATTGTTGTAACATGTAATTATGTCATCCTATTGTTGTAACATGTTATGATGTAATCCTATTGTTGTAACATATAATGATGTCATCCTATTTTTACAATGTGATGATGTCATCCTATTGTTGTAACATGATATAATGTCATCCTATTGTTGTAACATGTAATGATGTCATCCTATTGTTGTAACATGTTATGATGTAATCCTATTGTTGTAACATATAATGGTGTCATCCTATTTTTACAATATGATGATGTCATCCTATTGTTACAACATGTAATGATGTCATCCTATTGTTGTAACATGTAATGATGTCATCTTATTGTTGTAACATGTTATGATGTTATCCTATTGTTGTAACATGTAATGATGTCATTCAATTGTTGTAACATGTAATGATGTCATCTTAATGTTGTAACATGTAATGATGTCATCCTATTGTTATAACATGTTATGATGTCATCCTATTGTTGTAACATGTAATGATGTCATCCTATTGTTGTACAAGTAATGATGTCATCTTATTGTTGTAATGATGTCATTCTATTGTTGTAACATGTAATGAAGTCATCCTATTGTTACAACATGTAATGATGTCATACTATTGTTACAACATGTAATGATGTCATCCTATTGTTACAACATGTAATGATGTCATCCTGTTGTTATTACATGTAATGATGTCATCCTATTGTTGTAACGTGTAATGATGTCATTCTATTGTTGTAACATGTAATGATGTCATCCTATTGTTACAACATGTAATGATGTCATCCTATTGTTGTAACATGTTATGATGTCATCCTGTTGTTGTTACATGTAATGATGTTTTCTTATTTTTTTAACATGTGATAATGTCATTTTATTGTTGTAACATGTAATGATGTCAATATCATTTTATTGTTGTAACATGTAATGATGTCATCCTATTGTTGTAACATGTATTGATGTCATTTTATTCTTATAACATGAAATGATATCATCTTATTGTTGTAAAATGTAATGATGTCATTTTATTGTTGTAGCATGATTTGCAACTCCCCATTTAAATCCCCCAGTTGGATACCAACAATTAGGTACAAATTTTGATGATCAGTGTTCAGTCTAGTTAACTGTTCATGAGAATCATTTTTTTCATTGATTAAAAAACATAGTTATTAAATTTTCAATGCAATACTGATTGTATAATGATATTAATCTTGGTTTGTGTATGACCTTCACTGAAGGATTGTTCTATAACCATAATATATTTGAATTCAAGAGAGATTTTAATAATTTAACACCACACAACCGTCCTTATCTAGTCTATAACTGCATGATTATGAAGCTGTTAGTGTACCTGCGCATATCACATGTCATATTTTCAACACAGCAGAATTATTAAGTCTCAAAATTCCAATAAGTCACAATAACCGAGTGAAGCTAGAAGAATATTTTACATTGGATTTACACTTTGAAAAAAATGAATTTTGTTCAGTTGGGATTGAACTCAAAGGATAAAAAATATAAATAACCTGATGAAAATTTTGGCATTAGAGACTGATAAATCTAAAGCATGTGCTTAAGGATCACAGTGCTCTCCTCACTACCTGGGGTTCAAATCCCACTTGAGATAAATTCTAGTGTGAGAATGATTGTCTGTTCGATTGCTGAAGATTGGTAGTTCTCTACATTCACTTCCATTCCCTTCCAACATTCCAGATCCAACCACTTCAATATGAGTGAAAGAATCTTACATTGCACACAAGACTTGAGCACTACACTCACTCTCCAATAGAAAAACCTTTTCAGTAAAAATAAGACCTTGGCATTTTTGTAGTAGCATGATCCATCACTCGATCTCTAATAAAAAATCATTTTCAGTAATAATTAAAAAAATAGGCCCTTGGCATTTTTGTAGTAACACGATCCATCACTCGATCTCTGATAAAAAATCATTTTCAGTAAAAAAAAAAGACCTTGGCATTTTTGTAGTAGCACGATCTATCAGCAATTGTGTTAAATTTGATTTTAAACAACTCCTGAGAAAAGATTAATAAATTGATTATATTGTTAGGTGAGATGAAACAGTATATAATTATATTCAACAACTGTCGGGTTTTTAAATCCAATGTTTTTACTTCACAAACCAGCCAATCATGTAACCATTGGATTGAAGTAAATTTCAGCTCCACAACATTCAAAATCTTTGCAGGAAGCTCTTTAAAAAAATAAATCTGCGTTAAAAAATATCTGTATATTAAGACCAGAGATTTCTTGTAAATCTAATAACATGTTTATGCATATTATGACTTATATTAAATTTTCAAGAACCTGTCTAAATAGACCAGATATTTAATACGCACATATATATCTGTCAATTTGTTCTTCAGAGCCAGAGAACAGTGTGCAAAATTACTGGGGGCCCGATGGCCCAAGGCTATTAACTTTCACCAACTTCATAGAGTTCCAAGTCCGGTTTGCTCTTTAGTATAACCAGCGGTTCTCCTATGGTAGTTTGTTTCAGTATAATAAGAAATCTACATTGATGAACAATACTTTACACTAGTACAACAGACAACAGACAATATAGCAAAGACACAATAATACATACAGTATAGTTAATATGAAGTGTAATTGGCAAAATTAAAGACATGCAAACTCCCATATTTCAGGGCCATTAACTTTTCATTTGGGCTACCAACTTTTAAAAGTTAGGGCCCTGTTGACAATCATGTCTTTCTAGCTTATTTCATACAATGCCAGAGACTTCTTATATATCTATAAACCTGTCTATAAAAGCCACCTGCTTCTTAGAAAGTTGATTATTTAATCTGTATGTAAATTAATTAAACCTGTCTATGAAGTACACTCACTGCATATAAAAACCAGAGTTATATAATCTCAATATAAAAATAACACACATTTATGTGACATAGTTATGGCAAGGTTTAGCAACAAAAATGTATTCAAAAATGTTCCTCATATTGATCATTATAGCCATTACCATGCAAAAGCCAGTTTTTGTCCGTGTGACTAAATATGTACTCATACATTTGAATGAATAATTGACGTATAACTTGGGCCTAAAGAATTTGATTTATAAATTCTATCAGTGTTAATGGAACCTTTCTATAAACACAACCTGCTTATAAAGACCTAAGAAAAAATGATCTGATAATTGTTTTCTAAGATGTAGTGTTTTTTACTACTTGGATACATAAATATTAGTGTACCCTTTGGTGACCTTTATAGGCAGATTAATCTGTCCTTAATTCAGAGGTCACAAAGCCAGATAACATTGATATATATATAAGTATGTATATATCTTAATAATGATAACTCACTTTAATACATTTTAAAATCAGCAGTCACTATAAAATGTATGATTTACAAACATCAGATGTGATTTTATGTCTGTGATATCATGGGAATCTGGCGTCATCGTTTATAATCGTTTTTTTTTAAGGAGAGTTATATAAAATAGTATGATTGTTATCAGCATTGATTATTGATTGGTAAATGTATCAATCTATGGTGGTCTTTATGTGTTACAGTACACACAGTTCATTCTTTGTATTCTAAGTCACTGACTTAAGGGGCATTTTGTTATACATACATGTGAGTATGTAACTATCTTTATCAGTATATTTTGTGACACACAAACACACACACACGCACACACACTCACACACACACGCACACACACACACACACACACACACACACACACACACACACACACACACAGCATTTTGTTAATTTTTACATATATATATATTGAAATGTTGTTCTCTGAGACTCTTTTTCACAGCATTATGAATTTTGTTAGTTTGACTCTTGTAAATATACATGTATATTGAAATTTATACTCACACACACACACACACACACACACACACACATGCTTTGCATGACAGTACATCCATCATGTACATTTTGAGGTGACATTTTAATTAAGAATTTTGATATAGAAGTAAGCTACATTAAATCAGTTGATCGGTTTTCTTAAATATCAGTACATGTACTATCTTTATAACTGACTTTACAATAGAAGTAAAATAATATTGACATTGATGATGGATCAGACCTCTTGAAATAGGTGGTGATGTCTGAATGTAAGCAAAATGATTTATCAATTCTCTCAATGTTTTAACTGCCTTATAACATGTAAAATATATAAAATATCAGCTGCGGCTTTGGCTATATAGCTGATGATATATTGATTTTAGTATAATAGATTGTTGATTGTTTTTGTATTAAAGCCACTGCAACTTCACCATGTAACCAACTTCACCAAACAATTTGTGATGTTTCATACAATCTTGACACTAAAATAAAAACTTATTTAAAATCAATCAGCCTTCCGAATATTTAAGCTTTTAAGGGACCTCTGCAGCATGCATCTATAGCTGGTGGTATCTCAGTGTAATTTGAATATTATCTATAAATTAAAACTAAATCCTAATTAATGATCATTTATTACCTTAATATGTCAAAATATGTGGATTTGTTAACAAAATAATCTTTACACTTAAATTAAAATCCAAATTGCCTTTCAGTACAAGCTATCTATAGCATGGTTTATGAATTTTGCTGAGAAAATTAGTTAGTTTTATTTACTTGCCATTTTAAAACCAGTTTTATAATGCAAACTTTTATCTCTCCTCCATGAAAAAACTTTTTAGACCACCTTACAAAAATTGAAAAAAAAATCTTGACAGAAAATTGATTTAAAAAAAGGGTTGTTAAATGCCATTGTTTTATTCCCTAACATAATGAATTGAAAATGTTAAATTAGGAGGAAGATGAAGGAGTAATGTTTTTTTTATGCTCCAGACAAGTATAATCTATTGACTCGGACAGTAAAACCTTAATTCATTTCCACCATTTGTTTTGTCAAACCACAGAGTTACAAAGTAGAGTATATATATATATATATATATGTGTGTGTGTGTGTGAAGGCATTATTTTTTTGTCATACCTCATAATTGTGGCTTGATTTTGTTTTGTTTTTATCTCAATGTCAGTCTTTATTTAGTTTCACAAGGAAGATATTTACTTAAGTTATATTTAAAGAAACATATCCAGTTTCCATGTAAGATCATTAAAATTCAGGAAGGGATTTTCCGTTTTTAAAGCACATACTTTTATGTTACATCATCAATCAGCCAACAAAAGTTTTATAGAAATAGAGATAAATAATTCAATACAGTGTGCAGTAATTTATTTTGTACCCTGGTCAAGATTCTGTCAGTTATGTCAAAGGGTAAGTTTTGGTATGCTCAGGAAACAAGAGTGTTAAAAAAACGTTTGAGACCTTCAGAAAATCACTGACTTTCAGAAAACCACTGAGACTTTCAGAAAACCAATGAGACTCAGAAAACCACTGAGACTTAGAAAACCACTGAGACATTCAGAAAACCACTGAGACCTTCAGAAAACCACTGAGACTTTCAGAAAACCACTGAGACCTTCAGAAAACCACTGAGATTTAGAAAACCACTGAGACATTCAGAAAACCACAGACTCAGAAAACCAATGAGACTTTCAAAAAACCACTGAGACCTTCAAAAAACCAAACCACTGAAACTTTCATAAAACCACTGAGACCTTCAGAAAACCACTGAGATTTAGAAAACCACTTAGACTTTCAGAAAACCACAGACTCAGTAAACCAATGAGACTTTCATAAAACCACTGAGACCTTCAAAAAACCACTGAGACTTAGAAAACCACTGAGACTTAGAAAACTGAGACTTTCAAAAAAACCACTGAGACTTAAAAAACACTGTAACTTTCAGAAAACCACTGAGACTTAGAAAACCACTGAGATTTTCAGAAAACCACTGATACTTTTAGAAAATCACTGAGACCTTCAGAAAACCACTGAGACTTAGAAAACCACTTTTACTTTCAGAAAACCACTGAGACTTTTAGAAAGCCACTGAGACTTTCAGAAAACCACTGAGACTTAGAAAACCACTGAGACATTCAGAAAACCACTGAGACTTAGAAAACCACTGAGACTTAGAAAACCACTGAGACTTTCAGAAAACCACTGAGACATTCAGAAAACCACTGAGACTTAGAAAACCACTGAGACTTTCAGAAAACCACTGAGACCTTCAGAAAACCACTGAGACCTTTAGAAAACCACTGAGACATTCAGAAAACCACTGAGACCTTTAGAAAACCACTGAGACATTCAGAAAACCACTGACACTTAGAAAACCACTGAGACTTTCAGAAAACCACTGAGACTTTCAGAAAACCACTGAGACATTCAGAAAACCACTGAGACCTTCAGAAAACCACTGATACTTTTAGAAAACCAATGAGACCTTATGAAAACCAATGAAACCTTTAGAAAAACTATTTCCCTTAGCTGGTTGAAATCTTGTTGCATTGGTTAGAAGTGTTTTTATAGCTAAGCCAAAACAATAGACCAACATTGTTTAGAGCCAAACAAACAAACAAAAGAAAAAAAAAAACTAAAATCTCACTCAGTGGGTTGTGAAACTGGAACATTTAGTTCTTAGTAATTTGTATAAATAATATACAGTTAAACTTGTATGCCTTAACCATTATAGATATGTATGCCTAATGTTTTAAAGATTTTTATAATATATATAATATGTGTGTGTGTGTGTGTGTGTGTGTGTGTGTGTGTGTTAAACAATGTACTAGAATTTTTAATTTTTTTATATATAAAAAAAACAAAACCGGAATTTTCAAAGGACTGCTGTGTTATTAACAGCCTAATGTAGACTGTTAATCTGACATGTTTCTATAAAAAAAACTAAATTAAGCTTTATGCTTTTTGTTTAAAAATTGGGAAGGCATTTGCAAACAAAGATTTATTTTTGTCAAGCCAAACTTGGGTTTTGTATTTCATGTAAACTACAGTGATATTAGTGATAGTATTTAATAATCTGTATGTTAATAATTAATACCAGTATGTTAAATTTTGTTTAAAAACCTAATGGCCTTATTGTTCTTATAGGAGCTAGTAGAAGAGACATGAAAATCTGTTGAATTTTTCGTTTACAATGTAATAATTATTATTAATAATTTGTATTCTATTTACAGATGATGTCACATACGGTTTCTGACAAAATTCTTTGAAGATGATGACATATTCCGGATTTGGACTTATACTTTTGTTTCTGATTCATTTACACATTTGCTGGTCAAATCCCACTCATTCATCAAATTCCATAGTAACTCATGAAGACAATGCAACATATTCAACCAATCACAGCAGTCATAATGAATCACATGACACTCTTGAACATCATGGAGTTGAGGTTATTGGAATCAAGTATGAAGAAATTAAAGAACCACTTGTATTTACTGTGGTTGTATTGTTAGCTGGACTAAGCAAAATTGGTATGTATAATATAATACTTAGTATTCTGTCATGGACCTTTCCTGAAGTAACCGTTCTTTTATATTGTTGTCTGGACAGGTATAGTGACTGAACCAATAGACAAGGACCTTTCCCAAGGGAACTGTTTTTCTATGTTGTTGTTTGGACAGATATAGTGACCCAGCCTATAGGCGAGGACCTTTCCCAAGGGAACTTTTCTTCTACATTGTTGTCTTGACAGGTATGGTGAATGAACCAACAGACGAGGACCTTTCCCAAGGGAACTGTTCTTCTATATTGTTGTCTTGACAGGTATAGTGACTGAACCGATAGGCGATGACCTTTCCCAAGAGAGCTGTTCTTTATATTGTTGTCTGGATAGGTATAGTGACCCAGCCAATAGGCGAGGACCTTTCCCAAGGGAACTGTTCTTCTATATTGTTTTCTGGACAAGTATAGTGACCCATCCTATAAGTGAGGACCTTTCTCAAGGGAACTGTTCTTCTATATTGTTGTCTTGACAGGGATAGTGACTGAACAGATAGGTAAAGACCTTTCCCAAGAGAGCTGTTCTTCTATATTGTTGTCTGGATTGATATAGTGACTGAACTGAAAGGCAAGGACCTTTCCCAAGAGAGCTGTTCTTCTATATTGTTGTCTTGACAGGGATAGTGACTGAACAGATAGGTGAAGACCTTTCCCAAGAGAGCTGTTCTTCTATATTGTTGTCTGGATAGGTATAGTGACTGAGCCGAAAGGCGAGGACCTTTCCCAAGAGAGCTGTTCTTCTATATTGTTGTCTTGACAGGGATAGTGACTGAACTGATAGGCGAGGACCTTTCCCAAGAGAGTTGTACTTCTATATTGTTGTCTTGACAGGTATAGTGACTGAACTGATAGGCGAGGACCTTTCCCAAGAGAGCTGTTCTTCTATATTGTTGTCTTGACAGGTATAGTGACTGAACTGATAGGCGAGGACCTTTCCCAAGAGAGCTGTACTTCTATAGTGTTGTCTGGACAGGTATAGTGACAAAGGCAACAACAATGTAGGAGAACTGTTCTTGAGTCATAGGTCCAGAATAGATTTAGTACATCACATGTTTTTGTTTTCCAATTTTAAAAAACATTGAATTTGAAAGTAACTATTTATTTTATTTAACATTATGAATTTTCAACTTCAATAAGAATAAATAAAACACAATATAAAAAATAAAAAAAAAAACATTATTGGTTTGATCTATCTCCATCAATTTTCACGGCACATTTGAATGCTTACTGAGCAATTTGTGACCTCCTTAATATGTTATAACTTGTAAGTCATTTATATCTTCTGAAAAAAAATCGTAATCCATCCTATTTCGTATCAGTCAACAACAATAATTAGCACCAAAGGGAAGTAACTTGATTTGGTTGTAAGGTAAAACAACAAACAGCCAACCTGAACCAATCACAGCTGCATTCAAATTTTCACTGAAGCCAACTACATGATTTCCTTAATCTTTTACATATTATACCCTGCTGTTACAAAAAATAAAAAAATAAAAGATAAAAAAATAAATAAATAAATAAATAAATAAATAAATAAATAAATAAATAAATAAAAATGAACAAAACACAAACAAACAGATAAATTAATCATAATTGTTTTGTTTTAATAACTGTCAAGTTAAAGTGAGAAGTTATCATCAAATCAGAAGTTTTAGTGATGATCAAATTACACAAGATGTAATTAGAATGGAGATAAAAGTAGATTGATTTGTGTGCCAGCAAGCTACAGATAGTGATTGATAGTAGTAAAAAATTACATTAACATAAACTTTCACATTTTGACATGCCGCCACCACCGCTGCTGCCAACATTGGAAAAGTAGCACCCAAGTCCATTGCAATGGAACATACACATTGAGGAAGTAAAATTTAATATGAAAAAAACATGGAAGTGATACCAGACAACTGCTGGGCTACAAAACTAAAAAGTAAGTCTCCCAAGGGTTGTCAATCACAACTTTGCAGTTGAACTTAGAATAACTTGAACATCATAAGGGCACAAAAATTAAAATCAGTAAAAGACTGTTCCATGCAATAAAATCTGCAAACCTTTCTTGTTATAAAGTACCATGGGTTTAGATGATTCTCTGGCTGAGTGGTCTAATGTGCTGGCCTATAAAATAAACACATCTCATAACTTAGGTTAGATGCCAGTACAAGTAACTGCACTGGTTCCACAGAATATTGCGTCTTTCTCCTGTGACCTAGGTTTCACAAGGTATGATACCAGATTACAGAGATTGGCACCTTTCACCACTAGGTTAGATGTCAGCTTACAGAGATTTACACCCTTCACCACTAGGTTAGATGTCAGCTTACAGAGATTGGCACCCTACACCACTAGGTTAGATGTCAGATTACAGAGATTGGCACCCTACACCACTAGAGTAGATGTCAGCTTAAAGAGATTTGCACCCTTCACCCCTAGGTTAGATGTCAGCTTTCATAGTTTGGCACCCTTCACCACTAGGTTAGATGTCAGCTTACAGAGATTTGCACCCTTCACCCCTAGGTTAGATGTCAGCTTTCATAGTTTGGCACCCTTCACCACTAGGTTAGATGTCAGCTTTCATAGTTTGACACCCTTCACCCCTAGGTTAGATGTCAGCTAACAGAGATTTGCACCCTTCACCCCTAAGTTAGATGTCAGCTTTCATAGTTTGGCACCCTTCACCACTAGGTTAGATGTCAGCTTACAGAGATTTACACCCTTCACCACTAGGTTAGATGTCAGCTTACAGAGATTGACACCCTTTACCCCTAGGTTAGATGTCAGCTTACAGAGATTGGCACCTTTCACCACTAGGTTAGATGTCAGCTTTCATAGTTTGGCACCCTTTACCCCTAGGTTAGATGTCAGCTTTCATAGTTTGACACCCTTCACCCCTAGGTTAGATGTCAGCTAACAGAGATTTGCACCCTTCACCCCTAGGTTAGATGTCAGCTTTCATAGTTTGACACCCTTCACCCCTAGCTTAGATGTCAGCTTACAGAGATTTGCACCCTTCACCCCTAGGTTAGATGTCAGCTTTCATAGTTTGGCACCCTTCACCACTAGGTTAGTTGTCAGCTTACAGAGATTTACACCCTTCACCACTAGGTTAGATGTCAGCTTACAGAGATTGGCACCCTTTACCCCTAGGTTAGATGTCAGCTTACAGAGATTGGCACCTTTCACCACTAGGTTAGATGTCAGCTTTCATAGTTTGGCACCCTTCACCCCTAGGTTAGATGTCAGCTTTCATAGTTTGACACCCTTCACCCCTAGGTTAGATGTCAGCTAACAGAGATTTGCACCCTTCACCCCTAGGTTAGATGTCAGCTTTCCTAGTTTGGCACCCTTCACCACTAGGTTAGATGTCAGCTAACAGAGATTTGCACCCTTCACCACTAGGTTAGATGTCAGCTTTCATAGTTTGGCACCCTTCACCCCTAGGTTAGATGTCAGCTTTCATAGTTTGACACCCTTCACCCCTAGGTTAGATGTCAGCTAACAGAGATATGCACCCTTCACCCCTAGGTTAGATGTCAGCTTTCATAGTTTGGCACCCTTCACCCCTAGGTTAGATGTCAGCTTTCATAGTTTGACACCCTTCACCCCTAGGTTAGATGTCAGCTAACAGAGATTTGCACCCTTCACCCCTAGGTTAGATGTCAGCTTTCCTAGTTTGGCACCCTTCACCACTAGGTTAGATGTCAGCTAACAGAGATTTGCACCCTTCACCACTAGGTTAGATGTCAGCTTTCATAGTTTGGCACCCTACACCCCTAGGTTAGATGTCAGCTTTCATAGTTTGACACCCTTCACCCCTAGGTTAGATGTCAGCTAACAGAGATATGCACCCTTCACCCCTAGGTTAGATGTCAGCTTTCATAGTTTGGCACCCTTCACCCCTAGGTTAGATGTCAGCTTTCATAGTTTGACACCCTTCACCCCTAGGTTAGATGTCAGCTAACAGAGATTTGCACCCTTCACCCCTAGGTTAGATGTCAGCTTTCATAGTTTGGCACCCTTCACCACTAGGTTAGATGTCAGCTTACAGAGATTTACACCCTTCACCACTAGGTTAGATGTCAGCTTACAGAGATTGGCACCCTTCACCCCTAGGTTAGATGTCAGCTTTCATAGTTTGGCACCCTTCACCCCTAGGTTAGATGTCAGCTTTCATAGTTTGACACCCTTCACCCCTAGGTTAGATGTCAGCTGACAGAGATTTGCACCCTTCACCCCTAGGTTAGATGTCAGCTTACAGAGATTGGCACCTTTCACCACTAGGTTAGATGTCAGCTTACAGAGATTGACACCCTTCACCACTAGGTTAGATGTCATCTTTATTATAACATGTATTATAATTTATTACACAATATTTAAAAATATGGGAAAATAAATTGGAAGCATGACCCTCTGTTTTTGTTTCAGGCTAGGGCTAGGATGACCTTTATGCTTTATTATTTTTGGTACCAGCAAATGGTATTACTGTGAAAGATCAATACACTGTTAGACTCAGGTTTCTACTATACTGCACACTATTAAAATTGCAATTTCAATGTGAAATCCTCTTTGAAGATGATCTTGTTGGTCTAACTGGTATCCAGCATTAGTACGCATCATAATGAATACCACAGATAAGCTTTAAATTCTACTGCAGCAATTCCTTGTGCAAAAAAGATGTCATTTAACTTTCTCAAAGGTTCATGGTGTATTAGGGAAAATTATTTGGTTTCAGCGTGAATGTAAAAATCTTGACTAAGGCATAAAACACAATATTGTTTCAATCTTCACTATAGATATTTTCCCCATAGCAATTGAAACAGTTCATTTTATTAAATAAAAGGCTTCATTTTGTGTTCAAGTGCCACTGGGAGAAATTGAAATTTGAAAATCTTCTATTTTAATTGATGTGCTTGTTACATGTTACTAGGCAACCAAAAAAATAATTACAACCTGAACTCAACCAGTAAATTTAGGTAAAAAAATATTTTATTTTACTTCCACTTGATTAAATTGAAATGCATTTTAGATATGTTGTCAACATTCGTTTTCACAAAGAATCTTATATAAAATGACATTCAGTAGCTTAGTTAATAGGGTGAAAAGATGTTTATGTAATTAAGGATCATGCATTGGTTTGGTTTACATTTACATCTCAATTTTTTTAAGCAAGTTATTATTAAATATCCACAGACCAAACTAGGAAGTTCACTGAGAGTCAGGATAATGGAATTGTGGGATAGTTGTAAACTGGCAACTGTGGTCACATTGTTCAATCCCATAATGCACTTTATTAAATGTATAACATGCAGACATATAACTGTATTCTCATGTAGCATGTTTAGTGTTGATGAAACTGATCTGAGAACAGTATGGATTTTACTTCAGTAGCTTACAGTGGTCTAGTGTACTCTCTTAGTTTGGATACCACTGCGGTAGCTCAGTTGATAGAGTGCTCGCTCCGTAAGTGGGAGGTTATGGGTTCGAACCCCAGCTGGGTCTGACCCAAGACTTGGAAGTGGGTAGTGACTGTTCTTTCGCCAAGCACTCGGCATTACGAAATGAAAGTCACGGTTCTTTCGGATGGGAACTTAGAATAAACGAGGTCCCGTGTTACGGCGTGGCACGATAAAGAACCCTGCTGTATAATGCCAACAGCGCAACGCACAGGCAAAATTTTTGCACTTTCGCCTATAGCTGGCGACGTCTCGATATAAGTGAAATATTCTTGACTGGGACGTTAAACACCATTACTCACTCACTCACTCTTAGTTTGCATTCAGTGACTGAGTAGTCTAAAATGCCAGCTGACTGATTAATATAGTTCTTAAAGTCACAAACTATGTTTGAATACTACCAATTTTTCTTAAAACATGTACATGTACTTGACAACAATGAACAAATCATTAACATGAAATAAAGCAAGTAAATGATAAAACAATCAACACAACCAAAAACATAACACAATATATTGAAGTCAGTGATAGAATCAGCCAACATAACATAGAACAGAACACAACACAATGATAGACAGCCAATACAACCAAGGACAAGAACTTAGTAAACGTCAATAATAAAACAAACAAGTTGAACACAAAAAAGAACATAACAAAAACCAAGTCAATGATAAAACAGCCAACACAATCAAGAACACGACACAATACAAGTCAATGATAAAACAGCCAGCACAGTCAAGAACACGACAGAATACAAGTCAATGATAGAAACAGCCAACAAACCAAGAATATGACAGAATACAAGTCAATGATAAAACAGCCAACACAGTTAAGAAAACGACACAATACAAGTCAATGATAAAACAGCCAACACAGTCACGAAAACGACACAATACAAGTCAATGATAAAACAGCCAACACAGTCAAGAAAACGACACAATACATGTCAATGATAAAACAGCCAACACAGTCAAGAACACGACACAATACAAGTCAATAATAGAAACAGCCAACATAGTCAAGAACACGACACAATACAAGTCAATGATAAAACAGCCAACACAGTCAAGAACATAACACAATACAAGTCAGTGATAAAACAGCCAACACAGTCAAGAACACAACACAATACAAGTCAATGATAAACAGCCAACACAGTCAAGAACATGACACAATACAAGTTAATGATACAACAGCCAACAAACCAAGAATACAACAGAATACATGTCAATGATAAAACAGCCAACATAGTCAAGAACACGACACAATACAAGTCAATGATAAAACAGCCAACACAGTCAAGAATATGACACAATACAAGTCAATGATAAAACAGCCAACACAACCAAGAACACGACACAATACAAGTCAATGATAAAACAGCCAACACAGTCAAGAACACAACACAATACAAGTCAATGATAAAACAGCCAACACAGTCAAGAACACGACACAATACAAGTCAATGATAAAACAGCCAACACAGTCAAGAACATGACACAATACAAGTTAATGATACCACAGCCAACAAACCAAGAATATGACAGAATACAAGTCAATGATAAAACAGCCAACACAACCATGATCACAACACAATACAAGTCAGTGATAGAAACAGCCAAGACAACCAAGAACACGACACAATACAAGTCAATGATAAAACAGCCAACACAACCAAGAACATGATACAATACAAGTCAATGATAAAACAGCCAACACAACCAAGAACACGATACAATACAAGTCAATGATAGAACAGCCAACACAACCAAGAACAAGACACAATACAAGTCAATGATAGAACAGCCAACACAACCAAGAACACGACACAAAACAAGTCAATGATAAAACAGCCAACACAACCAAGAACATGACACAAACAAGTCATTGATAAAACAGCCAACACAACCAAGAACAAGACACAATACAAGTCAATGATAAAACAGCCAACACAACCAAAAATATGACACAATACAAGTCAATGATAAAACAGACAACACAACCAAGAACATGACACAATACAAGTTAATGATACAACAGCCAACAAACCAAGAATATGACAGAATACATGTCAATGATAAAACAGCCAACATAGTCAAGAACACGACACAATACAAGTCAATGATAAAACAGCCAACACAGTCAAGAATATGACACAATACAAGTCAATGATAAAACAGCCAACACAGTCAAGAACATGAAACAATACAAGTCAATGATAGAACAGCCAACACAACCAAGAACACGACACAATACAAGTCAATGATAAAACAGCCAACACAACCAAGAACATGATACAATACAAGTCAATGATAAAACAGCCAACACAACCAAGAACATGACACAAACAAGTCATTGATAAAACAGCCAACACAACCAAGAACAAGACACAATACAAGTCAATGATAAAACAGCCAACACAACCAAAAATATGACACAATACAAGTCAATGATAAAACAGCCAACACAACCAAGAACACGACACAATACAAGTCAATGATAGAAACAGCCAACAAACCAAGAATATGACAGAATACAAGTCAATGATAAAACAGCCAACACAACCAAGAACATGATACAATACAAGTCAATGATAAAACAGCCAACACAACCAAGAACACGACACAATACAAGTCAATGATAAAACAGCCAACACAACCAAGAACATGACACAATACAAGTCAATGATAAAACAGCCAACACAACCAAGAATATGACACAATACAAGTCAATGATAAAACAGCCAACACAACCAAAACACGACACAATACAAGTCAATTATAAAACAGCCAACACAACCAAGAACATGACACAATACAAGTCAATGATAAAACAGCCAACACAACCAAGAATATGACACAATACAAGTCAATGATAAAACAGCCAACACAACCAAGAACATGATACAATACAAGTCAATGATAAAACAGCCAACACAACCAAGAACATGATACAATACAAGTCAATGATAAAACAGCCAACACAACCAAGAACACGACACAATACAAGTCAATGATAAAACAACACAACCAAGAACATGACACAATACAAGTCAATGATAAAACAGCCAACACAACCAAGAATATGACACAATACAAGTCAATGATAAAACAGCCAACACAACCAAGAACAAGACACAATACAAGTCAATGATAAAACAGCCAACACAACCAAGAACATGACACAATACAAGTCAATGATAAAACAGCCAACAAAACCAAGAATATGACACAATACAAGTCAATGATAAAACAGCCAACACAACCAAGAACATGACACAATACAAGTCAATGATAAAACAGCCAACAAAACCAAGAATAAGACACAATACAAGTCAATGATAAAACAGCCAACACAACCAAGAATATGACACAATACAAGTCAATGATAAAACAGCCAACACAACCAAGAACAAGACACAATACAAGTCAATGATAGAAACAGCCAACAAACCAAGAATATGACAGAATACAAGTCAATGATGAAACAGCCAACACAGTCAAGAACACAACACAATACAAGTCAATGATAAAACAGTCAACACAGTCAAGAACATGACACAATACAAGTCAGTGATAAAACAGCCAACACAGTCAAGAACATGACACAAACAAGTCAGTGATAAAACAGCCAACACAGTCAAGAACATGACACAAAACAAGTCATTGATTAAGCAGCCATGTTAGATAAATAAATATAAATATAAAAGACAAGCACAGATGCTGACCACTGATGATAAAATTACCGATTTTGGCAGATACTGGCGTAAATGTCCAATGACATGGTTAAAGTTCACTATTAAGTTTCATCTTATATGTAATGTCTATTTTGGTCTATTTTTAGGTTTCCATTATGCCGACAGATTATCCTCTTTCGTACCAGAGTCATGGTAAGTATTGATTATACAACAAAACCTGTAGTCATATACAACAGAAATAACCAGACACACAAGTGGTTCAGTGGTTAAAGCATTGATACCCAAACCTATGTATATTATTGAATCTTGTTTTTTATTAAAAATGATCCTTATTATAAGACACAGTGTGCTCCTCTTTTATTTATTGATGATAATAATGTAAAATATGTCTTGTCTAAACACATTGTTCCTGTATGATTGAGGATAATCATGACACAAGTCAGTAATCATTACAGTAACTGCTCTTCATCTAGGTTTTGAGTTGAGTTGAGTAATGGTGTTTAACATCCCAAGTCAAAAACATTTCACTTATATCAAGACGTTCTCTGAACACATGACAAGTCTAGCTTGACATTAGTACCTTTGACCCCTGAGTTTCACAATCATATGCTCAGTTGAGTGTACACTCAGCTTAAATAAGGAAATATTTCAATGTCAATTTTTAAAACATTACACTGTTAAAACTGAATATGTAATGATTTATGTAAACTGTTTAGCATAGGTTTTGTTGAACAAAACAAAACATTGTCTCATTAAACTGAAAATTCTAAAAATATTAATGAGAGAAAAATGGGAATATTTGAGTTGAGTGTACACTCAATCATTAATAAGTAAATGATTGTGAAACTAGGGACCTAACCAATAAAAGAAAATGCAATGAGAATTGGGGAGTGGAGTGGAGTAATGGTGTTTTACACCCCAGTCAAGATTCTTTCACTTGTTTCGAGGCAGTCAGTTTTTGGATGGTGGAGGAAACTACAGTGCCCGGAGAAAACCACCGACCTTTGGCAAGCAAACTGACAAACTTTCTCACACTAGGATCTGTCCCAAGTGGGATTTGAACCCAGGCTGGAGAATCATGGAGTTAATTTGAAAGGAGTAACAATGTTTAATGCATTTATAGCAAGGCAGCCAGTTCTAGGATGGGGGAGTACCTGAAAAAGCACCCATCTGGCAAATTTTCTGTCACTATAGGATGTGCCTAGGTGGGATTTGAACCTAAAGGCAGTGATAGATACTGTAATTTGTAGGTCATCTGCTTTAACCAGTCATTCACCAAGGTAGTATTTTAAGGTGATTAGGTGAATTGATGGAGGGGAGTGGAGTGGAGTAATGGTGCTTTACCCCCCAGTCAAGATTCTTTCTCTTATTTTGAGGTGGTCAATTCTGGGATGGTGGAGGAAACTGGAGTACCCAGAGAAAACCTTCAGCAAGTGAACTGACAAACTTTCTCACACTAGGATCTGTCCCGAGTGGGATTCTAACCTAGGCCGTGAGAGACGCTGTGATCCGTAAGTGCCAACTTTTGACCATTCAGCCACTGAGGCCCCTGTGAATAATTGAAGCATATGAGTTACTGAATATGAGACAATAGTGTAAGAAAATTCCATTCTCTCTCAGCTTATAAATAATTTACTGATATCACTAATCAACACTGTGAGTGACCCAGTAATTTTATAACATGTCTTATTGGTTTTTGAGTGGAAATTTATCCAAGTCTTCAACTTGAAGCTCTACAAAGGTGTCAAGCTTCGATTGATTTTATCCTGATAACAGTCATAATGCCATGCTTCTAAATAACCTAAGGTTCAAATCCATTCTGGCAGATCCAGCTGCAATTGTGAGAAAGTTTATTGCTTTGCTAGCCAAGGTTGGTGGATTTCATCAGACACTCTCAGGTTTTCCTCTACCATGCCACAACTTTCCACCTCATTACAAGTAATATAGGCCATTAAAAACTGCATTTATCTAATCCAATCCAATTTAATGATCATCATGGCAGTTAAATCACAACTTTATTTAGCTAAGTCATTAATACATTAAATAAACTTTAATTAAATATACACAATGTAATTATACATTATATGGCAGAGACTTTAAATGTACTATTAAGATTTTCCGTTTTATAAGGATGTGTTTGATGGATAATAAGAAGGGATTAATCTGTCACACAATGATAATGTTTATACATTATAATAAAGGATTAAGTTTCTTCCTTATTTGATATTCAGCACTATTGTAACAATAATATCATTTTAAAGTTAGGTCACTTGCACCTTACGAAGTGTTGCTAGCTAGATAGGAGGTGCTTAAGCTTCCGGAGCACCCAGCCTCACTTCTTTGATGGAAGTTCACGTGTTAAACTAAATTTACCAGCTTTCAAAGTTTTCACTTGGTTTTTGGGATTGTGATTTGGACAAGGACTCATATGTTTGTTTTATTTCATTAAGTGTCATTTTTATTTATATTCTAATGAGACAACTTTTTACATTATAAAAACAGTCAAATAAAAACGGATTGGTTCATGTTAAAATCACAATTCAGAAGTGTAAAAACTTTGAAAACTGGCAAATACATCAGCCACATGTGTCTGTCCCTAGTTTTCAGATATTGGAACAGATAAATATTATGACTTTTCAATGGCTTTTTAGTTCTACTCCCAAGCCACAGTTTCACAATCATTCCTGAAGTACATTTTTCTTAACTTAAATTTTGCAAGTTTTGGCAATCTCTTTTTGGAGATATGTGTAAACATTTTTAACAGAATTAAATAAGCAATTGTTATACATGTATTAAGCTTGAAGCAATCTTCAAAAAAGCACCTTGATAAAATCACTTAAAATTTATATCTTAACAATTAATAAAATAATTAACATCTCATAATTTCCAGATTCAGGTTAAGGAAAATTTTAGTTAAGAAATGATTGTGAAACTTAGACCTGGCTTAGTTTGATTTTCAACAAAATGCATACTGTATTGTGCATGTAGTTTTTAAAAACTGAGGAAAAAAAATCATTTTATTTATTCTATTATTATTATAACTTTTTATTTATTTAATTTTTTTTTATTTTGAAAAAAATAATAATGAATACAGATTTCTGATGTTTTTTTTATGTTTTTAATAATGATTTTTAAAATGAAGTTAGGGTCAAAGGTCACTTGTAAAGACAAATCTCAGTAAACCTGTTCAAAGAAAAATGATAAAAAAGAAATGTGTAAAATGGAAGTGACATTTTGGTTACAAAAATGAAGTATTAATTTATGATGTGTCCACAAAAGTTCAAAGTTCAAATAAAGATCATTGCTTTATGGCAAGTTTTAAAAGTACATTCCAGATAATCCAGCACTAATATAATTTCATATTTAGTAACCATATATTATTTCCATAATGCAAACATTATTCTCCTACATAGATTCAGTATTCTACAAAAGTCAAGAATGCTCATGATATTCTACAATATTCAAGAATGCTCATGATATTCTACAATATTCAAGAATGCTCATGATATTCTATATTATTCAAAAATGCTCATGATATTCTACAATATTCAAGAATGCTCATGGTATTCTATAATATTCAAAAATGCTCATGGTAATCTACAATATTCAAGAATGCTCATGATTTTCTACAATATTCAAGAATGCTCATGGTATTCTCTAATATCAAGAATGCTCATGATATTCTATAATATTCAAAAATGCTCATGATATTCTACAATATTCAAGAATGCTCATGATTACTGTTACCATGGAAACCTATGGATTTCCTTGGACATGAAGCTTGACCATGGAAAATATATATATATAGCTTGGTGAGTGGCAATTATAACTGACAACAGATATAAATGAACAGCACTAAAATTCATATTAGTTTGTTGGATTTTTAGTCATTTACCCAGTAATTACAAAGCTTACCATGACAAACACATGAGCACATACAGTTAATCTGATATAGCTTGTTTTTTATATAATAATAGGGTTATTGAACTGGTAGCGTTATGCCGATCTGATACCTGTGTAATTAAATCTCGACTGGTTAACTTTTGGTAACATTAAACACCATGTTACTGGTTAATTAAAATAACAGTGGAATACATCCTTCCTTGTTGAAATTGGTAGTTTAGTATGTCATAGACCAGTAAAATAATCCTGGATAATCCTCAATAACGAATTAATAACTATTAAAGTAAAGTTCACCGTTTATTTACAGTACATATTTAAGTGAATCCAAGAAATATATACAGCATAATTTATACATGTATACTTATTTACACATATATAAAATACAAACAATAATCTAAGTGTGTACCGTTCAATGAGTATAACCAAACTTAACTAACTCTCAAACATCTCGCGAACTGTCTATATATAAGTTTTAACTGCTGCTCCAGAGGAGCAGCTGAAATTGACCACCAATTTACCAACTGCTCTATAGGAGCAGTATATAGTTACATAATGGGACTGGCATGCATCCAAATCCACAGTCTTACACATTTAACGGTACAATATACAGCATGTTATATTAAGAAATTAAAGAGATGCCTATAATTATTAATATGCTCCGAACTGATATTGCGAAAATTTTTCCCGAGTCCACTTGGGACAATATTTCATAAAATATCAATTTCAATTCAATAACCCTTATAAAGCAAAATATATTTCATTTGCTTCCCACTTGTATTTCATCTAAAAATACCATTTTTGTATAAAAATACACAATATACATATATATGGGAAATTTATGAATATCAGTTTTCGAAAAAATACCCACTTCAGCCATGCTTCAGACAACAGTGTCACGTAGAAAAATGTGCAATATGAAAATGCATTCTGAAGACTTTTGATAGGAACAAAGTTTGTGTGCAAATATCAATATATATTGCACTGTAACATCTCAGAATTTATCATTCTATTTCTATGTGAAACATATATTGCTATATAATAATAAATTTTATATCTTTCTCCCTTTCAGCTTACTAATAATCCTAGGAACCGTTTTTGGAGCCATTATTCAGTAAGTTATACAATGAAACTTCCGTTATACAAATAACATGTGACATGAATTTTTCAAGAAATCTGCATGCAATCACTTTTAAGCAATTTTCAATTGGTAATATTATCTCAAAAATAAGATATTTATAAAATGGGTATTAATTGAAGATTCGAATTGTACCTTAAATGTATTGATGAATTGAATTTGACATAATTTATATATCAGTTGTTTTAAACTTAATTGGTTCAATTAATTGATAAGTCTGAAATGTGCTTATTTTGCTTGATTTCCAATTGGTTGTGAAATACCCAGTAAATGTCAGTAAAAATAACAAAATTGAAAATAGTTTAACAGGGCTTTACAATAACTTTTTTATGTTTATCCTTCATTTTACAAAGTGGAACATAAAATTTCACTTGGTCAAATGTAACATTACTTTTCGAATTTTTTATCAAAACAGTACAGGTAAGAAATCAAAACTGAAAAATGATTTAAAAGTATTGATTTGATTTTGATTTTTCTCGAAATTTTGAATTTAAGTCAATCCATGGAAGCTTATCAAATTTTAATCAGCTGGGTCCAGCATTTAATGATAGTCAGAAATACATAATTGTTATTAAAATACATCCATATAAATAAAGTTCTCTGTGACCTGGTGAACTAAAACACACACTATACTGCCTTAAAAAATGTTTTAATTATTCCAAATTAATACAAAGTGACACATTATTCAAACTATATAAATCCTGAATTAATCACCAGTTTTGGTAAAATTTTCCCATTTATGGAAATATTTTATTATTTTTGTGATTGCAATGATTATAAAATGTTTGTCAAAAATGTTGAATTATTCTAAATTAAAGTTTGTTAAAAATATTTGAATAACTCCAAATTAACAAAGCAACAGGTCATTCAGTTTAAATGAATCCTGCAAGTAAACACACTTTTCAGCTACAAATTACCTTATTTTTTTACTTCAAATTCCTCATTTATTTTATATTGACAACTAACATAAATGGTAAGTGAGATGAACAGAAAATTTGTAAAAGGAAATTAGTTTTTAGAATAATTCTGGAAATCTGTTTTTGTCTGTTGGGTTCTTAATCAGCTAAAGTAGGTATTTAAACGTTGGATTTTATCCAACAATCTTTGGGGATTCAGAACCTTTTAGACATAGCCACATTTTTATTTTCATTTGTTGTCTTTTAACACGTTATCTCCTCTTTATTCTCTTAAGTTAATGTACAGTTTCTATGATGACTATGGCTATATTTGTTATCTTGGCAACATATAATTTGAGCTGTAATAGGAATTAAATGTCACAGCTATTTTCTGGATAAATGGTTTAAGATTTTCATTTACAAAATTGATCTGTGTCTCAAGTTGTAAGTAGAAATTAGCTTTCTTTTTGCATGATTTGACATACATACCATCACAGGCATAAAGTAAAATTATAAGCATGGAGAAATAGTGTTTTTAATGCCCCAGTAAAATGATCTGTCATTTGAGCTCACATGGCCTTTAGGCCTTTTGTCCTGTGGTCATTTATTTTGATGTGGTCAGTTATGAGATGGTGGAGTGGAGAAAGGTGGTTTATGTCCTGTGGTCATTTATTTTTATGTGGTCAGTTCTGAAATGGTGGAATGGAGAAAGGTGGTTAATGTCCTGTGGTCATTTATTTTGATGTGGTCAGTTCTAGATCTAGAATGATGGAGTGAAGTAACAACATTTTTATTTCAAAGTGTTTTTACTATATTAAACTTTAATTAAAAAACAACATTAAGACAAAACCATTGCAAATACAATAGTCAAGAAGATAATTGAAATACTTCTGTCTCACAATGCTTTAAATCCAGTTAAGACATTGATTCAGTATATTTTTGTTAAATGTGGATTTGATTGTGGAATTTATGTAACATTACAGACTCTTGACATGACACAGTATTTTACAAACTAACAAATTGACTGGATAACTTATATGATAAACAAAAATCACCTTAGAACATGTCGTATAATTTTTAATTTATGAAAATACAGTCAAACCTGCCTTAAAGGCCACCTCTCTGTAAGGGTCACCTGCTTATAAAGGCCAATAAGATTCTAACCCATATTTATTATTTTTTATATTCATTTATTTGATATGACAAATTTCAAGTAAATGCTGGTTAATCTAACATACATTATATTATGATGTTAATATACTGTAAAATCACAAATATTCGTGGGGGATTAGATTTCGTTATTTTCGTGGGTTACTGAAAACCACGAAATTAAATGTCATTGAAAATTTTTAATTTCCATTGCCCTCAATGGGATTTATTTTCACAAAACTGAATTCCACAAAAATTTCTACCAATAGAATTTTTTAAAAATGCAAAACCATGAAATTTTAACCCAACGAATATTAATGATTCTACAGTATATCAGTTTTATTTGGACGATATAAACAGGACTCGTTATTTTTATTCAGGGTTCGGATTTTAACAGTTCTTAGCTGTATAGACTATATTAACCTCCTCCCTGCCATATTTGAAATAAGTTACCTGTAATCTTTATCTACAGGTACCTGGTTCAAGTTTCATAATCACTTTTTAATGCAGATTTCTTTTAATTTCAATCTTTTAAATTTGTGGCCTTAACAATGTTGTTAATTTTTATGATATTAGGGAAATTAAGGTATCATGATTTTGAAAATCATTTCACATTCATAACAACTTAATTCAGATTTGTCATAAATATCTATTTGTAGTTCCACAAATGACTGGCAAAATTTGCTAAATATAAGACAAGGAAAATCTTAGTGTGTGTATATATATATATATATATATCAGAGCTCAGGAAATCTTTGACTGGGGTGTCGGACATTTTTTCAAAGCAACCGTAAAAAAAAAAAAACAAAACGTACCACCGATGTTGTTATTGACGATGTTTTTTTAAAAAGATTTTAATTTTTAATATCAAATAGATTTTAAAAGGATTTAACTACTACATAGAGGTTATTTAGGTTCATGTGGTCAGGCTCATGTGTCCACATAGTGTCGATTTTTGTACTGTCGGCATTGACAACACAAGGTTTGATGGCCATCTTTGTTAATTGACAATTGCGCATTTTCGTTTTTCCGAAGTTACACGAACTTTACTGAACCTCATTTCGAGATCTCTTTGATTGTATTTAGACTTTTAAAAATTATTTATTTATAACTAAACAGTTTGCAAAGACCATACGATGCGCGTTGTAGTCTTATTTGACATCCCGTGTGGAACCTCTTTGATAATAGTCCGATGACAATGACCTTCAAGGATCAGCTGTTTATGGCTTCCGTCTGTCAAGAGATGTGATTACTTAATAAACAATTAATGAGGGTTCAGACGATGAAACAAAAGGAACAGATTGAGTCCATGGATTCTAACTGATTAATAAACAAAAGCCTAATTATTATATCTGTAGTATTTATTGAAAACTGTTGACAGGTGATAGCAAACAATACTCGAGTATAATAATGACCGACAAACATATTTATTTATATGTCCGATTAACTGAATTCTATTATCAACTAAAAATGTCCGACAAGTGATTTTTCACATTGGACAAAAATATTTTTTGTCGGACATGTCTGGTAAATATGACCGTTTCGTACCCCTGATATATATATATACACACACATATATATATATATATATATATATATATATATATATATATATATATATATATATATATATATATATATATATATATAGCGTGAGAGAGAGACTATTTATTATATTTTTTTCTTTGCAGTTTTTCCAACATCGCTGGCAATTTACCGACATTTTTTACACCAAGAGCATTTTTTGAATTTCTCCTACCTCCGTAAGTATCATGATTTTGAATTAAATTTTCATCCTGGTACAAGACACAAGAAGACGTATATCTTAATCTCTGTCTGGAAAGTTGGTCGGCAAGTAAAGATTCTTTAAAGATCACAGTGTTATATGTGACATTGGTTCAAATTTAACTTGGTCAATCTTCTAGAGGGTGTAAACTTATCAGTTTTGTAGCTAAAGTGGGTAGATGGTCATCTTTTGGCAGTTTGGTTTCTCTTTCCTTTCTAAAATAAACCATTTGCTAGTTCCTCCAAGAGTAATGCTTTATATTTGGTTTAAAAAGAGGTTGCGGAATGGTCTAAAGCATACAATTACTGATTACAATGCCTCTTACTTCCACTGTCAGTTTGCTTGCTGAAGGATGGTGGTTTTCTCTGGGCACTCCAGTTTCCTCCACCTAAAACCAAACATCCTTTGGACCTTGAATGAGACAAATTACGGGTTAACAGATGTTGACCAACAAACATAGATAATGATACAGAGAACCTTCTTTACAATGACATTTACACTTACCAACAAAAAATTGAGGGAATGAACATACACAGTGCATTTTGCCCTCTTTATAATGACAAAATTATTTGGGGACAAACTTGTTCAATATAAAGAGGGTTGACTGTACCTTCTAACTATTAAGTTCAATGATGACAGTTTTCAGTATAGCTAGAATTTGCTTTTTACAGCTATCTATACAAGTTCACATTGTTCTGTTAAAACTATTTATTCCATCATTATATAAGCTATCCTTAAGGAAATACTGACTTATTTATGAATTATTCTATATTCATTGTAGATTCGATGTAGGTCTAGATTTCAAGTTTTTATTAAGTACTGATATGCCTATCATTAATAAAACTCTATAACAATCAGGAATTTTTTATTGGGAATTATTGATTTTTATGTGTATTTTTGTATATACAGAAGATTTTAGTCTCGGATTTCTTGGCTTTTATCCCAGAATGACATAAGTTTAATCAACCCTCTGTTAAAAGAAATTGAAAATTTGTCAGGATACTTCAGATAGAGAGGGTAAATTAGTAGACAAATTCATATGTTTTTTTTTTTCAATAAAAAAGGGGGATGAGGGAGATATATTTTACCAGCAGTAGATGAACGCTATTTAAAAAATATGGTCAAAAATTTATAACACTCTGCAGTGGTAGCTCGTCTTTCTAAAATATTATAATGTAATTTGTTTTCTTGAGAAAGTTGTGTTTTAATCATAGTTTCTTGGAAGCTAAAAGCTTGTGCACTGCTGTATAAGTATTTATATTAGGGTGTATTATATTTGGCACTTCCGATATTTACAAACATTTAGCATGCATGTAGTAATACTGACACTGTCATTGTTTCTCCTTAGACAGTTTAGCTAAAATTAATGTTGAAGTGTGTTATTATTGGTGGAAATTTATTTAATGTCAAAAGCGCCAATATAAATACACAGCCAAAATAACGCCAAAAGCACCAATATTTATACACAGCCAAAATAAATACTTCATATACAGTACTGTTATAGTAACATTGGTCCTGAAAAAAAAACAACTGTGTATTTAGTAATGACTTAACATTATGGAATAATGTACCTACAAAATACAAGTTGTGAAACATTTCTAACCACTTTATCTCATTAAAATTGCAACTTTTAATACATAAAATATTTGGACAAGGAAAGAATCCATA
The DNA here is from genome assembly GCA_029721355.1 of Tegillarca granosa. Taxonomy (NCBI): domain Eukaryota; kingdom Metazoa; phylum Mollusca; class Bivalvia; order Arcoida; family Arcidae; genus Tegillarca; species Tegillarca granosa. The sequence goes on along the minus strand of CM056602.1, from coordinate 2,621,100 downwards.
CAATAGAAAATTTGTTGAAACTGAATTCCAAGAAAATAGACAATGAAAGAAGGAGTGACAAATATGGCTGTGTTAGACACAGATGTTTTGTTTTGATAATGTGATCTGTTGTTTGCAAAATGTGACACTATTGTTGTGAACAAATCAAGTTGAAAAAGGGTGAAACCTCAGGTAGATTTGGACAAGAAATATTTTTCATGAGGCAGTAGAGCATAATGGTCCTCTAGAATTTTATTAGATGTCTAGAAACATGTACAGTAGTATTTTAAGTGCTGCCAAGTGGATGTATGTGTGTGTTTTTAAAAACAATCAGAAATTATAGTCAGTGTAGATATCCAATCAATGTCCAGTATTTTATCATGTGATGTACTGAAATGTTTTATAATACATCATAGTAATAACAAAAAAAAAAAAGAAAAAAAAACCAAAAAAAAAAAAAAAAAAAAGTAATAAGAAATTTTATGAAACAGCACAGCAACTACAAAATATAAGATACAGTACCTAACAAAGATTTGAATGATATACATTTGTAAATTTCAGTTTTTCTATTATACTTTCAGAATTATACTAGAAGCAGCATTTAGTTTGTATGACAGAACTTTTACTGATAACATTGGAAGTGTTCTTATTTTTGCTGTTTTAGTAAGTAGTCGGGTGAAACAAAAAAAAAAAAAAAAATTTACAGATGCTTCAGATGTAACCTTTTGTTGGTGTCATAATTGAGGTATGAGTCCAAATATGAAGCAGAACATAAAGAATCTGTCGTGTCTTTTATTTCAAGCTCACCTGGATAGATGACATTTATATATTCTCAAAATTTGGTATTATTTAGAGATAGAACGTCATCTATATATCTGTATGTGTAGTTGAATGATAATCCGACAGTCTTTTCTCCAGATTTGACAAGGTTCTGTAAAAATTCTGATTCATATGAACAAAGAAACAAATCAGAAGGCAAAGGTGCACAGTTTGTACCCATTGGTATACTGATTGTTTGTTGAAAGATAATATTGCCAAACACAACAAATATGTTGTCTATCAAAAACTCTAACATTTTGTTGATGGTGTCTTCAGAATAAGGTTGTTTGCAGTCTGTGTGGTGTTTTACAAAATAACCAGAATCCCTTTTGAGCACTAGATATCTCTGTTTACTGTTTTTTAAAAAGAATGACATGTGAATGATTTGACTTAGACGTTCTTTTGATTTAGATATGGGATTATAGTGGTGTAAAGGGTAGAAAAAATCAAAAGTTTTTATACTTTTTACCAAAGGTAAAGTATTAGAAGTTCAAGTTGTTCTTTAGAATTTTTGAGAATCCACATTAGGTTGATGCCAGATGTAGAATAGACTTTTCTGAATAAATCTGAAGCCATCATTAACAACTGTCAAAATTTGTGTTGGAATTACTGATAATGATTTAATAGTTACATTTAGATGAACCTGACCTGCTACATGTGTTTCCTTGTATGGAATTTTTTGAAGTTTTGGAATCCATTACAAGTATAAATGCAAATCAAGTTCTTCCTGTTTTAAATTGATACCAAAAGAGTCAAGGACTCCCTTATGATAAGAAAGAATTTCATCTTTGGTAAAGTTAGTTTTCGTATAAGTAGGATTCCCTTAATATCCTGTCTTAACCAAACTCCTTAATAAGACATTCAACATAGAATTTCTTACAATCGTCTAATTTCCCTTATCCAGTTGAATAAGGTATCTAGCTCAACGTCTTCTAATTTAGCCCTTTGTCTAGCAAACTCTTCTATAATAATAAAATCCTCTATTTTTTTATTTTCAGGGCACAATATTTGCTTGTTTCCTTATTGGTATGTATTATAATTATTATTGTCATTTTTATAGCTTTTCCTCTAGAGTTTTTGCTTTGAAAGCTTTGGGGGGGTTGAAGAAAGTACATCAAGAATTGTTGTTCTGGGAACGTGGTCACCTCAACAAAAGACAATAAAAGACTAACCTATAAAGAATAGAAAATGTTTTTTTTTCAGATTCATGATAAATATCCAATCAACTCCACCATTAACTTGCCATTTAATTATTTCTGGAGAGACATATAAGTTGGAGTAGTTCTTGTTAACTATTAATTACATCTATATGTATTTCTGGAGGGACATATAAGATGGAGTAGTTCTTGTTAACTATTAATTAGATCTATATGTATTTCTGGAGGGACATATAAGTTGGAGTAGTTCTTGTTAACTATTAATTACATCTATATGTATTTCTGGAGGGACATATAAGATGGAGTAGTTCTTGTTAACTATTATTACATCTATATGTATTTCTGGAGAGACATATAAGTTGGAGTAGTTCTTGTTAACTATTAATTACATCTATATGTATTTCTGGAGAGACATATAAGTTGGAGTAGTTCTTGTTAACTATTAATTACATCTATATGTATTTCTGGAGGGACATATAAGTTGGAGTAGTTCTTGTTAACTATTAATTACATCTATATGTATTTCTGGAGGGACATATAAGTTGGAGTAGTTCTTGTTAACTATTAATTACATCTATATGTATTTCTGGAGGGACATATAAGATGGAGTAGTTCTTGTTAACTATTAATTATATTATTCTGGAGGGACATATAAGTTGGAGTAGTCTTGTTACCTTACCTATGTATTTCTGGAGGGACATATAAGTTGGAGTAGTTCTTGTTAACTATTAATTACATCTATATGTATTTCTGGAGGGACATATAAGTTGGAGTAGGTTCTTGTTAACTATTAATTACATCTATATGTATTTCTGGAGGAACATATAAGTTGGAGTAGTTCTTGTTAACTATTAATTACATCTATATGTATTTCTGGAGAGACATATAAGTTGGAGTAATTCTTGTTAACTATTAATTACATCTATATGTATTTCTGGAGGGACATATAAGTTGGAGTAGTTCTTGTTAACTATTAATTACATCTATATGTATTTCTGGAGGGACATATAAGTTGGAGTAGTTCTTGTTAACTATTAATTACATCTATATGTATTTCTGGAGGGACATATAAGTTGGAGTAGTTCTTGTTAACTATTAATTACATCTATATGTATTTCTGGAGGGACATATAAGTTGGAGTAGTTCTTGTTAACTATTAATTACATCTATATGTATTTCTGGAGGAACATATAAGTTGGAGTAGTTCTTGTTAACTATTAATTACATCTATATGTATTTCTGGAGGGACATATAAGTTGGAGTAGTTCTTGTTAACTATTAATTACATCTATATGTATTTCTGGAGAGGACATATAAGTTGGAGTGGTTCTTGTTAACTATTAATTACATCTATATGTATTTCTGGAGGGACATATAAGTTGGAGTAGTTCTTGTTAACTATTAATTACATCTATATGTATTTCTGGAGGAACATATAAGTTGGAGTAGTTCTTGTTAACTATTAATTACATCTATATGTATTTCTGGAGGGACATATAAGTTGGAGTAGTTCTTGTTAACTATTAATTACATCTATATGTATTTCTGGAGGAACATATAAGTTGAAGTAGTTCTTGTTAACTATTAATTACATCTATATGTATTTCTGGAGGGACATATAAGTTGGAGTAGTTCTTGTTAACTATTAATTACATCTATATGTATTTCTGGAGGAACATATAAGTTGGAGTAGTTCTTGTTAACTATTAATTACATCTATATGTATTTCTGGAGGGACATATAAGTTGGAGTAGTTCTTGTTAACTATTAATACATCTATATGTATTTCTGGAGGGACATATAAGTTGGAGTAGTTCTTGTTAACTATTAATTACATCTATATGTATACCTGGAGAGACATATAAGTTGGAGTAGTTCTTGTTAACTATTAATTACATCTATATGTATTTATTTTAGCTTCCAGTTTATATGGATTATTATTGGCTGGTGCTATGGAAAGTCTTGATGTATCTTTTATACAGATACTGGTGTTCAGTTCACTAGTAGTGGCTGTAGACCCTGTGGCAGTGAGTATCACACACACACACACACACACACACACACACACACACACACACACATTTTATTATACTTGGTATGCCACATCTTGATGTAACATTTATACAGATACTAGTGTTTAGTTCACTTATAGTGGCTGTAGACCCAGTGGCAGTGAGTATGATACACACACACACACACACACACACACACACAGATTTATTATACCTGGTATGCCACGTCTTGATGTAACATTATACAGATATTGGTGTTTAGTTCACTTATAGTGGCTGTAGACCCAGTGGCAGTGATTCGGATATATGTAGTACAAAGAGAGAGAGAGACCCGGGTGTAGATTTGCCATGGAATCCATGGAATTTCCATGGATTTTTCTTACATGGAAAGTGTGGAGTATTGGAACCGTATGTACGTGGAAATTCCATGGACATGTACGTGGAAATTCTATGGACAATGTACTTGGCAAATCCATGGACATTTTGGAGTATTGGAACCATATGTACGTGGAAATTCCATGGACATGTACATGGCAAATCTGTGGACATGTACGTGGCAAATCCATGGACATGTACGTGGCAAATCTGTGGACATGTACGTGGCAAATCCATGGACATGTACGTGGCAAATCTGTGGACATGTACCTGGCAAATCCATGGTCGATGTACATGGAAATCTATGTACATTGTACATGGAAAATAAGTGTCAAATTTTTAAAAAGTGATCCATCCTGATGAAGTATTTATAGACAGCATCAAGAAAAAAATGGCTACTCTGTGAGTCAGCACATTTTGCTGAAATTATGAAATGACATATTTGGTGACTTTTTGTTGCCTATGACTGTTTTAATAATTATTAAACAAAATCACATCAAGTCTTCAGAACCTCACCAGTGTATTTATTCATGATATTTTCATATTCATACAGATCTTTAAAAGATTAATTGCTCACTCTTAATGACAATCAATGTATCATTTTTTTATTTTAATTTTTTTTTCTGAGTTAATCTTTATAACAAAAATAGTTGCCTGTATCATTTATGTTAGTTACATGATAGAATGAAGTTAATTAAACTCACATGGCACTTTCCTTACTTTAAAATACAGCTAAATAATTCCCAAATGACACTTTCAATGGTCTGCTTATAATTTCACTAGATTCCATTATCTCAAAAAGGTTTCTTTTGTATAATATCTAGTAACTTTGCGACAAAATATAAGATTTTATGTCCTTCTTAGTCTTGTATAGTCTAAAGATGCTAGTCATACTAGGCAGCCATCTTTTTTTCTTGTTGTTGTCTAGCAGAACCTCCTAATTGTATGAACAAAGCACTTGAATTGCTGACCTAGACACTTGAGAAAAATGCCATGGATATCCATGGAATTTCCACATACAGAGTTTGTTAAAAATTCTGAGCCTGAAATTTTGTATATTTTGTTAAACTTTCATTGACAGACAAAAATTTGCCACAAAAATTCATGTACATGTCCACAGAAAATCCATGGAAAGTGTGTACATGTCCATGGCCAAAAAGATGGCAAATTTATTTTTCCATGGACATGTACACACTTTCCATGGATTTTTGTGGCATTTCCGTGGAAATCCATGGATTTTACATGGACATGGACATATGTCCATGGAATTTCTACAGCCGGGGAGAGAGAGAGAGAGAGAGAGAGAGAGAGAGAGAGAGAGAGAGAGAGAGAGAGATTTTATTATACCTCATTCGCTATAAGAGAGAGAGAGAGAGAGAGAGAGAGAGAGAGAGATTTTATTATACCTCATTCGCTATAAGAAAGAGATTTTATTATACCTGGTATGCTATGAGAGAGAGAGAGAAATTTTATTATACCTGGTATGCCATGAGAGAGAGAGAGAGAGAGAGAGAGAGAGAGAGAGAGAGAGAGAGAGAGAGAGATCTTAAAATTTGTATTAAGTCTGAATATGCTATTCATACATTTAATGTATGGGAAATTTATTGGCAAATGGATTGGATTGGATTGGATTAATGAATCTGGAGCACCTGGAGAAATCCACTAACATCTGGCAAGTGAAGAGACAAAGTTTCTTGTTCAAGGAATTTCCTGAGTAGGCCACAAACCACTTGGCCACCTAGGCTCCTGGCCAAATAGAAAAAATTTCAATGAACAAATTGATGTCATATGCTAAAGTTATAGAAACAATATGGTTTTAGTACCAGCTCTCACTTTTTATGTTCAATTCCAACTTTGACAGATGTTTCTATGAAAAAAGTCATTTTGCTTTGTCAAAGGTGAGCTGTTTTCCCTTTTACAACCTTGCACATGAAAAAAAAAACAGACAAAAAAGGCTAGATTATTTAAATCCATTCACTTTTTGATCTTTTCTCCTATGACACATTTTTTTTATTCCACAGTTGTCCAATTCCGGATGGTCTAAATACCATGTGATCTAGGTTAATGAATGGAAATGGCAGATGAAATTCCTTTCTTTATTAACTGTTTAAAAAAAATAAGAAAATCATTTTATAAACAATTTGAAAATATATTGCTGAAAGTTAAAGAGGGTATGAAGGAATCCCCTGACCATCTGTTTGTCTGTCTGTCTGTCTCTCTGTCTGTCTATTTGTATGTTGTTCAGTCAATATATCTAATATTGTGCCCAGCCAATAAATTTTACCTGATGTGAAATGGTAAAATTCAAAGTTGTTTAAATTTATTTTACATAAAACAGAGAGTAAAGTATTTCTGAAAGGTGTTTAATATTTTGACTTGGCTTGTATTTATTTTATAGGTTTTAGCAGTTTTTAATGAAGTTGGTGTAAATAAAGTGTTATACTTCCTCGTGTTTGGAGAATCTTTGTTAAATGGTAATGTATTTTTTTTTGTTTGTTGTTTTTATTTTACTTTTAAATTTTCTATCTTGCTAGGCAAAAATTATCTACAACTTAAAGTGTTTGTACACCATCTTGCTAAGCAATAATTCTCTACAATTTGCAGTGCTTGTACACCATCTTGCTAGGCAAAAATTATCTACAACTTACAGTGTTTGTACACCATCTTGCTAGGCAATAATTCTCTACAACTTGCAGTGTTTGTACACCATCTTGCTAGGCAAAAATTATCTACAACTTACAGTGTTTGTACACCATCTTGCTAGGCAATAATTCTATACAACTTGCAGTGTTTGTACATCATCTTGCTAGGCGAAAATTATCTACAACTTGCAGTGTTTGTACACCATCTTGCTAGGCAATAATTCTATACAACTTGCAGTGTTTGTACACCATCTTGCTAGGCAATACTTCTCTACAACTTGCAGTGTTTGTGCACCATCTTGCTAGGCAATAATTCTCCACAACTTGCAGTGCTTGTACACCATCTTGCTAGGCAATAATTCTCTACAACTTGCAGTGTTTGTGCACCATCTTGCTAGGCAATAATTCTCTACAATTTGCAGTGTTTGTACACCATTTTGCTAAGCAATAATTCTCTACAACTTGCAGTGTTTGTACACCATCTTCCTAAGCAATAATTCTCTACAACTTGCAGTGTTTGTACACCATCTTGCTAGGCAAAAATTATCTACAACTTACAGTGTTTGTACACCATCTTGCTAGGCAATAATTCTCTACAACTTGCAGTGTTTGTGCACCATCTTGCTAGGCAATAATTCTCTACAACTTGCAGTGTTTGTACACCATCTTGCTAGGCAATAATTCTCTACAACTTGCAGTGTTTGTACACCATCTTCCTAAGCAATAATTCTCTACAACTTGCAGTGTTTGTACACCATCTTGCAAGGCAATAATTCTCTACAACTTGCAGTGTTTGTGCACCATCTTCCTAGGCAAAAATTCTCTAAAACTTGCAGTGTTTGTACACCATCTTGCTAGGCAATCATTCTCTACAACTTGCAGTGTTTGTACACCATCTTGCTAGGCAATAATTCTCTACAACTTGCAGTGTTTGTACACCATCTATTTTACAATGACAAATTTGATATAATTTTCATTTATATAGGAGTTGATCAACATTTGTTCAATGTCATAAATTGTGGAATGTGCTTACATTTTTGGAGCACCCAGCCTGACAGCCTAATTACTTCCTTGATGAAAGTTCACAAGTATAACTTATTGTTCGTTTTTCTTTTTTTTTTTACTTTTTTTTGTAGAGGGGGGGGGGGGGGGGGAATTTTGTTTTGGACATGATCTGGTATATTTGTGTTTTTTTTATTTCTTGAGAACTATATAAAGAATTATCTTATCATAAATAGCTAAAAAAAAACTGCTGATGTTATGTAAAGCAGTAGTCAATCTACCAAACATATAGATATATAAATACCGGTGGTCAGCTCTGGGTTGGTTGAGATCACCAGAGTGCTCTGAGAAAACCACAGATATTCATCAAGTGAACTGACAAACTTTATCAAGCTTGGATCTGTCTGAGCCCCACCTTTTGAAGATAGAGAGATATTAAATATAGTTCTGTCTGTCTGTCTGTCCATCCATCCACTTCTTGTCCAGATTTTTTCTCCAAAACTAGAAACAATTTTAAAAACCTAGTGCAAAACAACAACACTGATTTGATACACATCTGTTATTAAACTGATTTCGTTGCTTGTCAATTTTCTCTGAAGTAATAGTTTTTAGCTCACCTGAGCTGAAAGCTCAGATGAGCTATTGCGATGGTTCACCGTCCGTCGTCTGTCGTGCGTCGTGCGTCGTGCGTCGTGCGTCGTCCGTCGTGCGTTAACATTTTACATTTTAATCAACTCCTCTAAAACTACCAACCCAAATTTGATGAAACTTGGTGATGATGATGTCTGGGTGAAGGCCTTTCAGATTTGCACATATGAAGGAGTTATGTCCCCTTGGGGCCCCATAAGGGGGGAAATAGTGAAAAACTTTAAAAATCTTCTCCTCTGAATGTACAAGTGATATACCTTAGTTATTTCACTTATAACATTCTTAGGTCATCTAGTTTTAGATTTGCACAAATGAAAGCGATGGGGCTCAAAATGGGGAAATGGCAAGGAACTTAGTGGGAAAATTGCTAAAAATTATTTATTTGTCACTATATCTTGAAAACTATTAACTTTTTGTATAGGCATTTATATTAGAATATTGAAGGTATTGCGACAACAATCATTTTGATATATGGTTCAAGGTCATATGTTCAAAGGTCAAGGTCACAGCTGCAAAAATAGACTTAAATCGCTAATTATCTTGAAAACTATTAACTTTTTGTATAGGCATGTATATTAGAATATTGTAGATATTTGGACAACGATCATTTTGATATATGGTTTAAGGTCATATGTTGAAAGGTCAAGGTCACAGCTGCAAAAGAAAAGTTAAATTGCTAATTATCTTGAAAACTATTAACTTTTTGTATAGGCGTGTATATTAGAATATTGTAGGTATTGACATGACGATCATTTTGATATATGGTTTAAGGTCATATATTGAAAGGTCAAGGTCACAGCTGCAAAAGAAAAGTTAAATTGCTAATTATCTTGAAAACTATTAACTTTTTGTATAGGCGTGTATATTAGAATATTGTAGGTATTGACATGACGATCATTTTGATATATGGTTCAAGGTCATATGTTGAAAGGTCAAGGTCACAGTTGCAAAAGAAAAGTTAAATTGCTAATTATCTTGAAAACTATAAACTTTTTGTATAGGCATGTATATTAGAATATTGTAGGTATTGCGACAACAATCATTTTGATATATAGTTCAAGTTCATTTGTTGAAAGGTCAAGGTCACAGCTGCAAAAGAAGACTTAAATTGCTAATTATCTTGAAAACTATTAACTTTTTGTATAGGCATGTATATTAGAATATTGTAGATATTTGGACAACGATCATTTTGATATATGGTTCAAGGTCATATGTTGAAAGGTCAAGGTCACAGCTGCAAAAGAAAAGTTAAATTGCTAATTATCTTGAAAACTATTAACTTTTTGTATAGGCGTGTATATTAGAATATTGTAGGTATTGACATGACGATCATTTTGATATATGGTTCAAGGTCATATGTTGAAAGGTCAAGGTCACAGTTGCAAAAGAAAAGTTAAATTGCTAATTATCTTGAAAACTATAAACTTTTTGTATAGGCATGTATATTAGAATATTGTAGGTATTGACATGACGATCATTTTGATATATATTTCAAGGTCATATGTTTAAAGGTCAAGGTCACAGCTGCAAAAGAAGACTCAAATTGCTAATTATCTTGAAAACTATAAACTTTTTGTATAGGCATGTATATTAGAATATTGTAGGTATTGCGACAACAATCATTTTGATATATAGTTCAAGTTCATTTGTTGAAAGGTCAAGGTCACAGCTGCAAAAGAAGACTTAAATTGCTAATTATCTTGAAAACTATTAACTTTTTGTATAGGCGTGTATATTAGAATATTGTAGGTATTGACATGATGATCATTTTGATATATGGTTCAAGGTCATATGTTGAAAGGTCAAGTTCACAACTGCAAAAGAAGACTTAAATTGCTAATTATCTTGAAAACTATTAACTTTTTGTATGGGCATGTATTTTAGAATATTGTAGGTATTGACATGACGATGATTTTAATATATAGTTCAAGGTCATATGTCAAAAGATCAAGGTCACAACTGCAAATGAAGACTTAAATTGCTAATTTTCTTGTAAACTATTAACTTTTTGTATAGGCATGCATATTGGAATATTGTAGATATTGACGTGGCAATCATTTTGATATATGATTCAAGGTCATATGTTGAAAGGTCAAGGTGACAGCTGCAAAAGAAGACTACAGTCACTTTATGCATATTAGCTGCTTATTAATGAAATGTGACTGAATATTTCTGATTAATTTTTTTGGGAGTTCTTGAGTTTCTTTAAATTTTCTGTACTTGATATATTGTCTGTTGCACTTTGTAAACAATTTTGGAGATATTCTCAGGTGAGCGTTAAGGCCCATGGGCCTCTTGTTTAAATTTTTTAATGAGAATTAAACTCTTGTCCGCCGTTTTAATCTCTGAAACTATTGGTATCAGAGATTAACAAAACATGGAAGACAGTATCCACAATGTTAGGAGATGTGCCTATTATTAAACATTACTGCATATCACTAAAAATGTCAACTGTTGGGGATCAAATTTACTAAACTTACTTGTTGAATTTTTCAAATGCATTAAATACAAAAAAAAAAAAAAAAAACTGATTCTCATCATAAAAAAAGTGATTATTTTAAAAATAATTAAATTCTGTTGGAATTCATTAATGTTTTTATGCCCAATTTATGATTCTTTTTTATCAAAGATTTGAACATAAATTGTGAAAGAAGCTGTGATTCAAATCTAAAGTCTGGTGTTATCTCCCTTTTATTATATTTTGTTTTTGTTTTTTTTTTCACAGATGGCGTTACTGTAGTGTTATATGGAGTGTTACAGGCATATAATAGATTAGATTTAGCTGGTATACCAATAACAGCAGATCAGGTACTCACATTATTATTATAGCTCAGGATACATAAATTACAAGTCTATACATTAACAGAGGAAGGAGTGCTTTATCAGATAGTTGTATTCAAAAAGGGGACTCCATAACAACAGTTGCTATTTACAATAACATTAATTTCAGGTCAAAATTGAAAAAAAATGAATATTTACCTGACAATTTAGTATGAATATTTGTTTAAAATATTTAAATCGATAGCTTTTTTAAAGTCAGAATTTAAAATTATGTTACCAATTTTCATCATCTAACTGGAATAAACTGGAATAACTAGTTTTCAGTTTTGTCTTATCTAAATTAATTATCTGAAATATAAAGAGTTTTTGTCACTTTTATGATTTGAAGTTTAAAATAAATAAAAATATCTTATTTTAGACAAGTATTGTTTATTGTTTACGGTTCTCAGTCTGGGATATAAGTAAAACAACATGATTTGGAGTTGAGTTGGGTAATGGTGTTTTATGCCCCAGTCAAGATTCTTTCACTTATTTTGAGGCAGTCAGTTCTGGGATGGTGGAGGAAACCAGAGTGCCCAGAGAAAACTGCCTACTTTTGGCAAGTGAACTGACAAACTTTCTCACACTAGGATCTGTCTAAAGTGGGATTTGAACCCAGGCGGTGAGAGGCACTGTTATCCGTAAGCACGCTCTTTAGACCACTCGGCCACTGAGGCCCCAATATGAAATGGAAAGAGGAAATAAGATTTATTCAGTTGCAAAATTTGTCTGAACCATTACACCTTATTGTGTGGGGTTAGGGTTAACTACCAATCCGGAAATTAGAAATACAATACAGTGAAGCATATCTGAACAGAGCAACTTCTTTCCAATGATCAAATACTTTGTTTGGCAATATCACATTTTTTTCTTTTACATTCATCTGCCAAATTTTTAAAAATATTTTAGTCAATAATAACTTTTCTTAACTGAAATTTATTAAAATAGCTAGCCTAGGTTTTCATTTATTCTTGGTTAAATTTTAACAGGATCTGCTTAAGTATCAATTTTATCGAAACATATTAATGCAATAAACATGTGGTTTCTTAAATTCACTCTGATGTAGCTGTGGTTTCACAAATGAATGGTGTAGAATTTAGTACAGGTGTTTTTATTAGTCAAGTCACTTTCATTGGCTTGGTCGGTTCTAGGATGTTTAAAATGGAGGGGTGTAATAGCGCTTTACAGCCCAGTCAAGAATTTTCATTTTGTTTTAGAGTTGGTCGGCTTTAGGATGGTGAAGAAAACAAAAATTCCTGAAATTTAACTTCTAATCTTCAACAAGCTAACTCGGACAAACATTCTCACATGAAAATCAAATCTTACAAAAGTAACATTATAATTTTGGTGGTGAAAGACCCTGTGATGTGTGCTTTAAATGCCAATAATAAGTTAAATTACAGGAACAAATTATTGTAACTAGAGCAATTTTAAGCTAAATGATAATATCCATCTGTTTTTATTTTATTTTTCAGATTGTTTTAGGAATAGTAAAGTTTGTTGTGGTTTGTCTTGGTGGATTAACGATAGGTATACTTGTAGGTGTTTTGTCCAGTTTTGTCACAAAATACACAAATAATGTAAAAGGTAATTATCAAACACTCTAATGATCACATCTCTAATTATCAAACTCTCTAATGATCACATCTCTAATTATCAAACTCTCTAATGATCACATCTCTAATTATCAAACACTCTTACTAATGATCACATCTCTAATTATCAAACTCAATAATGATCACATCTCTAATTATCAAACACTCTAATGATCACATCTCTATTGATCAAATCTCTAATGATCACATCTCTAATTATCAAACACTCTAATTATCACATCTCTAATTATCAAACACTCTAATGATCACATCTAATGATCACATCTCTAATGATCACATCTCTAATTATCAAACTCTCTAATGATCACATCTCTAATTATCAAACACTGTAATGATTACATCTCTAATTATCAAACACTCTAATGATTACATCTCTAATGATCAAACACTCTAATGATCACATCTCTAATTATCAAACACTTTAATGATCACATCTCTAATTATCAAACACTCTAATGATCACATCTCTAATTATCAAACTCTCTAATGATCACATCTCTAATTATCAAACACTCTTACTAATGATCACATCTCTAATTATCAAACTCAATAATGATCACATCTCTAATTATCAAACACTCTAATGATCACATCTCTAATTATCAAACACTCTAATGATCACATCTCTAATGATCAAATCTCTAATGATCACATCTCTAATTATCAAACACTCTAATTATCACATCTCTAATTATCAAACACTCTAATGATCACATCTAATGATCACATCTCTAATGATCACATCTCTAATTATCAAACTCTCTAATGATCACATCTCTAATTATCAAACACTGTAATGATTACATCTCTAATTATCAAACACTCTAATGATTACATCTCTAATGATCAAACACTCTAATGATCACATCTCTAATTATCAAACACTTTAATGATCACATCTCTAATTATCAAACACTCTAATGATCACATCTCTAATTATCAAACTCTCTAATGATCACATCTCTAATTATCAAACACTCTTACTAATGATCACATCTCTAATTATCAAACTCTCTAATGATCACATCTCTAATTATCAAACTCTCTAATGATCACATCTCTAATTATCAAACTCTCTAATGATCACATCTCTAATTATCAAACTCTCTAATGATCACATCTCTAATTATCAAACACTTTAATAATCCCATCCCTAATGATCAAACACTCTAATGATCACATCTCTAATGATCAAACACTCTAATGATCACATCTCTAATGATCAAACACTCTAATGATCACATCTCTAATTATCAAACTCTCTAATGATCACATCTCTAATGATCAAACACTCTAATGATCACATCTCTAATTATCAAACTCTCTAATGATCACATCTCTAATTATCAAACACTTTAATAATCCCATCCCTAATGATCAAACACTCTAATGATCACATCTCTAATGATCAAACACTCTAATGATCACATCTCTAATTATCAAACACTCTCATTAAGAAACTCAATAATTATCAATGTCTCAAATATCAAACTCTCTAATTACAAAACTCACTAATTATCAAACTCTCTGATTAAAAAACTCACTAATTATCAATGTCTCTAATTATCAAACTCTCTAATTAAAAAACTCGCTAATTATCGAACTCTCTAATTAAAAAACTCGCTAATTATCAATGTCTCTAATTAACCAACTCTCTAATTAAAAAACTCACTAATTATCAAACTCTCTAATTAAAAAACTCTCTAATTATCAATGTCTCTAATTAACCAACTCTCTAATTAAAAAACTCACTAATTATCAAACTCTCTAATTAAAAAACTCTCTAATTATCAATCTCTTGTTATCAAACTCACTATTTATTAAACTCTCTAATTATCAAACTCTCTAGTAAAAAAAACTCACTAATTATCAAACTCTCTAATTATCAATCTCCCTAATTAGCAAACTCCCTAATTATCAAACTCCCTTATTATCAAACTCTCTAAGGTTTTCTTACTAAAGCTATTGGGTGCAATGGTTTATTACTTCTCATATTATTTTACTTCTATCCATATTGAGTTGATGGTAGCTAAGTTGGTAGAGTGCTTGCTTCATATGTTGAAGTTTGGGGTTCGAACCTTAGATTGGTCAGACCAAGACTTGAAAATAGGTAGTGACTGTTTTTTGACCAAGCATTCACCATTTAGAAATGAAAGTTACAGGGTCTTTTAGATGAGACATCAACTATAGCTGGTGATGTCTTGAAATAAGTAAAATATTCTTGACTGGGATAAAAATCTGAATGAATGAATGAATCAATCAGGATTTGGTGTTCCAGAGAGAACCTACAAACTTTCTCAAACAACTTAAATATATACCAAGTGCTCTAACACCAGGTTGTTTCACTTGCTTTTTAAATACATGCCAAGTGCTCTAACACCAGGTTGTTTCACTTGGTTTTTGAATATATGCCAAGTGCTCTAACACCAGGTTGTTTCACTTGGTTTTTGAATATATGCCAAGTGCTCTAACACCAGGTCGTTTCACTTGGCTTTTGAATATATGCCAAGTGCTCTAACACTCGTAAGTTTGTTGCTTTTGGCAAAACATAGGAGACATGGTAATTGTTTCATCCTAGTGTCAGTTAGATATTTCATATTTATGTATATGTTTATAAACTAACCAAATATTGATTTTTTGTTGTAATTTTTTGTTTCAGTCGTAGAACCCATAGCTATTTTTGCGATGGCATACCTGGCCTTTCTGCTTTCTGAACTGTTTCACCTCTCTGGAATTATTAGGTAAGTTCTAATCTTCTAAAAATTATGGAGTAAAAGGGGCTTTGCAACTGATTTATTACTAGTTGTCCCCTTATAGCACCCCAAAAAGGCCCTAAAAAAGGAAGGGACTATGTACATGCCATCGGTTAGAATTTCAGCCCAAAATTCATACACATTTTACTGGTGTACTTACACTGCATTTATTTTTTTTATATGTCAGTGTACTTTGATTTGTTACTCAAAATTGAGGTTTGCTTGTTCAAAAATATTTTGTAAAAAGTACTTTTCAAATAAAAAAAAAGCAGCTCTTTGTTTATTTTCCTAAATTTTTGCTGATAATAATTTTCTAGTTGTTTATGATAAAGGTATGATCCTGAGGCTATTGGATATTAAAATTGCTAAACTTGCTAGGAAAGGGGATGTTCTGGGATGATGGGGGAAATTGGAGTGCCTTTAGAAATATTTAAAACCTAAACTAGCAAAGTTTTTACTTTAGGATCTTTCCAATTGAAATCCGATCGCTGACAATGAGAGTTCCTGTGATTCATAAGCTGGTAACTTGGTCTGTTTGTAGAATTCATTAATCTCCTTTCTGTTGTAGCATCATTGGCTGTGGTCTAACACAAGTCAGTTATGCTTTTAATAACATCACACCAAAGTCTCGTACAGCAATAAAATACTTTACCAAGGTTTTGAGGTAAGATAAATGTATGTATGGACTTTCTATTCAAACACACACACACACACACACACACACACACACACACACACACACACAATTGTATTTGTATTTGCAATTCATTAAAATAATTGTTCTATTTGCAATGTTAAATTCATTAAAAAAACTGTTCCAGATCAGGTGTATTTGTAAAATCTGTTATTACTGTTGATATGTGATTTGCAATTTTTGTTTTTTTTCTAAATGTAAAATTCATTTATTAGCTGTCCCAGTAACTAAACCTGTATCACATCATGGCATGACTTAGATCTGCATCACATGGTCATCTAGTAGCATCTCATAATTTGACATTTTGTAAAAGCAGAAATTTGAATCTTACAAGTTTTTGATCATTAGGTTAAGGACCAATGAAATTGCTTAAATATTTGGTTAAGGACCAATGAAATTGCTTGACCATTTTGTTAAGGACCAATGAAATTGCTTGATCATTTGGTTAAGGACCAATGAAATTGCTTGATCATTTGGTAAAGAACCAATGAAATTGCTTGATCATTTAGTTAAGGACCAATGAAATTGCTTGTTTGTTTGGTTAAGGACCAATGAAATTGCTTGATCATTTAGTTAAAGACCAATGAAATTTCTTGTTCATTTGGTTAAGGACCAATGAAATTGCTTGATCATTTAGTTAAGGACCAATGAAATTGCTTGATCATTTAGTTAAGGACCAATGAAATTGCTTGATCATTTAGTTAAGGACCAATGAAATTGCTTGTTCATTTAGTTAAAGACCAATGAAATTGCTTGTTCATTTGGTTAAGGACCAATGAAATTGCTTGATCATTTGGTTAAGGACCAATGAAATTGTTTACGTACCTACTAGTACATGTGTTAGAACTGTTGAGAAACGGTAAAAGAAAGTCATATAACGTTTATAGCTGTTATGGGCAAACCTTAATCATACTGCAATAACAATCATAACTCAGTTTGGTTGAACAAAGTTTATTGATTATGATTAACATATTTATACTTTCTATAATTAAAAAATGCAAGAAAAAGAAAAATTAAAAAAAAATTAAAATTTGAATATCATAGAACAAACAAATGTCTCAATGAACACATAATTAGTCTAAATTCATATCATGTAAATTTTAATGATATTTTATATTTAAATAAAATTTTAGAACTTGTTATCTTTTTAAAATCATGCTTAAAGTCTTTGCTTATTTAAAAATTCACTATGCACACACACACCCACACACATGCACACACACACACACACACACAGACAAAAGGAAAAAAGTAACAAAGTAATTGAATCCATTTGTTTGTAATCACCATGGACACCACAGAGTCTTAAGTAAATTAATCAACAGAACATTGAATAAGTTAAGCTCATTTGAGTTATAATTTTTTACACCCTAGAAAAGTTTTTTTCTACTTATTGTTGCAGTCAGTTCTGGATGGTGGAAACCAGAATGCCCTAAGAAAACAACTGTTGCTTAGAAACCGACAAACTTTCTCTCAAGGAATTATCTGAGCTGAGTAAGGGTTGAAACCAGTATGTGTTAAGGGGCACTTTGATCCAAACAGGCATGTGGTTAGACCACTCAGCTACCAAAACCCTAGTCCTTGTAAGTCATGCTCTAAAATTGTCTTTATAAGTCTCAGTGGAATTCAGTTATTCACTAAGCAGTAGAACTTTGATTATCTCCAATATTTTTTTTAATTGTCAGTTGTGTTTATTATACCTTTCTATTTCATGATTCTTTGTATTTAGCAACCTGCCAATTCTGATATTGATATATCATACCCAACATGACAAGAACATTGTTCATCCTGCAATAGTAAATGCAATTTTTCACTTTTGACTTAGTATTCAGCAACTAATACAAGTCCTTTCCCAAATCCATCATCACATCCTACCCAGACACCCCTATGTTTGTCATGTGATATATAACATGGGTCCTTTATCCCATGATTCTCTGTAAGTAAAAAATTTAAAAAGTTGCCGTCTATGTCCACCATGTGTACCCTGTTGTTACTAAAATCACATATCAGAACTTCACCATTTTTGTTATGGGTTAGATCCCGAAATTGTGAAGTGTTTTCTAATTGAATGTAATTTGGTCCTGTGTAGCAGAATTTGAATTCTCCATCTTTACTCAGAACCACACAGTTAGGTCCATCACAATCAGTTATCCACAGATCACCATTAACATTCAGAGTAATATGCCTGACACGACTGACACCTCCGTATCTTCCGTCTTTAAAATCAATAATTTGTTTCTCCTTACCTTTAGGTGACATCTTTACCACTTTGGTACCTTGGCATTGAAAAATATCCCCATTTTGATCCACACAAATTCCACCAATAGAGGTGCTGTTGGTTCTACAAAATGTATAAGTAGCTGTTTCTGTAATTGTTAATGTGTCAATACTACAATTTTTTGTCGAGATCAGTAATCGTCCGGTTTTTGATTTTGTTAACCCTGTAACATATTTATTACTTGTAATAGTTTTAATTGCAGTTCCATCTTTCTTTATTTTGGTGAGTTTGTTTCCACTCTCCAACCACGCCATCTCATGATCACAGCAGGATATTTCACTGGCTCTTTCACCATGTTGAAATCTTGATATAACTGTCACTTGTGGCTGGTTGTCAAGATTTCTTTTCATGTCAACATATTCAGAAGGATTTTCTTCTTTTGTTTCAGAATCAAAATTTTCGTAGATTTGCTTTTCCTTTATTTGTGGCTTTTTATCAGGAATTCTTGCCATAGACATATATCCAGAATCTTTATGATCTTTGGTATCAACATCAAAATGGCCAGATATTTCCTGAATCTTGTTATTGGTATTTTTATCAGGAGTGTTGTGGATAAATGCTGGTACTGAAACATGAATTGGTTGTTTAATTGTTTCTTGAAGTCGTTGTATGTGGATTTTAATCTCATCTAACAGGTTCATAATTTCTATGGGGCTTCTTGACTGAATTTTCCTCTCATCGTATTGGATGCTGGTTTGTAAATCAGTTAGTTGTTTCAAATATTCTTCTTTCGTTGTTTTAATTTGTGTCATACCCTCGACTACATTCTGTTCTAACATACTGATAAATTCCTTTGTCATTGTATCCACAGCTTCTTTTAGTTGTTCCCCTTGTTGTTGAATTTTGTCAATACATGCTTGTGTACCCTTATTATAGCAATCTCCTTCAACTTGAATTTCTTGGACTAAGTTGTTACGATCCTCCATCTGTTGTTTCTTAACTCCCTCTAAATATTTTGTCAAGTCTTCAGTCTGTCTGGTAACACTATCAGAAAGATTTTCAAAATCATGTGACTGGTGGTCTCTTATTATACAGCCCAGACAAATAAGCTGTTTGCATTTCTTACAGTACATGCAAAGAGATTCAGTTTTATGTATATTACACAACTTACTCTGGATTTGAAGTTGTTCGGTGACATCTGTATTTAGTATTGAAGCTATCTGATGGTTTTTGGAGGCTGTGCTGTTAGAGTGAGCTATTTTACAGTAGAAACAATAACATTCCTGACATTCCAAGCATTTCCAATTGACATCATAGTCATTTTTACAAAGGTCACATTGCAGTGTGAACTTGTCTTTGTCCATCCCTGTTGCCATGGTGACAGCTTTGGTTTAGACTTATGCTCCTTTTGTCAGTAATTGGCTCTTTTTCTGTAGAATACAATTTAAAATCAAATGAGTTTTTAATTAATTAACTATGGTTTATTAACTTTAAATGTTTTAAAACATTTAATTTCTAGAACATCAAGGTCAGAGGTCAGTGGTTACGGCCGTATTTATGAAATAAGCTTTAAATTGCTATATATAAAGTCTTTTACATAGACATTTCTTTTTTACATTCTATGAGTCCAGGTTAATGCTAAGAGAATTTGAATTTTTAGCTCACCTGAGCTGAAAGCTCAGATGAGCTATTGCGATGGTTCACCATCCGTCGTCTGTCGTGCCTCGTGCGTCGTGCGTTAACTTTTTACATTTTAATCTTCTCCTCCAAAACCACTTGGCTAAATTTAATGAAACTTGGTAACCATCATGCCTGGGTGAAGCCCTTTCAGATTTGCACAAATGAAGGAGTTATGTTCCCTTGGGGCCCCATAAGGGGGGAAAGAGTGAAAAACTTTGAAAATCTTCTCCTCTGAATCTACAAGAGATATACCTTAGTTATTTCATTTATAACATCCTTAGGTCATCTATTTTCAGATTTGCACAAATGGTAGCCATGGGGCTCAAAATGGGGAAATTGTAAGGCACTGAGTGAGAAAATTACTAAAAATCATATATTTGTCACTATATTTTGAAAACTATTTACTTTTTATATAGGCATGTGTATCAGAATGTTGTAGATATTGACATGACGATAATTTTGATATATGGATCAAGGTCATTTGTTGAAAGGTCAAGGTCACAGCTACAAAAGAAGACTTAAATTGCTAAATATTTTTGAAAACTATTAACTTTTTGTATAGGCATGTATATTAGAATATTGTAGGTATTGTGACAATGATCATTTTGATATATGGTTCAAGGTCATTTGATGAAAGGTCAAGGTCACAGCTGCAAAAGAAGACAAATTTCTAATTATCTTGAAAACTAATAACTTTTTGTATAGGCATGTATATTAGAAAATTGTAGGTATTACAACAACGATCATTTTGATATATGGTTCAAGGTTATATGTTCAAAGGTCAAGGTCATATCAAAATAGGAATACTAAGATTTTTAATTATCTTGAAAGATATTAATTTCATGCATAGGCATATATATTAGAATATTATAGGTATTGACGTGACAATCATATATTGTTCAAGGTCATATATGTTCAAAGGTCAAGGACATAGCTGCATAAGTATACTGAAATTGATTAATGATTTGGAAATTATTCATTGCACTACAGTTACTTCATGCATATTATATAAGCTACTTATGAATGAAATGTGAGTCGATATATTTCTGATTAAGTTTTGTTGGAGTTCTTAACTTGAGAAAACTTTTAAAGTTTCTGTACGTACTATATTGTCTATTGCACTTTGCAAACATTATTGGACATATTTTCAGGTGAGCGTTAAGGCCCATGGGCCTCTTGTTTCTAAAGCATTTTAACTAAACATTATTTTATCAGGTGAGCATATCATGCCCTTTGGCATTATTTTTGGAGACCTAACCTCTTTAAATTAACCCATGTTTTCTTTAACTATTGTCAATTAAGTATATACATTGTTAATATTTTTTTTATCTTGCTGTTCTTCATGTTGTCTAAGTTTAAGACAAAGACTCTAAGACTCTTTCATTATATGCATGTGAATAAAAGGTAGAGCTATTCCACCCTTGGGAAACCCCTTGGCAAGCCTCTGGTTTTACTGCATTTAGTGATCCCTCCAGTGGAATAATCCTATCTTTCATCCACACATATGAAAGAGTCTTATAATCTCCCTTAGATAATACACATTAACATACACTACAGAAATTAGTTTGTAAAAGTATACTGGGAAACAGCTAGCACAACCAAGCATTGAACCATTCAGATTAACTTATGGACTCAATAACTTAATATATACATAACAAATGATAGTAAGATATAGGACAGTTATTACCATTTCTCCCATATGTGATAGAATTATCTCACTGAATTGGTGGTACAATATTTTTTCCATATTGCAACCTGTGTGCGCACATGTAGCCTATCTCAATTCAATGGGGACTGTTTTTAGCTCACCTGAGCACAAAGTATCAATAGAGGCAGACCCTCCGTCGTCCGTCGTCCGTCCATCAACAATTGCTTCAAAAGACTTCATCTCAGAAACTTCTGGTCACATTTTGTTTAAACTTGGTCAAAAGCATCTATAGAACATTGTGTTTCAGATTTTTGTTTTTGTTGCCATAGCTACCAAATGTAGGTCACAATGACCTACATACTTAAAAACCAAAAAAAATCTTCTTCTCCAAAACCACTTTACCGAGATAAAATCTGATGTGATATTTGGCATCTACGGCATCTTATATACCAAGTTTGTGAATTTCAATAATTTTTGTGAAAAATTCGGTTATGCGTTTTTGCATTTATTTTTTGTATATTCATTTGTAAATAGTACTTTTTTACAAAAATTACAATAATGAATAAATTTAGGTGAACTCTTTTTCCAAACATCATTTTCTAATGTGAAGAAACATATGTTTGACAATTTTCATGAAATTCTGTAAAATACAAGTCACTTTTTTCGGCCGTTTTCATTTTCAATTCTAGCAACCCAAGAGAGTTCAAATCCCACTGGGGCCACTTTTTTTTTTTTTTTTTTTTTTTTATTTTCTGAATTTTTTTACTTAAAATGGTGCATGGAAAAAATTTTTATGAATTTTTACTATTAGTGTAATTATTTTTTTTAAATACATGCAATACTGCAACCCAAGTGTCTAGGGTTCAAATCCCAGTGGAGCCACTTTTTTTTTTTATTATTTTTTTTCTTTCTTAATTTTTATGACTTACAATGGTGCATGGAAGATATTTTATGATTTTTCACTTTTATGGTTGTCATAACTACATTGACCAAAATAGTTGAAAACCAAAAAAAATTTTCTTCACCAAAACCACTTCACCGAGATAAAATCTGATGTGATATTTGGCATCTAAAGCATCTTATAAACCAAGTTTGTGAATTCCAACAATTTTGTGAAAAATTAGGTTTACTTACGTGTTTTTGCGTTTATTTTTTATACATTGTACTTTTTTACCAAAATTACAATATTAATATATTTAGGTGAATTCTTTTTCCAAACATCATTTCTTATGTGAAGAAACATATGTTTAACAATTTTCATGAAATTCTGTAAAATACAAGTCGCTTTTTTTGATCTTTTTCTTTTTCAATTCTAGCAATCCAAGGGTCGAGGGTTCAAATCCCAGTGAGGCCACTTTTTTAAAATTTTTTTTAATTTCTGAATTTTAGACTTACAACGGTGCATGGAAGAGATGTTATGAATTTTTACTTTTTAGTGAATTATTATTTTTGAAATACATGTGATACTGATATGTAGATTTAGCTAAAACCTTGAATTTTTTTTTTTTTTTTTTTTTTTTTTTTTTTTTTTTTTTTTTTTTTTTTTTTTTTTACAAAATTATTGTTATGTGACATTATTTAAATTAATTTAACAATTTTGGCATTTCATATTGTACATTTTACATGTCTTATTTAATCTTGAAAATTATCACCAGTGAAAACAACATACAAACAAAACCAGGTTTGTCTGCATATCACATGATTAATATCTCTTAAATAATTGGGCAGTTTAAGATGGAAAATGTTTTTTAAAAATGAATGTAATAAATTTATTCTATACATGAACACATCAACTTTTTGCAATTGCATATCAAGTGAAAACATCTGTTTAATTCAAATGATCTGATATATTTCTAGTTGGCCTGATTCAGTTTTAAGTAATTTGCTTTTGTACAGGTGAGCTACATGGATAGAAAAAAGTTGTAGATGAAGTTGTGAATTGGTTAATGATTTGATAAATGCACTTTGTTTATGTTATCTGTTGTTTAATTTTTTTTAGTTTGCTTTTATACAGGTGAGCTACATGGATAAAAAAGAGATATTTGTTTATTTATATTTTTCAGTACTACCAGTGAGATTATTATATTTCTGTTCCTTGGTCTCTCAATTGTAAATCCTGATCATGACTGGAAGACAGGTTTTACGCTGTGGACAATATTCCTATGTTTTCTGTTTAGAGTAATCAGTGAGTATTCCAGCCTAATTTTATATAATATTATATATATTAAAAAATACTGATTGTTGTGCTGCAAATTGAAAATTTCATTTTGCAGTCAACATTTGACTCTGCATTGTAACATTATTGTCAACGGAGAAAAAAAGTAACAGGAAATTATACACTTTGATATAGTCAATACAAGATAAACACAAGGCAAGACAACTGTTTTGGTGGCTCAGTGTTAGATCTCCCACTGCAAATTCTGAAGTTCATGGATTCAAACCAAAGTCAGATCATACATAAGAATCTAAATTTTATATATTGTTTCTTTGTCTGGTGCTAGTCATTAAGAGGATAGAGTACTGACCGGTTCACCTAGTGCCAGGATAGTGGACTGGGGGAGTGGTATGCTAACCTGCAGCATACTGACCCAGCGAGTTAGCACCTTACTAAAAAGTCATCCAGAGTATGCACTAGTACAAGACATACCACAATTCACACATGCACACCACAGTAATATACAAACTTGTTCTAAGATAAATCCATAGAGATTTAAACCTTGTTCCTTTTGCCAATAGCTTAAAAATTGATGATGTGATGTTAAAAAAAATACAACAACAACAGCATCAAGACAAGACATGATAAATAAATATTAATTGCAAATAATTATAAATGGACTGCCTTTCTAATGTTTAATTTTTGCAGAAATAAACAGGGTAATAATTTGTTTTCAAACTATGCAAATTATTTAATTTTTCAAGGTTAAGATGGAGGGGCTTTGGTGGCCAAGTGGTCTGAAGCATGTGCTTATAGATCAAAGTGCCTCTCACCACCTTGGTTTGAATCCTATTCATAGAGATCCTAGTGTGGACATGTTTGTTAGTTTACTTGCTGAAGTCTGGGTTTTCTCCAAGCACTATGGTTTCCTTCAATGTTCCATAACCAACAAACTATATATGTGTGTGAAAAATTCTTTACTAGGGCAATAAACACCATTACTCAACTCATCTCAGATACAAGACAGTCCAGTAAGGCAACAAAGGACCCTTTGGCCCTGTTTTTAATTTAATGTTGAATCACTAATTATCATATTTAGAAATAAATTTCTAAAATTTAATGCTATTTATATCACATGTTCATTCATTTATTTATGTTATTTTTTTCAGTTACATTTGTCACTTCACTTTTAATCAATAGATTTGATACATACAGAGTTAGAATGATTAAGTTAGATGAAATGTTTATAATGGTAAGTATTTAGTTCTTTCAGTACTTTGATTGAATTTTTGTGATAACCTTGATGACTAAAGTTTTAAAATAAAAAAACTTAATTTTTACTTTTCTGGTTTGGCTGTGGGTTTTTTCTTAGAAATGTTTTTCCTCCCAGCAGTGTGTTAAACATTGGTAGTAAGAAACAAACATTTACTTGTGACTTTTTTATCATTTTTAAAACAACTTAAACTGAAGTGTTAGGGCACGTCTAGTCAGTTTTGGTTGATGGTAATTTGTGTCATTAAAACAACATTGACTGACTGGATGAACATCTCTTTAAATCAGACATTTAATGTGTTTGGTTGATTTTTTAAGCAGAACCATTTTATGACCATGTAGCAATTTTGATTTGTTTTTAACAATTTGCTTAAAGCTGCATTAAGTTTTCCAAAGAAAAAATAAAACGGTGCTAATCTAATTAATGATGTTCCTAATGAATAAGCTCGAATAAATACAAAAATTACAGTATTTACCCAGCGAGATGCAGCATTTGGGATCTAATATTAGAACATGGTTACGTCATCAAAACCCGGGTCATTTAAACACAACTTTCAAAACCGTGAAATATGATCAATTAAACACAGAACTTCGTTGAAATTGTCATTTGTGACTTAGTAAGGGATAACACCATTTCAAATACATCTGGATATCAATGACGGACAATTAATGCAATCTGTCATGTTTCACCTTTGATTCTAGGGTTTTCCGTACATCCATGCGCATGCTCCAAGCTCATAATTATCATCGAAAAACACTGACCAACCAGTCAGAGGATTCTGTTTATTTACAACTAAAAGAAATGAAATTTTAGAAAATGAATGTCACGGATTGTGGTTAGAAGATATCTATTTTTAAAAAATATATATTTTTAGAAAATCAAAAAAAATTCAGAAAATTGAAAAACTTTATGCAGCTTTAATTGTGATATATTTCATCCCATCAAAGACAGAAAAACCTATGACAGATTTTAAAGTAAATGTCAAAATGAGTTAGGCAAACATCACTATGAAGTCACATTGATTGCATATACCGGTAAATACCTTCACAAAAAAATTAACAGTCTGCATTTTAATTACATATATATATTTAAATGTATTTGTCTCTACTTCATTCTAGGAATCAGTTTAGGATGGTAGAGAGGAGATTGTTGAGAGAACCAGAGTCATTTCTAAACAAAATGCTGTTTTATTATTTGCTTTTGGAGTTTGGCATTGGCTAACTCTAAATGAACAATTTTGTATAATTTGTTTTGTAAAGTTGTGGGGGATTACGAAAGGCTATCTCTAAACATAACACTGATGTATAATTTGTTTTGTAAAGTTGTGGGGGATTACGAAAGGCTATCTCTAAACATAACACTGATGTATAATTTGTTTTCTAGCTCACCTGACCGAAAGGTCATGTGAGCTTATGGCATGGCACGTCATGTATGTATGTGCATGCGTGTCTGCATGGGCGTGTGTGTGTGTTTGTGTGTGTGTGTGTGTGTGTGTGTGTGTGTGTGTGTGTGTGTGTGTGTGTGTGCATCGTTAACACCTATTTTTGACTTCTCCGATGAAACTGCTGAACAGATTTCAGTGATACTTGGTCAGAAGCATGTATAAGCCAGTGCAATTCAGATTTGTTCATGGCATTGCCATGGCTACCAAAACTAGGTCACAGTGACTGAGGGGTGCAATAATGTTCAAAAATATTCTTCTCCAAAATCGATGATTGGAGAAAAAATATGATGTGATATTTTGCTTCTCGTGTCTTAAGCCTATAGTTTGCTATTTCGTGAAATTTGGTCGAAGAATGGGTTACGCATTTTTGTGTTTAATTAAAAAATTTTTATAAAATGACTTCAAATTGCTATAACTTGACTATTTCAACAGATAATGACATGGGGTTTTCAGTTTTGACTTTTTCTTGAAATGACCTTTAAAGTGGGTCACAAATCAAGGTCATGATCTAATTTGTGATTTGTGCAGTTTTAGGCAATTGTTTTGGAAATATTAGGAGATATATGAAATCAAAACATTGTTAAAATGTTCAGCATGACAAAATTTAACAAGATACCAAGTTTTGTAACTATATGATAATCCATGTTAGAAGTGTTGCCCAGAAATGTTATTTTTGGCTTACAAATACTAAAATTGTGCATTAGCTTGAAAACTATAAACTTTTTGTATAAGCATGTATATTAGAATATTGAAGGTATTGATATGATGATCATTTTAATATATGGTTCAAGGTCATATGTTGAAAGTTCAAGGTCATAGCTGCATAAGTATACTGGAATTGTTAATTATCTTGAAAACTTTTATCTTTTTGAATAGGCATTTATATTAGAATATTGTAGGTATTGATATTACAATTATTTTGATATATGGTTCAATGTCATATGTTATAATCTCAAGGTCAATGCTGCAGAAGAAGACTGAAATTGTTAATTATCTTGAAAACTATGAACTTTTTGTATAGACATGTATATTAGAATATTGTAAATATTGATATGACCATCATTTTGATATATAGTTCAAGGTCATATGTTCAAAGGTCAAGGTCGTAGCCGTAGAAGAAGACTGAAATTGTTAATTATCTTGAAAACTTTTATCTTTTTATATAGGCATTTATATTATAATATTGTAAGTATTGAGGATCATTTTGATTTATGGTTTAAGGTCATATGTTCAAAGGTCAAGGTCATAGATTGAAAAGAAGACTGAAATTGTAAATTATCTTGAAAACTATTATCTTTTTGTATAGACATGTATATTAGATTATTTTAGTTATTGATATTGTGACCATTTTGATACATGTTTCAAGGTCATATGTTCAAAGATCAACATCATGGCTGCATAAGCATACTGAAATGTCCAATGGTTTGGAAATTTTCCATTGTTCTATTGCATATTAGCCATTTATAAATGAAATGTGACTAGGTATTTCTCTGTTGCATTTCCAAATTTTGAGGAATTTTGTAAGTTTTTGACATTTCCTCAGGTGAGCGTTAAGGCCCATTGGCCTCTTGTTAGAGTTAAGGAGGATTACATAAGGCTGTCTCTAAACATAACCCTTTTGTATAATTTGTTTTGTAGAGTTATGGAGGAATACGAGGAGCCGTTTGTTTTTCACTTGTTGTGTTGTTAGATGTTGCAGAATTTCCTAAAAAGAATATGTTTGTTACTACAACACTGGCTGTTGTAATTTTTACTGTCTTCATTCAGGTAATATTTGTTTTAGTGTAGTATCACTGTTCTTGACATGGCATGAAAAAGAACCCTGCTGTATAATACCATTTTTAGCCAAACACACGGGCAAAATTTTTGCACTTTCGCCTATTGCTGGTGACATCTCGATATTATTGAAATAGTCTGGACTCACTCAACTTACTGATCTTGGTTGCTTGTAGTAATTGAGTGTTACAATCAATTTAGGATTTCTTTGATAATACTAGGTAATATGTACTTAGATTATGGTGGAAATCAGAGTACTAGAAAAAGCCTTCTTTTCTAATGCATGTGAACTGGCAGACAAATTAGGATCTTTTATCTTATTCTGTAATTTGTAAGCAGATGCTTATACCACTAAGCCTTTAAAGGATTTTATGGGATAAAGTTAGATTGGATATAAGGAGTTCCTTTGTTTTAGTCAAAATTTTTTCAATTATATTCAGATGGTTAGTTCAGAGATGTATGAGGAATCTATAGTGCTTTGACAGACATTGAGAAAGGAAAACTAATCTTTTGAAGAAGAAGGGAGTTTTTTGTCAAACCTACACATGTGTTGGCTTTTTATCTTTTGAAGTATAATATGATATTGATAAGATATAGATCAAGTTTGAATTTGAGTGTTACATTGTCATTGTTGTTATTTTTAGGGATCTACCATTAAGCCTTTAGTTAATAAGTTAAAGGTGACATTACAAGCTGAACAATCTCTAATGATGTACCAAGAATTAAATAGTCATGTAAGTAAATTATGGTAGCTTGGTTAAGGATTAAGACTAGACTTGAAGACAAGACTGGGAAACAAGACTGGAAGACAATGAAACACTGGGAGACAAGACTTGAAGACAAGACAGGAAGACAAGAATGGGGGGCATAGAAAACAAGATTGGGAACAAGACTGGAAGAAAAGACAGGAAGACAAGACACTCCGAAACAAGACTGAAAAACAATGAAACACTGGGAGACAAGACAGGAAGACAATTCAACACTGGGAGAGAAGACAGGAAGACAATGAAACACTGGAAGACAAGAATAGAAGACAAGACAATGCAGCACTTGGAAACAAGACTGGAAGACAATGAAACACTGGGAGACGAGACAGGAAGACAATTCAACACTGGGAGACAAGACTTGAAGACAATTCAACATTGGGAGACTAGAATGGAAGACAATGCAATACTGGGAGACAAGACTGGAAGACAATTCAACACTGGGAGACTAGACTGGAAGACAAGATTAGAAAACAAGAATAGCAGACAAAACATGGAAGCAAGGATGGAAAATAATACTAGGAGACAAGATTGTAAGACAAAACTGGGAATTAAGATTAATAGAAAAGACTCTCTCTCTCTCTCTCTCTCTCACACACACACACACACACACACACACACACACACACACACATTGATATATTAACTTAACAGCAATACCATTGGATCAGAAATGTTATCAACATTTACACTTGAAGACAAATCAGGAAGACAAGAATGGGGGACATAGAAAACAAGATTTGGAACAAGACTGGAAGAAAAGACAGGAAAATAAGACAATGCAACACTCCGAAACAAGACTGAAAAACAATGAAACACTGGGAGACAAGACAGGAAGACAATTCAACACTGGGAGAGAAGACAGGAAGACAATGAAACACTGGAAGACAAGAATAGAAGACAAGACAATGCAGCACTTGGAAACAGGACTGGAAGACAATGAAACACTAGGAGACAAGACAGGAAGACAATGAAACACTGGGAGACAAGACTTGAAGACAAGGAAACACTGGGAGACAAGACAGGAAGACAATGCAACACTTGGAGACAAGACTGGAAGACAATTCAACACTGGGAGACAAGACTGGAAGACAAGATTAGAAAACAAGAATAGCAGACAAAACATGGAGGCAAGGATGGAAAATAATACTAGAAGACAAGATTGAAGGACAAAACTGGGAACCAAGATTAATAGAAAAGACTCTCTCTCTCTCTCTCTCTCTCTCTCTCTCTCTCTCACTCTCTCTCTCTCTCTCTCTCACACACACACACACACACACACACACACACACACACACACACATTGATATATTAACTTAACAGCAATGCCATTGGATCAGAAATGTTATCAACATTTAATATATAAATAAAGATAGAAAGTTAAGAATTTTCAGACTTTTCAATTCAAGTTAAGTGACAGCCTTACATATTATTACAGGTAAATATTTGTTTATTTCAGGTAACAGACCATTTAATGGCTGGTATTGAAGAAGTAGTAGGACGCCAGGGTAGATTTTATATCCGTGTAAGTATGTAAATATTATTAACATGTTTAGTGTGTTATATAGATTATCACCCTGTGAAAGAAAAATTATCGCCCAAGATGAAGCCAAACAAAGGTCAATATGTTTTCATGATACTGAATGTTTTTTATGTAACATGGGATATGTGAATCCGGTAATATTATTGTTGTGCACATTTTTTTTTTTTGTTACATTTGCAAATGTCATGATTGGTAACATTCTGTCACTTAGTTTAGGGGAGACAAATATCTGAAATGGACAAAAAACAGTTCGGTAAGTTCTGTACCTGGGCAATGTTGACAAAATTATTGCCCATTGGCAAGCAATATTGCATGTTCTTAATTAGAGGTGATTTTAGTCAGAAGATAGTTAAAATTATCAAAGGTAGCATAACCAATTAGATTTTTACATGAGGTATAATAAAAGGTAATTGTTGCTATAGTACTGTTACTGTTATATATTCATAGACATGCAAACACTCGTTTGAAACATAAATAAATAAATAAATAAATAAGTTAATTAATTAAGAAAAAATTAAATTATTACCAAGTTGTCTTAAGCAGCACCAATTTATGAGACACCTAGCCTCTAAGTGCCTCCATTCCATTCACTAGAAGAGATTCTGTGTAAAAATAATTAGTCATTTTCCTTCAGGATGTTTTTGAAGTGAAACTGTCACTTTTAGTAAGAGTTATTGTTCTTTGAATATAACGCACATGTGGTTTTATTACAGAAAATCTGAGTAGATGTCTTTCATCTACTTCAAAATGTTTGTCACAAACATAAATCAATCAGTAATTTCCACTCTGGTACATATGTTGGACATAAGTATCATTTGAAGCTTTTTCACAAATAAAATTGAAGCTTAAAAATAACTCATTACACTTTTCAAATTAACTAATTTACTAATTATTTTCAAAAACTAACAACACTCTGATGCAGTTCTGTAAAAATAAAATTTTTAAGATGACATTATTTTGTCAAAGGTGTTATACGGCTTATTTTAAGAAATATTGAAGATTAATAAGAAAACTAGTAATTCTAGTCCTTTTGTGTAATTAAAACCATCCATGTATTTTGCATATTGTTTTGAAGTATTTGATTGTTGTTTCATGTATTCAAATTTGTTCATTGGGATACCTCAAAAAAGACCCAGTTAAAGTTTCATTTTCTGCAATTAATCACTGTAATAATATTTCTCAAACACAATCACTAATATAGTCTGCATTGTGACTTTTGGTTTGCATGTGAACTATATATACATTCCTACTCTACTATAGTACTATATACATTTCTAGTAGAGTAGTTTACGCATAAATGTAGATAAAAATACACCAGATATATGTGTGGAAGTGTTACCAAGACTTCACTCACTCAAATAGTAATTCTCATACTAATATCCTACTTAGTAGGGGTGAGCCCAACGAGGCTGGAATTCCAAAGAAGAAGAAGAAGGATGGCAATATATTTGGTCATGTTAACAAAAAAAAGAGTAACATTTTTAAACAATTTTAGAAACATGAATAAATATTAAAAAGAGAGATAACTCATGCCTAATTCTGGTGGTTGAGATTTGAGTTATCTCCCTTATCATATAGTCTGTTATTTGTAGGAAAAGTTATCTCTTTGGAATGACAAGTATCTAAGAAGATGGCTACTTAAGGAGTCCATTAGGAAAGATGAAGGTGATTTACTCAGCTGTTACGAGAAACTTGTAATGAAGTAAGTCCTAGTTTTTTGTCTCTTTATTTAACTTAAATATAATGTAATGAATAAATTAACCCGAGCAGATTCTTTACAAGGAACTTGTAATAAGGAAAGTCCTAGTTAATTTTTTGTTCTTCTACTGTAACTTTATATTGTAATGTATAAATCTCAGCTTGAAAGATTTCATAGAGGTAATCTGTGTCCTTTCATGTTGCAGAAGTTATGTGATTTCTGCTTTTTCTATGGTAGGTATAGATCTTACCTGAAGTAGAGTGGAATGAATTCATGATGTGCTTCCCCTCCTCACCAGTGGAGGGGATTTAAGTTACCCAGATATCAAGAGGATTTTACTTTTATCAAAGTAGGCATAGTAGAGGAAAACCATAGAAAACTACCAATTAACATCAAGAAAACTCACAAACATTCTCAGTTTGTAGGCAATTTATTTTCATGGTTTAAGCCCCTATTTAAGATTTTCACAGTTATAATCAGGTTGTCTATTCTTGAATAGCAGAGGAAACTGAAGAACTCATAAAAAAAATCTTGACCTTCAGGTCATAGTTCTCAACTATGTGAAATTTGAGATAAGGTGGGATCTGTACTGCCTGCTTTAGATGTTGGGCCAACAAGGTCCCTCCCCTAGAGTATTTTGAATACAAGAGTGGAGTGGAGTATTAGTTTTTTATGCCCCAGTCAAAATTTTTCACTTATTTCGAGGCAGTCAGTTCTGGAATGGTAGAGGAAACCGGAATTCCCGGATAAAACCACCGACCTTCGGCAAGCAAACTGACAACTTTTCTCACACTAGGATCTATCCCAAGTGGGATTCGAACCCAGGCGGTGAGAGGAACTGATATTTGTAAGCATGTGCTTTAGACCAGTCGGCACTCGAGACCCTTGAATACAAAGATATTAGAAAAGTAATTAAAACGAAGGTTAAGAATATATGAAATTAGTACATGTGTACTAGTTTTAATTTAACATTTTAGTAAGTATGTATATATATATATATCAAGAAGACTCTATCATAGATCTGTATGATTTAAAATCAATAAATTTCTGTCATGACAATATCTATAAAGTATATATGATTTATACATTTTTCAGAGAGCATTATAAAAATTTACATTTATGTGGAGCAGCTAAACTTCCTGAAATCAACCAGCAGCTGTAAGTATTTTTTGTTGCTTTTTCTACGTAGCTCATTTATCAGAACACTTCCTGTCTATAGGTTAATAACGGTACAACCACACAAAAATATAATTTAAAATAGACAACTTCCTGTAAAAAAAGGAAATGGCAAGGGGGCCTCTAACAGTTTCAACCACTGTGGTAGCTCATTAGGTAGAGTGTTTGCTCTGTAAGTGGGAGGACCCAAGACTTGAAAGTAGGTATTGATTGTTCTTTTGCCAAGAACCCGGCATTATGAAATGAAAGTTTGAATGGGAACTCAAAATAAACGACGTCCCGTGTCGTGGTAGGCTTGGCATGATAAAGAATCCTGCTGTATAATGCCATCAGTGCAACAGGCCAAATTTCTGTGCTTTCACCTATAGCTGGTGACGTCTCGATATAAGTGAAATATTCTTGACTGGAACGTTAAACACCATTACTCAACTAGACTCTAACAGTAACATAACCACACTAACAATAACTTAAAATCTCATATTTCTTGAACAGTCTGTCATGGCTTTCAACTAAGTTCATATCACAAAAATCAAGATCAAAATTGTGTTTGGGATTTTGAATTAAGAATATACAGATTGTGTATAAGTGCTTTCATTGTATAATTTTAACACTCTTGCAGATTTAAACTTGGATTCAATTCAAGTAATGTACAATAATATATTTTCTGTTAGCCCGTTGTTATAATTCACTATGTCAATATGATATGTATATATCATGTTTTATACTGCTTTTAATTCTTTGTTTTCAGACGCAATGTGGACAGTTCAGCAATGTTGTTGCAGTATGCTCAGGAGAAAGGAGAATCAGATCTAGAAGGAGATGGTATTTTATATTATAACATAAATATAGAATTTATCAGTCATGCCCCAGCGAAAAATTTTTCACTTATATAAATGTGGTCAGGTGTGTCACTCACCCATTTTATATGGCTACTTGGAGGCTTACTTCTTTAAAAGCAGGATTATGGACCACAGGGATTCTCCACCTAAGTGAGATTCTCCCTAGGGGTAGACGGTTGTCAGTTTTCTTGTTGAAGGTAATTGCCTTCTGAGTAAACTTCTCCGAGTACTTCTGTTTTCTACACCATGCAGGAGCTGACCACATGAATCAAAGTTCAAGATCTAGTCTGGGGCATAAAACATCATTTCTCCACTTAAGTATGCTCCTTTAGTTGAAAGTGTCTCTAGTTTCCTACACACTGACCCAAAGTTCAAGATTTCGACTTGGGCATAAAACATCATTTCTCCACATAAGTAAATTCTTTTAATGGAAAGCCTCCACAGTTTCCTATACCATGCAAGAACTAACCATCTGAATCAAATTTCAAGATCTAGTCTGGGGTATAAAATATCATCTCTTCACTAAAGAACACTCCTTTAATGGAAAGTGTCCACAGACCATATAATACTCTATAGCTTTTGTGGAGAATAATTATATAAATGTGTATATAAAAGAATCACAATTACCCAATGAATTGAAATTATATCAAAATGTGCTTCATATATTGTTCTCCATAACAAACCACAAATGTTATGATTTATTATTTTACACAATCAAAAAATTTGGGATTCAAATAGAGTTGCTGTTAATATTTATCTGAATACAGTTAATTAATACTTAATTATTTCACTAATAAATTAATTATTTGTAAACTTTTTTAAATTTTAGAAAATTCAGGTAAAAGAAAATTCTTAATTTATAAAATTAATTCAGGTTTTTCAGATAAAATTCAAATTATATAGCTATAACTTTTCTGTGTTTTTAAATTCAGAATAAATTAAGACATTTGCTCAAAATTTAGAATTAATTTCATTACAGTTGGGTTTGTTTGAAGATTTGCTTCTAAAACAAACAAGACCTTTGTTTTTCTAAGTATATACTGTTACTTCTATTGATATTTTTCGTCAATTCTTATTTATTATACAATTTTTTTTTCAGAATCAGAAAGAAGTCCTGTAACAATAAAACAAGTTCCCACGGTCTCAGACCTAAAACATATGATGTCACGTCATATGTCAACCACAACAAATGTGAGTAACTATGAAACACAATTGTAAGACCACCTGTATATAAAGACAACCTCTCCATTTTCAGGCAACTGTTTTAAAATCTAAAACTGTTTAAAAACCACTGCGGTAGTCAGTTGGTAGACTGTCTCTCTGTGTGTGAGAGGTTATTGGTTCAAACCCATTGCCAAGCACTCAGTATTATGAAAGGAGAGTCATGGTTCTTGTGGATGGGAACTTAAAAATAAACAAGGTCCCATGTCACAGTAGTTGTGACATGATAAAGAACCTAGCTGTATTATACCATCAGCACAACACACAGGCAAAATTTCTGCACTTTCGCCTATAGCTGGGGATGTTTCTATATAAGTGAAATATTCTTAACTGGAACGTTTAACACAATTACTCAACTCTGTAACAATAAAACAAGTTCCCATGGTTTTAGAACTAAAACATATGATGTCATGTCATATGTCTACCACAACAAATGTAAGCAACTACAGTGAAACACAATTCTAAGGCCACCTGTATATAAAGTCAACCTCTCCATTTTTAGGCAATTGTTTTAAGGTCTATAGCTATTTACTTACTGCTTTATTATAAAAAGAACCTTTATATAAAGTTAACTGTCTGTGAAGTCTATATTTCTTGTGTCAAGATTTTGGTAGATGTTTGATAAAAGAAATCCTTTTTTCATTTTAACTGGACTAGAATTGGAAAAAAAAATGTAATCAGTTCTGTTGTCTTGTCTCTGAAAATACACTCCCAAACAATAAAGCTCATCTCTAATAAAACTGATATTCCTATAGAGTAAAATATATGACATTGTTTGTAATAACTGATTTACATGTATGTCTGTGCCTATATCAGGGGTTCAAAATTATATTTCACAATGATAGGTCCAGGACTTTTTGCCTTAGTTTTTGTTAGGTCCCAAATTAAGATTGGCAGGTCCTATATCAGCACTGGAAGTTCCATGTGTGCTAAAATGGAATCACTCATGTTGATCAAATTTCCTTTGTATTCCTGATAGAAAAATATATCACACAACTTACAAACACTCAAGTGATACTGTGTCAAAGCAGCCGCACATTATATAATTCATTTTCAGAAACGATCAAACAAGAACAACTTTGACAATAGCAATGAATTACATAATTTTTACACCATTTTTAATACACAATGAAAGAGTATTCTAAAATGTATCAATACACAAAGAAAGTGTATTCTAAAAATTGTTGTGACAAAAAACTTTTATAGTAAAAATTCCAAAGATCCCAAAATAAAATTAAAAGGTGCCGGATGTCGGACCCCTAGAATTTTGAACCCCTATATGTCAAAATGACTGTTAGATTTCACCTCCATTTTGTCAGTGCTCAAGTTATTGAATTTGAAAGTGAGTTGAACCAAATTTATGATTTTTTCATATTAACTATGTCATTTTTAAAATAAAATGATATCAAAGTGTGTATTTGTGAAATCAGATGCACAGAGCACAAATCTGGCTTATAATAAAGGTGTGTGGACAGACAACAGAATTTGGTACTTTCTTTGTGATATAAACTTCTACAGTTCTCAATTTAAGAATTTTTACCCATTTTCAAAAACTTTTTTGATTTTGATTGCTTTTTAGAATATATTCTCATTTTACAGCATTTGATAAAAAAAATTATTAAAAAAATTTAAAAAATTAAAATAAAATTTTAAAAAAAACCAGACATTTTTTAAGTCTGACACTTTTTTTGACAGGAGAAGAGGAATTAACATCAAAGCCAATAGAAAAGTTATACAATGATTTCGTCATTTGTTTTATTGTTGTTTTATTTATTATGACCATTTAAAAATGTAAAATTATTTTTTGAATGCAATTTCTTTTGTAGTTTGTAAGAGATAGAAATTTGGTTGGAGAAGGAAACAGAAGAATTGGAATAATGAGGCAACTTGATAACAAACGTAAAAGTAATGCCAGACTTCTTCGAATGAAATCCA
This sequence comes from Tegillarca granosa, assembly GCA_029721355.1. NCBI lineage: Eukaryota > Metazoa > Mollusca > Bivalvia > Arcoida > Arcidae > Tegillarca > Tegillarca granosa. The sequence goes on along the minus strand of CM056602.1, from coordinate 2,583,212 downwards.
TCAGTAGAATGCCTGAGCGAGCACTGTCATGGTCAGATGACAGTGCTGACCTTTGTATCCGACGCGGAACAATTGGACGGAATGGACCAGATGTTTCAAAAAGAGCCATGACAGTTGACATATCACCAACAAGTGGAGAACCGCTAACAAGCATATCATCAAGACTGCCTGATACAGTTTTTGAGGATGATGAGGACCAACATTATACACAGGAAAGACGACCATTAATGGATCAAGATCGCAGAAATACCACAGACCAAGAACAACGACATGCTCACTTTGAGCGACAGAATGCGGTCGTATCTGATGACATTCCATTGAAACCTATTTTAAAGCAGGCTAAATCAGATGGTTAATCTTCACAACCTATATCAATACCTGTTTTCCCTTTATTTTAAATATAATGATTTTTACCTATGTTAGACTTGGACTTTGTAAACATTAGTAATTCAAATTAGAGTTTAAGATAAAGTACTCCCTTACAAGTCTTCAATGGTAAAAAAACTAAAAGAACCATTTTATGGTAGTCTCTAAACATATTGTACCTTGCATCAATATATTTAGTTATGAAATTATGGCATGAAGATAGATCTACCATAATTTTATGTATACTGGACTTAACAGGCTGGTTTTATTGTTTTTATTTTGGACTTTATTTTCAATGATTCTTTCAAGGAAATAAAAAAGTAGGATTTCAACGAAAGTTACACAAAAATCAAACATGAAATTGGTTTACCAAGTATCATTCTGCTTTTGAACAGAATTATTAGTTAAAATATTTTAAATTCAACTGTTTATTGTAATACCATCCCACCTTCCTTATTTACATAAACAAATTGGATATAACTAAACTTCTGCATTAAGAGAGGCATATGCATGTGTTCACTTCAAAGAGATGTTCCCAGGGTCCAACTGTTATCTTTTAATTGTTTATCTGTTGTAGGATGCACTTGATCATAGAAAATTTGAATATGTATTAACTTTTGTTTATAAAATATTACTTTTAAAAAAGAATGGAAAATTTATTATTTTATTATTATGCATAATCATGGAATATTCCAATATTTGATGGTGCATAAAAACATTGAACATTCCATTATTTTATTTAAAAAAAAGCATAGAACACTGCTTTTTGTTACTGATGCTTATCTATACAACAGGTGCTTCTTTTGTACATGGGACATTCCATTATATTACATTTACTTAATATTAACATGGAACATTCCATTATATGACTGGTGCTTATTTGCGTGGAACATTCCATTATATAAATATATATATGCTTGATTTTATTTTGTATTTGTTTTATGTTATTGAGTTTTTAATTTTATTTACAATATATTCACATTTGTGATAGTTTTGTTTGTCCCTAAATTTTAATGTTTTATCTATGATATCCACATTTAAGATATGTAGAATCAGGTTTTTTTGTTGATATTCACATTAATACATGTAGTAATACTCCACAAATTGAAAGAATTTAGACAAACTTCAGTTTTACATTTGTAAAATCCCCCTATGTGAAATTTATAGTTGAAAATTTCCAATGGAAACCATTTGATACCTTTTAGTTTTTATAATAAGTAAATCCTGTTAACTAAAACAATTTTTTAATTGGTAAACAATAACAAAATAACATCCTTATGATTTATGCAGAACATGTGTTTTCTTTGGACATGCAGTTATGACATAGATACTTTTCTAAAGAAAAACAATATAATTTTGATAAATTGTATATTAATTATTTAACCATTTACATATCATTTTGCATAATTATAAGGGGTGATGAACAAATGGCTGGCCAGCCAACCTCTTTAATTTCAACTAACTGCTTTAAAACAGACCAGCAAGTATGAATTCACTTGTTAAAACATTAATACTTTAAATCTTTAGAAATGTTGGAGATATTGAAATTAGAATTACAACAAAGAAACCCTATTAAAGATCAAATAATAATTTATATAAATCATTGTAAAAAAAATAAATCATTATAAAAAATAATAGTTTACACGTTTCCACGGTGACAAACAAGAGCATGCAACTTTTGGAAGTTCTACTATAGATTATTCTGTTAGTATTTCAGAGAAATATATGTTTATTTTTAAATGTATGGTGTTTGATACAAATGTTTTTCAATAGCTAATGTATTTCGTATTTTATAGATGTTTCATTAAAGTAATATGATTTTACAAGAAGTATATTGAAATGATAAGATATAATTTGTAAAAATCTGTTTTGTTTGGGTATAATCTATGTTTTAATTTATGAATGTAAACTTATTTACATCATACATTTTATTGTCGAGCCTGGCATTGCCATAAGGCAAGACTTGATTGTTACTTTTCCGGTGTTGGCGATGGCGGTGTTTCAAAATTTGAAAGTTTATGTTAAAGTAATGTATATTCTACTGTAAAAAACTCATCAGGTGAGACATTTAAATCCTTGGAATTCTTGTTTATTATTACTTGATGTATGTACTTGTATTTACTAATATTATCATATGTTTTTACATTTGTATATGTCTTTGGACCATCTGTTTGGTTAAGAATTACTGTAGCAGCATTGTTGGATGGTAAGGTATATTTTAACAAAAAATAGCTGTAAATTTTGGAGTGCCATATATGTACATTTCAGAAATTCATTCCTCATCAGTGACACTAGTCACACAGTATATTTGAAAAGTGAGTTGATAGCTTCAGCCAATTTCTGTGTGTGAAAATAAAACCTTTATTTCAATAAAGTTCTATCAAATTTTATGGAACCATAAACAATAAAATAGTTGAACGATCTGTTTACTTGTAATTTTGATAAGTTGGTCATTTTTTTATTTTTAAGCATAAAAAGATTTTGCATAGAGATGGGTCACATTTCATGGTAATTTTTTTCATTATACGTGTGAAACTGAATTGTTTTGTGTAGTATACAGCAAGTGAGAATATACACATTCTGATACAGTAGAGAGGAGTAAAGGTGTTTCATACCCCAGTCACGATTATTACACATACTAGATATTGAGGTGGTTTGTTTATATATACTATAGAAAAAAACGGGAATTTCCAAAGAAAATAATAGATTTTTAGCAAATTAACTGAATTATTTCCTTACAGTAGGACCTTTGACACTGAATATTTAGATGCATTTTTTTTAAATTAAAGCAACAGACTGTCTACCTGACTGTTAAAAGACAGGATTAGATTTCAATTTATTTGATTTAGTGGAATAGCAGAGGTTTCAGATATATTTCCTAAGTTACCAAACTAAAGTCACTTTCACTCTCAAATAAGATGTGTTTACTTAAAGACTTGTAAGTTATTGAATGCTGCAGCCAAATCTAATCTATAAAGAAAAAAGCCAGACCAGACAAAACTGACAAAATCTCTTACACTAATGGTCACACAATAGAAACTCAAAAGTAGACTCTAAAAGGGACTTCGAACCACTCAAACTAAAAAGTTGACTCTAAATGGACTTCAAACCACTAATCCAATTTGACCCAACTTGATTCAGCAATGTAAAAAAAGCACAAGAATTGCTGATCAAAACCAAACATGCAAGTCCATGAATCGTTATTATAATTTAATTCTAAGAATCTTGGTATTTTATGTTTACATTATTAAAATGCAGGGAATTATATGTAGCAAAACTTTCAGCCGTCCTAAATTTTGTCATTTATTTAAAACTAAGGTTTGTTCCCTCATGCAAAACATTCCTTAGCTGGATTTGGATTTATAAAATTTTGGTACTTTAGATTCATTAATTTTCAACTGTTTGGCATATGTTTTTTATCTATCATACTTTTCGATTTAAGTGTCACTGATGAGGAATGAATTTCCGAAATTTCCACATCTGGCACATCAAAATTTGACTGGAATTCGTGTTATATATGTACTACAGAAAAAATGAAATGACCTTTTATCATATTTTTTTCCTTTTATTAGGAAGGTTGTATTTATGCATTTTAATTACACCTACTAAACTACTTACTTCTTATGTTTTATATTTCACAACTTAATTGTTTTTCAGCATTTGAGTTTGATTTGTATCATTCCGTATTTGTTATATGCCTGTTAATGTATCATATAAAAATAAATTAATTTTAGTTTTAATATTTTTTATTCATTTTCCATTGTTTAAGAAATATTTCTTGATAATATATAGCATTACATATTTTGTATTTGTATTCTTAACTCAGTAGGCAGTAATTTGCACTATAAGAAAATGCACCATGTAGCAGAATTTTAGCCATCTTGGTTTTTTTTCAACTTATTTAAAAAAAGGTTTATTTCCACATGCAAAGGCAGGATTTGGATTCATATAATTTTGGAACTTTAGAGTCATTAATTTTCAAATTTTTGCATTATCTTTTTTTATCTACCAACATTTTTGCCCCTAGTGTCACTAATAAGGAATAAATTTCCGAAATGTACTCATATGGCACATCAAAACAAAACAGTTTTTTGTTACATATTTACGTTATGTTTTACATATTTTTTTACATTTTGTGAAGAAATATTTTTCCTTATTTTCGTTAATACGTTATTGTAGAGCTTTTTCTCACTACGGAGACTTTCTACAACGAAGCAAACTGCTAACAATTAAAATTGTTGACTCAAGAATATTGCAAGCCTAGGCTAATCAAGGCCCTTTAAAAGTTTTATTGCCGTCATTACAATATAATTTATAAGTATGAAGTAAAAGGATATACTTATTTTGTAAAAATGCATAGAGCTTTTTTTCCTGAAGGGTATCACAAATCATATTAATAGTTTCTTGATAAAACATTTAACAAAAATACCTTTTTAATTTTGAAGTGCTTTTTGTGCATTTTGGAAAGTTTAAAGATGGTTTATTAAGGTTTGTTATTGTAGGCAAGTCTGAAATTTTTTTTACCTATTTAGCTTTAAAATTCCAGTAACTTTTGTATTATTTTGGAATCTGACTCTCTTTAGAATGATGGACAAAAAAGCAAACTTCTAGTTTCATGTTTTGAAAGCAAATGTCAAGCACATGCTTTGGAATATACATGTATATAAGTAATTGAAGAAAGAACTCAAATCACAATAAATAATTTACAGCTTGTTTTACAACTTAGGAATTTATAATTAGACAAACATGACAGTCCTCTTTCATGTAACACCCAATCTTAAATAAGCTGGTTAAATCTTAGCTACAGCCTAGATTGTTATTTCTTTTTGACAAGTTTGGAATATGTCAATGTGATTTAAAATATTTAATCTGTAAGGGGGTAATATAGTCCTTACTTTATTGATATTGTGTTTATTACACGAATAGATTTTGATTTTGCATGATTAATAGAAAACTTCAGAGAAGTAGTTTATTTACCTAATGTAGGAAAAACCAAACAGAAATATCTCACAAATCGTTTATACACTTCGGTATCCTGAATACATTGTATCTTTAAGTATCTGTTTATTAGGAAACGATACATAGAATAATAGAATAATAACAATTTACTACTGTACTTTAAACTTAATTGATTAACATGAAATTTCAATTTCACTTTCTTTTCTGTTCATTTGTTAATTTTCATTTTACTTCCTTGTAAAGTCGACTTTCTATTTTAAAAATAGTTTGTTGAATAATAAATGAATTATAATAAATATTAATGTAACATGTTGTCGTAAATTTGAATATATATATATATATATATATATATATATATATATATATATATATATATATATATATATATATATATATACTGTAAACGTACTAACTTTAACGGGTACGTATTTTAGCGCAATTTTCATTCTCGACTAATTCGCGTGAATTTAAATTAGCGCAAAACAACATTTAAGAAACAGACTATAAGCCAAACATTTATTTAAGCAGTGTATTTAAATAAGCGCTACCGTCCTAGCTTGAAAATCGCTAAAATTAGTACACCGCTAAAATTACTTCGTTTACAGTGTATCTTCCTGTCGCCAATATTCGTGGTACTAACAGTTCGTTGCTAACCCAGACAGCATGATAACGTTGGGCCAACGTTGGCCCAATGTTAACTATTACGTTGGGCCAACGTTGTAAACTAACGTTGGGCCAACGTTCTAAGTGCAAAGCGGCCCAACGTTGGCCCAACATGTTGGGCCTACGTTGGGCCAACGTTGGGTTAATGTTGGTTCTACGTTGGCCCAACGTTGGGCCAACGTTGGCATAATGTTGGTTCTACGTTGGCCCAACGTTGGCATAATGTTGGTTCTATGTTGGCCCAACGTTGGCATAATGTTGGTTCTATGTTGGCCCAATGTATGGCCAACGTTGGCATAATGTTGGTTCTATGTTGGCCCAACGTTGGGCCAATATTTGCAAAATCTTGGTACGACGTTGGCCCAACGTTGGCATAATGTTGGTTCTATGATGGCCCAGGGTTGGCATAATGTAGGTTCTAAGTTAGCCCAACATTGACATAATGTTAGTTCTACGTTGGGCCATTGTAGAACCAACATTTTGCCAATGTTGGTTCTACTATGGCCCAGCATTGGAAATTTAAAGTTATGGTTGAGCCAAAGTTGGTTCTACATTGGCCCAATGTTGGCATAATGTTTGAGCTATGTTGGCCAAACACTGTTAAATACAAAATCAAAGTGGAACCAGTATTGGCATATTACTTGTATGTCTGTTCTACATTTGACCAACAATGTCATTTAAATCATAACTGTAGGACTAAGGTTTTTTTAAACAGTACAGTAACTGTTGTGTAGTTATATATAAAGTATGCATGATAATAAAGTTAGAATAGGTAATTAGATCAGGTGCTATATGGGGATCGGATGTCATATACTTACATGTATATCTTTAAGTACTTGAACAAATAGGTTACTGTGAGTGGTTGTTGAAAGCACTGCGGTTAACCTGACCAAAGTGTTAGTTTATACAATTTTTCATATTTATACTTTTTCTGTCAGAAAAATTGTAAGCTAAAAAGTTTATAATATATTTGTAAGTACAATAAATTTACATTTTCAGAATTGTTATGAATAATTACCACTTTTAAATTGCTGTTGAACAACCAGACCCAGGTGATTAACATTGGTTTAAGGCCCTGTTCTTGGTATAACAGAAAATTATAAACAATAATACTATGCTTCTCAACAATTTAATACATGTATTAAAATAAAACACTATGGATTACAGACAGATTTATCATATAATCATATATGTCAGCTGTTAACAGACTGTCAAAATCACATATAAATTATTTGGTATTCAAGATACTTGCAGTAAAGTTTGTTTTGTAAAATAAAAAAGATGATGCTGCTGTTGTTGGTAAATTCCAGCCCCCTATTGGCTGACTACTAAATAGTGTATTGTAAAAATATCCCTGTAATACATAAAGCGCCAACTTTCAATAAGAAAGTTTTTCAGAAGAATATTTGTTACATAAACTTTGTAATAAATTTTCCAATTCTATAAATAATTCCAGTGAAGATCCTAGGAACCATAACATATATTTAACATGTCACAAATAATTGCCAAATTTGTACTTTTTGACACTCTCTGAATCTTCATGGTGACCAACATTGCCAATGGTATACAAGGATGTTGATGCAGGATCTAACTTTGTCGAATCACTAGTATGTATAATTCCATTTTGTTGTATTTTTCTGTAACTTGACTATTTAGACTTCCACCATGTTATCTGTTAAAATTGAAATTGTATACTGGTAAATAAATATGATAAACAAATCTTATAAACTAACATACACTTTCATATGTACCAATGGTACTATTTTGCAGAAAAAATGTGTAAATTTAAAATTATTTACAGAATTCTAGATCATTTTTGAAAAAAATTGAATTAAGAGTAAATTACTAATGTTCAGGCCCCAGTTTCACAATCATTTACTCAACTGAGTGTACACTCAACTCAAATTGACAATATTTCAATGCCAATTTTCAAGACATTACACAGTTAAAATTGATTATCTTATATGTAATATTTAAATTGTTTAGTGTAGGTTTGTTGAACAAAACAAAACATTATCTCATAAAAATTAATATCTTATAAATATTGATGAGAGAAAAATTGAAATATTTGAGTTGAGTGTACACTCAGCTGAGTGAATGATTGTGAAACTGAGGCCAGCTATTAGCTTATATTTTACTGCATTGTGTTTCATCTATCTTGTTTGTATAAGATTGCATCAAATATGATCTAATATATATGAAAAAAAACTGAAAACTTAAAAGATTTAGACACATATAGATTTAATTTTCATACTCTGGTCCTCACAACTAACAGTCTACTAGCAGTAAAATGTACAAATCAACATGTTACAAGTTACTTGTACATTAAAAATAAAAGAACCAAGAAACTAAATCTAAATTTTTAAATTTTGAATTCATATTTTTTTGCTCATCTTTTTTATTTTCCAGCTTTTTGTATTTTTTTTTATTATTATATTATAGTACTTAGTGGCTTTAGTGTACTTTATAATAGTATTTTAGTAGTCGAAATTGCATGTTTACAGATGATAATGCCTATCACCACATAGTTTGATTACCACTTGAACAGTTCCAAGTGTCAGAAAGTTATTTTGATATTTTGAAGATTATTGGTTTTCTTTGAGCACTTCGACTTTCTCCACCATCTCAGATCTGACTGTCTTGGTATAAGTTGATATATTTGAACTAGGTTGTAGAACACCATTACTGATATATTATACTACATTGAAGCATATAAAATAATTTTGAAAACCATTAAAGTAGTAATTTTAACTACCAACTTCATCAATATATGACCAAAGTCTGTACTTTTGTTAAAGAATTTATTCAGGAAAAAAAATGAAAAGGAAAATAAATAAATAAATAAACCATAGGCTACATTTAAAAAAGTAACTATTTTGACTTGATCCGTGTTTGATGATCGGTACACAACGACAACAACAACAACAACAACAATAATAATAATAGGAAGAATAAATGTATAAATAATTAGATAAATAGATAAAATAAATAAATAAATAAAACCATATGCTACATTTAAAAAGCAACTACATGTATTTTGACTTGATCCGTGTTTGATGATCGGTACACAAGAACAATAATAACAACAACAACAACAATAATAATAATAATAATAATAATAATAGGACGAATGAACGGATAGATAGATAAATAAATAAATAAATAAATAAATAAATATTTTTTTCAATTCAGCTCATAGTTGGGAGGTAAAGTAGTTTTTAAAATTTTAACGATAGGTAGATTTAGTAAGAAATAGGCATTTTTAATTTCAATGACATCCCAAATGGTAATAAGATTATATGATATTGTGAAAAATCCACTGGGATGCTTTAATACCAATAACACATTATGAATGTGAATTAACCGTAATGTATCATTTTTTTAAAATTTTGTAGTTCCATTTGTTATTTTCTAATGTTTAACAAAAGGTGTCTCTTATCTAGCATGTTTTTAAAAAAACAGAATATACTAAGTATGTACTATGTAAGAATGACACTATATCATACATTGTATAAGAGAGAGAGAGAGAGAGAGAGAGAGAGAGAGAGAGAGAGAGAGAGAGTTTACTAGTATTATTTCATAATTTATACTCACCAGCACATCAACCTTCTCTTGAAATTTTGAATATTCAAAAGTTCAAATCAAACTACCTCAGGTAACAGTTGTTACAATCTCACTCAATCTAGCAATGCTATTGTGTGCACTAACCCTACCTAGTAATTAAATAGTTCTTGATGTGAATGGGATAGTTGGAAGGACAATGGTCAGACTAGTGTCAGTATATTTATGAGGGGAAATGACCAAAACTCAATTACTGGTAGAAGCCTCAGGGATTTTACTGATCATTCAACACACAAAAAATTCTTTTTAAACCTTTCTCATTTGAAAAACTTCTATTTGTGATTTAAGTAAATAATTTCAAGTTTTTCAAAATCAATCAAATAAAATTCTTTGTATTATTGTATATTTGTATAACATCATTTATCTTGGATAAAATCAAGTAATATATCCTTAGTATCAGATGTAATGTCTTGCCTATGTTTTGAGTATCCCATTTTATATAGAAATAAAAAATGATCACATGAAAGTTAATATTATTTGAAAAATAAATGTAATACATGTATAAAACAAATAGATAATATAAAAAAATCAATAAAACAAACAAACAAACAAACAAATAAATGAATGAATGAATGAATGAATGAATAAATAAATAAATAAATAAATAAATAAATAAATAAATAAATAAATAAATAAATGAAATGAAACAAAACTAAAAATTAAACAGATAAAGTCCTATAATTGCAATATATATATTTATATATATATTGCCCAAAAATGTGTTGTCTAACATAAAATGAAGACATAGTGTAATTAAATTGCACCTTGATACTGTTAGTGTTTATTACAACATTGATCCAATGTTGGATTTACAACATTGGCCCAACATTACACTAATGTTGTTTATCTAACACCGGATTTACAATGTTGGTCTAATGTTAGACTAATGTTGTAAATCCAACCTTAAAATTACTACGCTGACCCAACGTTGGACCAACGTTGTTAATCCAACATTGAAATGACAATGTTGGCCCAACGTTGGTCCAACATTGGAAATCCAATGCCAACGGTCGCCCAACGGTACAACCATATCCCAACGTTGGCCCAACGTTGACATGCTGTCTGGGAAATTCAATGGTTAATCGTATGTAAATAGTAAAGAAGTCAATCCCGTTTTACATTTCTTGCACTTTGCTTTAAAATGAAGAAAATTTAGTTGTTTTCATTTGAACGGAAAACGTTTGTAAACAAAACCCTATCGGCAGACGCCATTTTGGAAAAACGTGGCCAAATTCATGGGCAGTCTCTCGGATCACGAGATTTCTCCTGGTTAGGGCTTACAACACTAATTGTTTAAAAAAATTATATTTTCAATGGTCTAGTTAAGATTAACAACGCAAATTTTTGGATTATTATTGATTACACAATAGTTACAAGGATTAAAAACGATAAGGCATTTCCGGTATGACATTCAGAATTCACGTCATTTTACATCATATTTTAAAGTGAAAAATGCATGAATTTTACTAAATATAGCGTAAGAGACACACAATTTTGATGACACTCAAAACTAGTATTACTTGACACAAAAGTTTCAGATGTTGATCGGGTAAATAGACCAGACTCTCTTCTTCCAGACGACATAGTTTACATCGTTATTTATTTTACTTGTGATTAAAAATAAAGATATAACTTCAAGAATAATTCGGCAATAGTGAAATCTGTCAAAAATTATAACTTTTGATATTTTTATATCTTCTTACTAGGACATATTTAAATTGTTTCTAACTAAGTATGGAAAGTTTAACACTTTGGGCGCCTATTTGACTTTGAGTGTGTGCAGTGATGTACTTCCTGTAAATGACATTTGGTGTAAACAATCTACCACGAATTTGACCCTACCACGAATTTAGGCGTCTTGAGGATATATATATATATATATATATACGAAATATTGACAGAACTCTATACAAGCAGGTTTTATAAGTCGGTCTACTCAAATGGAGTGAACTCAATTAGATAACCCTTATATAAATTAAATTTAAATTATTTGAACTACTTCAAACCAGTGGGTCAGGGGATGTGGACAAATGATGTTATTTTTAAATACCTAAATACTTAAAATAATTAGAATTTCTACAACAATATACTTCACATGCTTATAGGAAAAATAAGCCTGAATGATCCCAGGTATTTCAAAACCATAAACAACCATTTGAAATGAAATAGAATTAAGCTTGATTTTTACAAAACAACTAACAACCCCTGTATTTATGAACTAATTCGAAACTTGGTACAAATATTCATCAGAATAAGATATGTCATTGTGTTTTATTGTTAAGAAATCTGACATTGTTATTCATATTTAGCCTGTATATCCTTTACTTCTGTATTGATTTTTACAATACTTGGAATAGTTGCATTTATTAGACATACTTTATATTTAGTTGTGTCAAGGACCTTTTGTCTTTTATTGTCAATTTTTCTAATAAGGTTTGATGGTTCTTATTACGTATTATAGTATATTACCAAGTTGAGATGTAAAATAATAGAAATTAAAAAATTTTTATTTTTTATTTTTTGACATATTTCTTTTAATTTTTAGGCCATTCTTATTCCTCCATGATGATAGTTGGACTGACTTATAAATTTAAAACCACAAACATACCATTCAATTTCCAAATCAGAATTTCTCCCCCCCCCCCCAAAAAAAAAAAAAAAAAAAAAAAAAGAGAGATAAAAACGTGTGAAAACTGGCCAGTTTAATTATACATGTGCTCCGGGAAGCTTCTGCTATCTAGCTGGATACATTTTACATCGTTTGATTCTATAAAACAATGTAAAATGTAAACAAATAAATATGTTTGTATATAAAAAGTTAATTGTCCAGGTGTTTGTGGTATTATGGTATCAATATTTATATTTCCCCTATATATATATAGTGCCCTTGGTTGAGGGAAATAGGAAATATAGAGGATTGTCTCCCCGAGGGAACATTAACTCCCGCGTCGACAAACTTTAAACGTTATTATACCGAGCAAAAAAATTCTTTTACCTTTCATTATCGTAACGACAAACCTGTTTAAACTGCGTAAAATTGCATCTAAAAACAGTAAATGTTACTGTTCTATAGATTATATAATATTAAGTACGTTTACTCAGTACTTTTCATGGACAGTCGTAAGTTTTTAAGCCTAGCGCTGAACATAGCAATATGCCATGGTAATTTTAAATGCTGCCTCATACATCGTGAATTAATTGATACCAATTAGAAATTGGCCAATAATATATAAATATATATATATATATATATATATATATATATATATATATATATATATATATATATATATATATATATATGAATTAACGTTCTTTAATGTTACATACTAATAAGTGCATAATCAAGGTATGATACATGGGGCATTTGACATTGATATTGACAACACTAGATTTTAAAATAGACAAGTTTTAATAGTAGTACTAGTACTAGTAGTAGTAGTAGTAGTACTAGTAGTAGTAGTAGTAGTAGTAAGACGTAGTAGAATTAAGAGTAACAGTAGTACAATATGTATCCAGAAATCCATGTAGTAAGTGTATTTGATTTACCAGTTCAAGTTTTATTTTTATTTGAATTTTGAAAAACAGTATTTTTTTTAATGTTTAAACGAAATTATTATTAAATCAGTTTTCATCAGCTTGGTAAAAAGACATGAACCTATTTCTGTATGAACATTTAATTGTGATCATAGACATTATGATTTTGCTTAAGCTTTACTGTGTTCGTTGCACAAATATAATTGTATTGTACAGATTTGTTAATGGTTTCTAGTTCTATAAAATTAACTAGCTTTATGTACATCAGTGAGATATGTGTCGATTTGATTTTGTAATTATTACAAGTGAGCTTTTATTGGAGAAAAAAGTAATGTACAGTATCAAACACAAACATAACAGTCCAATGTTCAAAATACAATCCCAAACACAAACACAACAGTCCATGTTCAAAACACTATCCCAAATACAAAGTAAACACTTTGAAAACTGCATGTCATAAGCAAAGAAATTTCGATCATACATGATTTATTTCGGAATTTCTTGTTTTTATTTTTTATTAAACTTATATAATATTTTTTATTTATTACCAGAAAAATTGACCTAAAATATTTAGAACAAAAGTGCTATTTTATTTAACGATTTTCAGTTTTAGTCTATTACATGTATGTTTTATTATATTAATTGTTGTACAATCAAGTAAAGATATAAAAAGTTAGATTTTTTTGCATATAAACATTTATTACTGCACGATTTAGGTCACATTGGCAGGTGTCAAATAATTTTTTTTCATTCACCAATTCTTGCAAATAAAACACAAACATACTAGACCATGTCAAACGCTTAAGATGTAGTACTATAACACGCATTGTTAAGGAAAAAATGAAGAGCTACAGTTTCTGTATGGTAATTACAGAAAATTCTTTAACCTGCAGTAAATAGGTGAATGTACGGAAAACAATGATTATTACTGAAGTTAACTTTAATTATATCATTATTATGATTCTTAATTTGTCATAATGTTTGCATGAAACTATGAATTCTGTAATGAAAATAAAAAGTCTTACCTTTTTGTTATAAACTTGACTATCTGGATATTTTTACAATGAAACTGTACAGGTGGAACTGTTTGCTAGTATAAACTTTCTCTGTTTAAGTATTGCGAGCACTTACGCAGATTTAACATTTGTGGATTTGATTATGTTATACATATAAATACTCCCTCTGTAATCCAAGTTAGAGGCACGTTTGTTTTATTTGTCCTACTTCTTATGCGGATACAGGTTAGTCAGGATGTATGTATACAATTGAATTTTATTATCTTTAACATCATGGGGATTTCAAGATTTATCAACTTTTCGACGAACCTAATACTGACCAGGAAATCGGAGATGGGTAACTATTATTATGTTTTATTGAAACTTTTTACCGACTTCATTTCTTCACTTCCGTGACCCTCAATTTAACATAAATTTCGTTATACCATATGTATGATTTTTCTATTTTTACTTGGAATCGAACAATTGCATTTTTCCGCGAAACAAGTATCTCCAGAATTTATTTTAATTTGATTTATCTATCGGGGGGGGGGGGGGGGGGGGGGGCTAACATCCAGTTGTAGTTTTAATTGATATCATGTCTGTGAAACTATGAGTGAAGTCAGACAACTTAACAAAAAAGATATTAATATTTACGGGAAATTACTTTTGCTTAACGACCGACAATGAAGTTAACATCTATACATATTCCTAGGGAAACATTTTTTTCAGATGAGTGGTTTGTGGAAGTTGATTTAAATGTGAAGTAAACAAAACAGAATATGTTGACTAAATGAACAATATAACAATAAATCTACTCTATCCAACTTGAGTATACAACTTCATAGAGCTTTTCACTTAACCACATGTACCATGTATAATAATGTAATAAAAAGTATTTTATGTTGAAACGTTTGTGTTTTAGCTGTAACATGTTAATTTTCAGTCGTCTAAAATTTTAAATTTATTTAAAACTAAGGTTTGTTCCTTCATGCAAAGCATTCCTTAGCTGGATTTGGATTTATATAATTTTAAAACTTTAGATTCATTATTTTCAACTGTTTGGCCTATATATTTTTTATTTATCAAACTTTTCGGTCTTAGTGTCACTGATGAGGAATTAATTTCCGAAATGCGCACATCTGGCACATCAAAATTTAACTGGTATTTGTATTATATGTGACGCGCCACGACAAAAGGTACAATTCGACAAATTTTTCGAAAATGAGATTTTTACTGAAAATAATTGTTCTGTATGTAAGTAATTAAAATCTAAAATTTTATTCTTCTATGACATTTATAAATATGAAAAATACTGCATCAAACATGTCACACCAAAACTCATCAAAATCTAAATAACGTTATAACTTCGTTTTGACGTCAAAGCCGCGGATATGTTACGTCTTAAAACAAGGGTGGTACTATTGGTCTGGCATCTCTATACAGATAGTTTTGTCTGTATAATCTCAATCCTGCTTCTGTGGTAATATCGTTTTTGCTGTTGTGACGATGAAGTATAAAGTTATAATAACGTTTTTCAGCTATTTGAGCTGAGACCGAGGTAATTAATCTCTATAGATTAAACTAAGAACAAGTTCGTGGTCGCCGAAGATATGCGAGTGTGAATTATAGCCTGCGTGTACTAGAGTCCATGCAGTGCGAATTTTTGGTAAAGTGCTCGCTGACCGAGCGCCAGGCAAAGAAGCAAGATTTTAAAGTAATATGTATGAACCGGTTTGAGTTCTAACACCCCCCCCCTCATCACATGCTATCGGGAGACGGACAAACTGCCACTGAGGTGGTTAAAATGGTTGACCTATTATTTCTGTCAAACTGTGTAAGCGGATATTTGGTTAGTCAAACACATTGTTCATAAGATCAATCTTCTCTTTAACATATACAACTTTAAGATCTGCACCTTTAATTTGGAAAAATGGTATGCTGTATTCCCTTAATAGCTTTAAAGATGGACGCAAAAACGATTACAGTTGAAACGGTCGCACTAACAAGAATCATCCTCGTTAAGGACCGGTCCAACTGGCCGATGGACAAAAATCTATGCGAAATGGACACAGCGGAAGAGGAAAGTTTCGGGGTTTGCTCCATCTGTTTTCATACGCTCCAGAAATAGAAAAAATGGCGAAATTTTGCAAAAAACAGATTGGAATAAAAGAACGTGGGTAATATGTTGCGCAGATGTTCATCGGAAGCCTAATGGATAAAAGCGGTTTGAAGTGAATGACAACTCCAGACATCATAAATACACGGGATACATGCCAGATACAAACGCTTTGAATACTTTATATACGAGATGTATACGCTTACATCCTTTCTATAAAAGTGCTACTGACTATGTACAGACGTTCCATGTACCTTTTCTTCCCTCCCTCCTTCCGTTTTCAGTTGTGAGTTGCGGAGATACTCAGAGGATGCAAAGGTAATACAGCGGACGTTTAACGGATGAAAACAGACATAGACCGTTTGTTGCTCATATATGTCACGGATTTACATCGTACATCGCGGCTAGTTATCCGATTTAAAAGTTTTGTGCAGCTCAAAGGTTTTTTTTTCGGATAAAATCGCAATGGACGGATGCTCGTTGGATAGAGCGTATGAAGCACATATGCAATGTGTATACAACGGATGCATTGCGTTCTCCAACGAATGGCAAGATTTTTCTGCAATTTATATCCTCTTTGCATCCGTAAGCGCAGTTGGACCGGGCCTTTACATTATGTCAACACTGTTACTTACACTCGACTTTTTGCTCATTGTGCCACATGGACAATTCTGTCTGAAATAAATCTTCACGTATGTGTAACCAGTCAATTAGACACCCGAAATACAAATGTTATGACTGAGTCTGAACGCAAAAGAAATTGTAAAACAAATTTATCATCCGTTAAACGTTCGCTGTATTCCCTCTGCATCCTCTGGGTATCTCATCAACTAAATATAGGCTAAATACAAAATGTATATATTTGATCGCTAATCATGCATATACTTTTCCTTTAGTTGGTGATATAAGACTTTATTTAATAAAAATTTCAACACTATGAAGTTATCTTTTTTCCCGTTTTTGTGTCGCCTGACTAGGCGACATATAGGGATTACTTTCGTCGGCGGCGTCGGCGTCGTCGTCGGCGTCTGCGGCGTCCGGATTTCCTTGTCCGGAGCATAACATTATTGTTGTACGTTCAAATGACTCCAAACTTGGTGTGCATGTTTCTGGCAATGTGCACAAGAACCGCAACTCTATCTTTTTCCGTTTTTGAATTATTTCCCTTTGATTGATTTTTATAGAGCATTTCTTGTCTGGAGCATAACTTTGGTGTAGTATATTCAAATGACTCCAAACTTGGTGTACATGTTTCTGGCAATGACACGAAGTGTAGTGCACAAGAACCACAACTCTATCTTGTTCCGTTTTTGAATTATTTCCCTTTGATTGATTTTTATGCAGTGTCAGGCGACACATCTGTTTCAAAGAAACATATCTAGTTTTCTTAAAAGGTTATTGTTAAACAATTTTCCTTTAAATAAATAATTACAAAGGACAGTTTCTGTCTGGATCATACATAGGACTTTAGTATTTGAGATATGGCTCCCTTGTGCTTGTAATAATGAGGTCAGAGTATCGACGGGTTCACAGGTACCAAGAAAATGTGATTTGGGAGTGATATACATGCCTGTGGTATACTGACCCATTATGCTAGCACTTAAACAAAAAGTCGTCCAGATTGTTCGCTAGTACAAGGCAGACCATAATACACACTCACATATTTTACGAATACACGAACTTGTTCTTGGATTAATCCCGAGAGGTAAACTTAATGTCGCACTCGTCGCGAATAGTCAAATGAATAATTGCTGATGCGACGTTAAACAACACTACAGACAACAAACCAACCAATCAACAATCTAACAGATCAGACTACCTGTTATGTTCATGACAATAGATTAGGCTAACAATGACAGAATGATTATCATCACCATCACACTAGGTCTCGCTCTTCAGATTCCGTACATGTTACTTACATAGTACTTTATCTGTTTTTAAATGCTCATTGCTTATCAATCTTCTACAATTCCCTCATTTAATATTTTAACTATGGTTTTGAATACAAGTATATAGTCAATTGTTTAGCAAAACAAAGTTTTTTTAGCTTTTGAATTTTGTATTTATGGTCTATTGGTTTGATAGTTTGTGACTTTTTAATAGTGCTTTATCTCACTAGACTACTACTTCAAACTCGTTCAAAGTCAGGGGTATCAAAATCAGTGGTCATTATCGTTATTGTATTTTATTGTTCTGCCTTGCTGTACTGTTTTGATTTTTTTTTAAATTTACTTTTTATTCTCTCTCTCTCTCTCTCTCTCTCTCTCTCTCCCTCTCTCTCTCTCCTCTCTCTCTCTCTCTCTCTCTCTCTCTCTCTCTCTCTCTCTCTCTCTCTCTCTCTCTCTCTCTCTCTCTCTGGGTCTGTCATTTAGTATATCATAAAGAGCATTTTAGTGACATCAAAAGGCGTCGGTACTCAGTTGATGTAAAGAGTGTGCTAGCGGATCACAACGTCTCACCGTTCATATACAGACTGTTCCTTGTTGGAGCAAGCTGTCCCGGCGATGTGAGTGAAAGAGTCTTGCCTGGTCCTGGGCATTCAACCATTACTTATTCGGTTAAAGAATCACTTTTTTATTCATTGAAAATGCCCTTGTCAATAAATGAAATGGAATTAAAATAAAATAAAATAAAATAAAATAAAATAAAATAAAATAAAATAAAATAAATAAAATAAAATAAAATAAAATAAAATAAAATAAAATAAAATAAAATAAATAAATAAATAACCTATTAACCAAAAAGATAAAAAATAATCAGTCCATTATCAATTACTTAACCTTTACAGGGCCTCTTAAATGTAAAAACTGAGGTGAAAAACTGTAACGCTGAGTTTGTAGAGCTATGACGATTATGATGTTATAAATTAGTGTAAGTCCCCAATGAAGTATAAAACCCTATGCTATTTATTTCTAACAACCCGATTAATAAAGTCTTACTGAACGGGTAGCCTAATGATAAATCGATCATGAGTTGTTTCATGATTTTTTTTTTTTTTTGAAATATTTTTGGAGCTGTAAATTTTGTACAAAACAATTATTTAGAATGTTCTTGTTTTGGAAATTTATCAAAATTAAAGGTCTTTTTTGCAAACTTTGCAGTGTGATTCAAGTTTTGATTTAAAACCGGGATAACACGCATCATTTGTTTACATTGACAACATTGGTGGTCCGTAGCTATATAGTCTGCTGAATATTATGAACTTAAATGCCAAATTATTAATCGCGATTTTTCCATTTCATTCTGAAATAAAACCACAATTTGAGATAATTTCGTTATTTAATATCCTGACATTCCGATGGTCTATGAAGAGTCAGCCGATTGTTTGTTTACATCGACTCATCGAGGTTCTGTTGGGAATAACTACCAACCCGAATTGATAATGAAGTTGTAAAAATATTTTAGGGAAAAAATCATCATGCAGATGCTTTTGTCTTTGTTTGCAAATACTTGTTTCCATTAAAACGTTGATTAACAACATGATAAATAAGGAAGCAACGGATAGAAACGTTAAACTTAACGTAGTTTCCGTGAGGAAAAAAAAAACAACCACGTTGGAACACCCCGCCAAAAATCAATGTTGCTTTACGTCATTTTTTCGCATTGTGACGTAAGGGCTGAATAGTACCTTTTCTCGTGGCGCGTCACATATATGCATATACATATATGTCACAAAAGTAAATTTTCTTTAACTTTACTTATTCGTATAATATCCGTCGTAAAGACGTATTATATCCGTCGTACAGAGAGAATTTGAAACATTGAGAACAAAAAACTTAAAACAAATGTGTGTGTGTGTGTGTGTGTGTGTGTGTGTGTGTGTGTGTGTTTTACCACCTGTATATTAAAAACGTGCAAATTGTGAATATCGTGGTCAGTAAAGAACACAAATTATTTTCATATTTTGTTTTTGATATTTCATACAGATTATCAACTGATTACGTCATTTCTGCAGGTTTTTTTAAATCATTTTTAGGTTTTTTCCAGTTATGTTGAAAGTTCAAATCAAATTGTACATTAAAGAATTTTAAAATAAAAACAAATTAAAAGCATACAAAATTGGAAAGAGACAGATTAAAAGAGAGAAAGAGAAGTCACATAATTCTTGAAAATAAGTTAAAGTATTAATTGTGGATAAGTCGTCATGTATTTCAGTTAAAAATTCATTACTTTGGCTTGGCATGGCTTTCTGACTTTTACACATTTTATACATATTGTCTGTTTCAAAAGAAAATGATATTCGAAATAAATTATTAGAAAACATCTGGGAAGTATTAAGCAAAAGAAAAAGAAATAAACCCACTTTTTTCGTTGTAGACATATTAATAATTATCCTGTTTATTCAATGCATTTCAAGTATGTTTTTATGGCAAAGATACAAAGAATAATAACACCGGGGATTTTATCCTTTAATTATAGTTTGATTGATTGACAAGAGGTTAAAGTCTGCACATTTCTGAATCTTACGATTTTAAAATTAGTTTCTCTTCTCACTATTGATCTATATCGGAGTATTAAAAGAAATTAAAAATAAGTAGCAAATTGGCACACATTTGTCAAAAAAGCTAATTGAAAAATCTTGCTGGACAGGTTTGAAACAACTTGAGTGTTCTATTTTAAAAGATACCAATCTTGATACCTAGGGTCAATATAAATAGAAATTCATAAGGAATCTTTGTTTTATTGCTATAGTCCATATTGTGAAGTGAACATTATTTTAGATAATCTAATACGATTTATAGTGGGCAAGTAAATTAAGGCAATTAACCATTAGACGAGCACATGTCCAGAGGGCACACAAAGGTTAACGGTATTGCTACAGTAACTATGCTTCATTAGAACATCAAATTATTTCCGATTTTAATAACATATAAAGCTGTAGACGCATATTTATTCCTTAGCAAAAGGGGTATATTATGGTACAAATATTAACTGTTTTATGTTTAGAAAATGCATTTCTTATATTAAAAATTCCGTATATTTGACATCGCTACTGTAAATAATTTGTAAACCTGTTACTTAAATTGTTCCATAATAGGTATAATAAATTGAAATACAAATGATTTAGAATTGAGCTTTTTAGCAATGTTTTATAAAAAGGGAGATTAAAGTAAAATCTCCCTACTCTTTTTTAGTCATTTCTTCTATGCTATATTTATTAAGGATGAGCACCTTTTTAATGAAATTATTTCATGACATTTACCAGAGTGACGAAATTAGACATTTTGTTGCTTAAAGCAATCTTAAATGAATTCTCTATATGAAATCAACACAACCAATTAAATCAGTCAATGAATCACATTTCATCTCAACTTTTATTCATAGTATCAGTTCATACAAATAACATTCACACAACCAATTAAATCAGTCAATGAATCACATTTCATCTCAACTTTTATTCATAGTATCAGTTCATACAAATAACATTCACACAACCAATTAAATCAGTCAATGAATCACATTTCATCTCAACTTTTATTCATAGTATCAGTTCATACAAATAACATTCACACAACCAATTAAATCAGTCAATGAATCACATTTCATCTCAACTTTTATTCATAGTATCAGTTCATACAAATAACATTCACACAAGTTTAACGTATGTGGTCTGGCCCCAGTTTCACAATCATTCACTCAACTGAGTGTACACTCAACTCAAATTCGGGAATATTTCAATGCCAATTTCTAAGACAACACACAGTTAAAATTGAATATCTAATGTTATATTTTAATTGTTTTGTGAAGTTTTGTAAAACAAAACGAAGCATTCGCTCATAAAACATAAGATTTTTAAAATATTGATGAGAGAAAAATGAGAACATTTGAGTTGAGTGTACACTCAGCTGAGTGAATGATTGTGAAACTGGGGCCAGGTCTTTTCTTTTGTTCATTTTTACAGCTTCTTCAGCTTTATTCAAGAATTTATCTCTATATAACATCACTATGACCTTTTTGAGTAGCTGTGTTTTGTTTTACAGACTGTTTTTTTTTTGTTTTTGAGACAATGTCTTTAATAGCCAAAACAAAAATATAGTTCTAATTTTAAGTTAATTTTCTTATATATATATATATATATATATATATATATATATATATATATATATATATATATATATATATATATATATATATATAATTATTATTATTATTAAGTTTCTTTAATTTTTGAGTGTTGTCTGTTATTAGTATATCGAACAAGGTTTATAGTACTGTACTGCATATATACACAAGAGGTGTTAGATCATAGTTTCGTAAAAAGAGATTTTTTCTTATTCTTCGTATTTATTGACCACTGAGTTATCGTAAATAAGTTATTATATTATTACAACAAAACAAGAGAATAATTCGGTGAGAGTTCCTTTTGTACCCCTCTCTCCTTCAAACATATGCTTATTTACACTATACAGGTAAGATAAAGTATATATAGCATAAGGTTTGTTCCCTCATGTAAGGCATTCCTTAGCTGGATTGGATTCATATAGTTTTGAAACTTCAGATACATTAATTTTCAACTTTTTGGCTCGTGTTTTTATCTCTCAAACTTTTTGGCTCCAAGTGGCATTGATGAAGAATGATATTCCGAAATATGCACATATAGCACATAATTTTTTATAGGTTATTGTGTTATATATACTAAGTAGAGGGTAAAAATTAAACTCCTAGCAATAATTTTAGTGCCTGATTTAAAATCAGGGTTCCCAATAAGTGTTTGTCTTTATGTTGCTTTGATTTGGCTATTTAAAAAAAAAATTGTGTTTTTGTCTTGTTTCTTGATGTGTGTGATTAAGGCAGGTACTTATAATTACATTTCCAAATGTCCTTCTGTCTCTGGATGAAACCTGGATAAAGTGGTTAAGGACGCACTAACCGTATGTACCATTACCTATGCTCATGTATAATATTTTTATCATTATATCCAATGTCCCTGCTTTGTCGATATATTTAGTTTTACAAGCAGTTACCTAGCGATGTCATTTTTATTTGTGCCTAGTCTGTTGTTTGGTTGCACTGGCTTTCGTCAATGATATATTTTGAGTGGTTATGTGTTTTATATATCCCAACACAGAAGGAGCTTACTCTTCCGGCTTCTGGACCACCCAGTCCCACCTCCTGATAGAAGTTCACGTGTTTAACGTCACTTTTTAAAGATTTTATTTTCTTTTGAAATTCTGATTTGAACATAGACCGGTATGTTTGTGTTTGATTATAAAATGCATATAACCAAAACTTTTTTTTAGAAAAATTCAGAAAGCAAGTTCTGAATAATTCATAATTGGTGGATCAGGCCCCAGTTTCACAACCATTTAAGCTATGATTTTCTTTACAATAAATCTGCATATTTTAGTAGTAATAATTTTATTAATTCTTCAGATTTACAGAAATTTAAGGCGTCATTTTGAAGATCACATCACTGAAAGCTTTCATGTTTGGTTTTTTGAAAAAGTTATATTCTTTGATTGCTGAAATCTACTAACTCATCCATAACTCAGTAGACAGTACTCTGTTCTGTCAGATAATGTAACATTTAGCAAACTTTTCAGTCGTCTTAATTTTTGAAATTTATTTAAAACTAAAGTCTGTTCACTCATGCAAAGCATTCCATAGATGAATTTGGAATCATATATTTTTGGAACTTTAGCTTCATTATTTTTTAACTGTTTGGCTTATGTTTTTTATCTATCAAACTGTTCGGCCGCTAGTGTCACTGATGAGGAATTATTTTCCAAAATGTGCACATAAGGCGCATCAAAATTTAGCAAGTATTTGTTATACATTAAGGTTACGCAACAATCTTGCTTATCAAACGATTGTGAAACTGGGACCAGAACAGATTATGACCAAATCATGCGCCACAGGAATGATTTTGGATATTCAAGTCGATCATTACGAAAATTTCTACCCAACACATAAATTATGTAGCATTAAACTAGACGACCCACATCAAGTAAAGCTGTATTGTAAGTGAAATGCTTCCAATTTACACCTTATTGAAAGAAAGAATTTAATCCAAAGTTGTAAAGATAGATTTAGAGTGCTAGTGTACCTAAAGAAACATAAAGACAAGCGATTAGTTAGTACTATATCATTAATAAACAACAAAGATGTTATTAAACACATATACATTCTTTTACTAATACTTTGTCATTATCATAATCATTAACTATTTCATTTGTAAATTGATAACGTTTTCTGAGTAAACATGATATACAAAAGTTTCCGCAAGTATGTTAGAAACAATTACCAATGACCTGTTAATTCCATTTAAAGAGGAAAAGAATGAAATCTGAAAATGCTTGACCTAAACTTTTCGAAAACATTATTTGATTTAATTTTTTAATATAACACTCTAAAACCGACACGATGACAAAAAGTGTCGGACTTTAAATTTGCCTTTTTTAAAGATTACATAATTTGGATTTTAAATGGATTAGGATTATATTAAAAAATATTCAACATTTGTTTGGAAGTCAACTACACGGAACAGTCAAATAAGCAACTACCCTTCATATACATGTACATGAAAACATTCTCACCAAGCGTTAACACTTTATGTTGACTACAGCTTATTTATCACAATTAAATTTTGCTTAGGTATGTTCCATGTTGGCAAAATAAATGTGAATACTTCACTAAATGTTGCAATAACCTAGTTTTATCACGTTATCAGCTCTTTAAACGAATTATTGTCTATTATTCTCATGGATCTCTACAGTAGCGTACATATAAACAATTTATGCTATATATTTGACTAGAATGACTCATCCTTTATTGTTAGACAACATGTTTATAACAATTATTTCTCTTGAATTTGCACAATGGTATTCTTTCTTCTCTCATTTATTCACGAAATTAATACTTATAAAATTGAAGCATTCTTTAACTTGATTTTCATATAAATTTGCAACTTTGGATCATTTAATTTTCATATGTATCATATGTTTGAGGGTTATCTTTTTAACTATCGATTTTTTTCGGTCTATATTGACACTGCTGCGGAATGAATTTCCGCAATATGAACATATAGCATATGGAAATTGAACAGGTATTTTTGTTGATATATATATATATATATATATATATATATATATATATATATATATATATATATATATATGTGTGTGTGTGTGTGTGTGTGTGTGTGTGTGTGTGTGTGATATTTGACCTTTGTTTATGAATAAATTAATTATCATTTTGCAGCTTAGTTCCTTTTTTCCTTTTTCAAAAATAATAAAGAAAGCGAAAGGTTCTAAAAAGAGCTTAGCAAAACGTTTAACAAAATATAAGTCAAATTAATCATTATCTCTGATTTGATTCAAGATGTTCATTATTACAGTAATCAGACAGTCGTAAACAATACGTTAAATATCCTCCTTCAAAAGAAAAATTTTGTTTACAATGTTTAGGAGCATTTGCTTTAAATAATACCTCAATAATTATACGACGGTTATTGTGTATCTAAAACACTTAAAGCACATACAGTCTTCATTCCTTTGAATTTAAAATAGTGCATTTACCGATTGTCTTGGTTGCACTTATTTTCCTAAAAAAATTGTTAAAATAAAAAAAAAATAAAATAAAATTGGATCAAATAAATAAATATTAAATAAATAAATAATACTGAATTTTAAGACGAAAATTTAAGTAGAATGTTACATTTTTGTATTCGACATATAATAACACTTTCATTACAATATAATGATGAAGCGGACAACATCTTTAAATTATATACAATATATTGCACTTTTTGCCCTTGCCTTTAAAATTGATAATTAATCATTTCAAATACAAAATCGACATTCTGTAATACTCAAGCCAAAGAAAAAAAATGAAAGAAAAATAGTCAAAAGTAATGGAAGCATTTTAAGAATATGGACTTTTAAAGTGAAAGTTGTTTAAATCCAATATTTATGCTATTTTTGTTTTGCAAAAAGTAAAAGATAAAAAAGAATGAATATCACAGAGTGTATACAAATTTGCGCACATCCGGGATGTGTTTTACAGGATAGAATAAATTTTCATCTTGTCAGAAGATCAAAGAACTAATTTTGATATGTCTTAAATACATAATGTTTAACGCCATTTATAGACCGTCCAATCTGCGGGACTGTTATACGGTTTTAGCGCTTATGTCTATGCAAATGACGTCATTATATGTATCATCTTTTCTAAATATCTCAGCATTTTAATAGAATAAAACTGGCTTCCGAAAAATAAAACGAAATGTTTCGCAGCAAATTTAGTAACACAAAGGAAAGCACAATATTGTTTAATATATAGAAACAATACAACTATAATAGTATTTTCTTATAACTTTGGATACGTATGAAAAAATATCAGAGAACAGAAATCACACTAGTAATAATACTCATTTCAATTTTGTTACTAAAACACTCAAAGCTTTATCTCTCGTTAACAACATTTCTCCATTTACTTTTAAAAATCAAAACAATGAAATATCAATTTGTTGATATTGTATTCACACAATTTTTATTTAAATAAATGTTACAATCCGACGATAAAATCTTTAATACAAGAGGCATCACACTGTCTTGAATAATCAAAGTTGAATTTGTGGTATCCTTTGATAAAAGATAGAAATTCAGCTCCGTTCAAAACACATTTACTATTACTTCCACAGAGTTCAATTATGTCACCTCTAAAACCGTTGTCACATTCCGCCATAGAAAAACCAAGTGTTGATCCCTAAATAAAATAAAACGAAACATAAAATTTAAACCAATGGAATGGAAAAGTGACTCTTTAAAAATTAAATATCAAATATGAACATGTTAGCAGTTGGTCCTTAGAAAAAAATACATGTAAAAACTAAGCATGGTTTAAAACAGTAAATAAAATCAAAATAAAAACGGAATTGAAAGAACCGAAATATTATGCCAGATAATAACCAACACAACCAGGATACGAAACAATATCGGTTAAAATATAAAAGCCGAACAAGACAATGCACAGATATGATAAACATATCAAAGGACTATTGATGATAAAACTATCGACTGATAGATGTGCAACTGAGTAAATGCGGTATGTTTGTTAGGAAACAATATACATGATTTGTCCTACTGCTTATGTTGCAAAACGTTTATTGTTGAAACATGCTGCTTTAAAATTAGAATTACTCTTTCATTTTATTCATTAAATCACTGAAGAGGAATGATTTTTCCGTGCACATAAGACACATCAAAATTTAGCAGGTATTTGTGTTATATTTATACAGACTTTTCTTGCTGACAAACATAGCGAGTTGTAGAAAAACAAATTAAATAAACTATAAAGGAAGACAAATCGCATTTACAATAATAATAATAATATACAGACATTAATTAACATATTTCTTAATTGAAATTATTGTAAAATGTCTAGTAATTGTGTTTTGATAATAACGATCATTGTAGACAAAAAAATTTAAAGCAATATATTTAATAAAGAATATTTATTGCCCAGAACTAAAAAAAAATAAATATGAAATTAATATATTTCTACATATTTGATAAATAAACATGAATCAAATTTTATTCAAAAGCCGATAATGATAACAAAAGAGATTCCGTACTTTTTAACAACCAAAGCAGAAGTTATTAAAGAAACAAACAACCATCAGCTCCGGTTTTATTCAAGATTTTCTTTTGCCGTTCAATACGAAATCGATTAAGTGATTCAGTAGCAAGGCATAGCAATGTCTGACATTAATGTAACTGTATAATAAATTATACATGGTTTTCGAATTTTTCTAATGTTTCTGTATGTAAAATTCTAGACAAGACAGAATGACTTCAAATAGAAGTACTACAAGACATGTTGTTTTAGGAAAAATATTTTTTAAAAATGTCTAGCAAAAATGCTACAAATGTCAAAACAATTTTCATCATGGAATAATTGGAGAACGTTATCTAGCCAGTCACGATATAGTCTACAGAATTGCACAAAATGTTTCTCACTGCATTGTTACCTGGTATCCACTAAGCAAGTCAAGTTATGAGATAATTGAAAGGATAAAAATCATGTTAACAGTCCTAAAAGCTTCCTGAACACCCCTTTTAAAATGCTTAAAATACGGACATCATCTCAGAAGATCTGTTGTCAAGTTCAAGCTGTTTAAATCAAACATTCGGTAGTAAATGGGTCGCTGAATAAACTGAGTAAAATGCTAAGCTCTTTTTGAAATGTGAACTGCATGTAAAAAAACGCTAATCAAGCTCATCAACCAAAAACTTCGAAAATGTTTATGCGCAGTGTCCAATATCTTTTTTACCATAAATGCTTGCCTTATGATTAAAAACATTCTATTAAGAAATATAATCAATTTACATGAAAGTAACAAGACTTGAAAGTAGAATAAATAATAAGATGAACGTTTAAAAAACACAGATGGTTTATGCATATCAAACAATTATTCTATGCTGTGTTCTTGGATACGATGGCTATTGTCAAGTACAGTTTGTCAAGCCTTTCAGTTTAAAATTTCTTTCTCCTGTTTTTTACGATAAACTTTGTTGCCTTTATCTGCTTTAAAACATATATTAATATATAAACAAGTACTAATTGAAACACAGTCTTTCTATTATAAAAGTTTACTGTTTTGCTTTTTGATCTCACTTTTATAATGTTTCAAAGCATAGATCTATAAAAACATTTCTGGAGAAGTAAATTAAGGTGATTTGCAGACAATTAATTGCAGACAAATTGTAAATTTTTACACCTAGAAAGATTAATTAGGAGTAAAATAATAGATGCTATAGGCAGTAATGTTAAAATGTGTAGGAAGGTAGTAATTGCTTCAAATATTGTTTTATAGTAATTAATAGTTTCTTGCTAAACATTTTACATTCAATTCTGAGACTAACTTTGTCTTAAATATTTTCAAAGTCATTTAATAATTCCCTGGTGATAGGAAGAAAGAATATTCAAAATGATAATGGATATTCAGTAATTGAACATGAGTCTAGTTAATAACACGAAACATAAAAATAAATTATATTAATGGCTAGAAGTGGGGACGATACTCTTTCGAAATTGTAATTTATTTTAACTCAATCCACGCATTTATAAACATGCCATATATTTATCTGTAAATTTTACTAACAGTAACGTTAGTGATCTTTAGATAAAAGATATGTGCAGGTACTGTTGCTGGTACAGTAAAAATCGCCTAGGGGATTAGTAATCAATTGGTAACCTCAGTAATCATTACTTTCTGCTGTCAGAACAATAAGCTATGTAGCAATTTTTTTCAGTTTTCTTAATTATTAAACATGTTTAAAACTTAGGTTTGTTCTCTCATGCAAAGCACCCCATAGTTTGATTTGGATTTTTTGTTATTTTGGAACTAGATTCATTGATTTTCAACGGTTTGGCTTGTGTTTTTTATCTATCAAACTTTTCTGTCTTTAATGTCACTGATGAGAAATGAATTTCCGAAATGTGCACATATGGAACATTAAAACTTAACTGGTATTTCCGTTATATATTTACTACCCCTGAGCGGGTACCGCATCTTGTAGAGTAAAACTCCCCGAGGGTATCAATAATTCAGTAGGCAGTACTCTGTGCTGTCAAAAAATGTACCAATTAACGAAACTTTCAGCCGTTTTAATTTTTGAAATTTATTTAAAACTAAGGTCTGTTCCCTCATGCAAAGCATTCCTTAGCTGGATTTTGATTTATTTAATTTTGTTACTTTAGATTCAATATTTTTCAACTGTTTGGCTTGTGTTTTTTTATCTATCAAACTTTTCGGCCCCTGGTGTAGGTTATGTGGGTTGGTTTTTCTGAGATGTGCACGTATGGAGCATCAGAATGTGTCAGGTATTTGTTTTATATTTAGTATGCAGTACTTTGTGCTTTCAATGAATGTACCATTTTAGCCGTCTTAAATTTTAATTATTTAAAACTAAGGTTTGTCCCTCATGCAAAGCATTCCTTAGCTATGTTTAGATTAAAATAATTTTGTAACTTTCGATTCATTTCTTTCAACTGTTGATCTTGTTGTTTTTATATTTATCAATTTTTCGGCCCGTATTGTCACTAATGAGGAATGTTATTTTCAAATATGACGATATGGCACTTCAAAATAAAACAGATATCATCTTTGATAGATATATGTCATTTTTGAACAAAAACAAATCTCCTTTTCCCAAAAACCTTGAAAAATAAATTTTCTTTTATTCGGTCAAGTACTTAATAAGGAGATAATGTTCCTAGAATTCTCACTAATTAAGCATCTAATTGTTGTACCTGCTAATAAAGAGTAAATATGAAATTCGGAAAAACAGCAGCTGTATAAATTTAAGAGCATGTCAATTTTATCTAGTTCGTCAACTGATGAACATACAAAAACGATTATAAAACACAAATATAATTTAGTAATAAACGTGAATTTAAGAATTTAAACATCTAATTTTAATACTCCGTAGTAACGAATCGTCAAACAATTAATGGCGCATGTTTGTATGGTGTGTGTGCATGTGTTTGTGTGTGTTTTATGCATATTCTGTTTTCATCTAGCAAAGAAAAAGATTTCAGAAACCCGGGACATAGATATAACACCTAAATATCTAATTTTTGTATCTCAAATATAAACTCTTCCTATTTATAAACATTTTAAGTCTATTTATCTGTATTTTTATTTATAGTAACGATAGCTTTGTTGGATGCAACATTTAGTCATTATATAAAATAATTTATCAACTTCAACTTAAACCTCCTACACCAAAATAAGATTTTTTTAACTTTTATTGCAGACAAGAAGAAAACTTGTTTAAGAATAGAGTCTTTTAAGCGTTATATCTGTATAGTCAGCTTATAATTATCAAACAAAGTTAAGAAAATTAACATATATTTAATGACTATCAATCTACTTTCCATACAAACATAAATACCTAATCTATATAATAAACACACACATACCAGTCATGTCAAAATCACAACCCCCTTCCCCAAAAAAGTAGAAACTTTGAAAACTGACCAAATTAGTGATATACGTGAACTTCTATCATGAAAGAAAAACTGGTTACTCCGGTCGGATAGGCAGATCCTGTCTACTAAGCTACATCCGTCACGTTAAAAGGTCAAATTTGAGAATGGAAGGAACAATTGGACTGCGGCAAGTATGATATATTCGGTATAAGTTTGGATACAGTTACTCCATACTTATAAACAATATTGTGAAAAATGTTTAAACATTTGTAAATAATTTCCCTTAACAGATATGTGTCAGTCTATTTCAGCTTCAACTAGTAATCCCGAACTTAATAGAGTAATTAAATAAAGTAAAACTAAACTGCAGTAAAACATTTTTATTTCTAGAAAGCAAAGTTAGAAATGGCAAACGTAACAAAAACACAGCACAACACGTATTCAACACTAGCAACTTACGCATTTATAGCATGTTTGATGTCTGTTACATAATCGCCTTGCTTCTTGATCAATAGGCAATCCAACAGCATCAGCAATGACACAATTATCGCTCAATTCCTGCACTTCTGGACAATATTCTAAGAAAATGGAAAAAAAATATCAGAGTTTGAATTTTTAGAAATGTAATGTTTTATTGAAACAGTAGCCGTATTCGACTTTTTGTTTTCTGTTTAACAAACAAATTTCAATTAATATTTACTCAACTTTATTTTTAACCAATCAGTCCACAGACAACGACAACGATTTAACGTTTTTTAACCCCACTTCTTAATTGTTCTCAACGCTTCCTTCTTACACATTTGCCTTTTAAGTGACAAGTCTGATGAGTACTTTACTTGTTAAATAAGAAATAAACAATACATTCTGTTACCTGATTGGCCACAATCAAAGGTTTGGAAATATCGGAAAATTGCTTGGTGGTTAATAACAACCGTGAAAACAATGCAACTGAATACAAAAATACAACAAATAACAAAATAAGAAACGTTAGCAGGATAACCTTATAAAAGCCTTACTCTCTTTATGGAAGTTCAAATGTTTAAGTAAATTCTCCAGTTTTAAAGATTTTGCTCCTTTAGGAATTGTGATTGGAAGAAAGACAGGTAGGTTTATATTTCATTGATTAAGAAGAACAAATACAAAATTTTCGGAGACCGTAGTTGCTATGGATACATTGGCAAGTTGATATTTGAGGGGTTTGCACAAAATCGTTTCTCCCTGTAGTACCTAAGCATATTGCTGTATATAACAACATGTCATTACTTTCATATAGGTGGTAGTTTAGGGTTAAGGCTGTTTGTTATCCCTTTATGCATTTATCGCTTACAGAATAACAGTTTTTTTTTCTATTTAAAGAAATTGTTTACACTTTTTTAAAACAATAATCAGTTTTTTACAAACTAATTCCTTGACACGAATATTATTGTATATTAATGTTGCTATCGATATATTTTTCTAGGTACTTTTATGTCTTCCATCAATCAGAATCGACTGATCTCCTGATATTTGTAAAAGAATCTCGATTTGGGCCTAAAACATTGACTCTACTCTAATCCTCTTTTTCTGTGATGTATTTCTTGATATATAAGTTTTAAGATTTCTTATTAACGTCTAAATAAAAGATGATCGAAAAGCGAAGCCACTTATTTTCTGAATTAATTATCGAAGTGCAGAAACTTAAATCACAAAATATGTTTGCAAATACAGAAATTAGAGGCAGAAATCGTAAAAGAAAATCTAAACGGTTAAACAAATCATTGTAATAATTAAAAAAGTACATGCCTATAAGTCATTTTATTTTGCAAATTTTTATTTTCAAATATATTTAGCAAAATTTTGATAACACTATAAAATATACATGCCAAATTGTTGGTCCTTTGGTTGACAATAAAATAGTTATTTTAATCTGGAAATATACGTGAGAAAAACTTGTTCTTTCATATTTGCGAATAAAAGGACCCTTAAACGCCTAGTGATATTAAAATAGTCAGCAAAAGCATTAACATTAAGCAATTGTAATAGATAATCTACTGATTTTAGCTATTTTGGCTTGATTTTTGCCAGGCGCTTAATGACGCTAAATAGAATAATTTTTGATTTATTGTATGTAAAATATTAGTAGTAAATAATTTATAATATGTGTTCAATTTTGGAAATCATTCCTCACCAGTGATACTAGCGGCCGAAAAGATAAAAAACATAAGCCAAACAGTTGAAAATCATTGATCTAAAGTTTTAAAACATATGAATCCAAATCCAGCGAGGGAATGTTTTGCATGAGGGAACAAACTTTATATTTAAATAAATATTTTAAATATTGAAGATGACTGGAAATTTTGCTAAACGGTATTTGTTCTGACAGCAAAAAGTGCTGCCTACTGAGTTATGGATACCCTCGAGGAGTTTACTCCCTGCAGCGGTATCCGGTCAGGGGTAGTAAATATATAACACAAATTATTGTTAAAGTTTGGTGTACCATATGTGCACATTTCATAAAACCATTCCTCATCAGTGACACTAAAGGGCGAAAAGTTTGATAGATACACAACATAAGCCAAACAATTAAAAATTAATTAATCTAAAGTTCCAAAATTATATGAATCTAAATCCAGCTTAGAAATGCTTTGCATTAAGGAACAAGCCTTAGTTTTAAATAAATTTCAAAAATGAAGACGTCTAAAATTTTTTCTTAATGGTACATTTTCTTACAGCACAAGGTACTGTCTACTGACTTATGAATACCCTCGGGTAAATGAGATACAATTCATTTACGTCTTAATTTGTTAAAGATATGTTTGAACAGTAGCTTATTGGTATTTATGTACTCGTAAATATTGACGAATACCAAAAAAGACGCATGTAGTTTTAACACTATTACTTGTACTAAAATAAGCTTAACGTGTTTAAAGAAGATGATGTTATATTTAGACATTAAATATGTAGGTGGGTGATTAAATATATTTGGTATCAAAAAAGAAAGGAAATGGGATGGTCAAATAAAAATGTATGTTTGCTGACGTTCATCATTATTTATGTCCATACAGAATCAAGTAACAACTATTAATTCTCGATAATTAAGAGCTTCTTTTAGAGAACATGAGTGTCTCATTCCATAGGATTGGCTTTTCCTCCATTGAAAAAAATATTGACGTTACCATTATTGTACGTAAATTCTATTTTTAACAAGTTTTTTTCCATCTGTATGTGAGAAAGTAAATTGTAACACTTCAAAAAGTGCAAATCGGTTATTGCTTGCCGACAATATGGAAAACATGAAACTTTGTTCGTTAATCTGAGTACATAAACGCATGAGATTCAAAAGCAAAAATAAATCTTGAAGTTAACGGTATGTTTATGATTGATCTTGAACGTAAATTCTATTTTGAACAAATTAAGTGTTAAACACATGTATAAATAAAACAAACATAACAGTCGTTGTTCAAATTACAATCCCAAAAACAACGTTAAAACGTTGAAAGCTGGAAAATTTAGTTATACACATGAAATTCAATCAAGAAAGTGAGGCCGGGTGCTCCTAAGGAGTAAGCACCTCCTGCCTAGCTAGCTCGTCACGTGCAAGTCAATTTTCAGAATGAAAGGAACGAAGATATAGTAAAAGATAAAGTAAATTGCAAATCAGTTAGTTAGCTTGCCGATAATATGGAAAAAATGAGACTTTCTTCGTTAATCTGATAGAGTACATAAACGCACGAGATTTTTGCGGTAAGAGGAGAAAAAACACGTTTTTCGAGAGTGTTTGTCGTCTGGTTAAAATGAACAAACATGAGGACACTGTGCACATCACAAACAGAATACGGAATTCAAAATTGACAGAGCTTTGTTGCTTTAAAGGGTGTAAAAAACGTAAGATATAGCGGATAAGGTTAACTAAATCTTTGACAGAGTACACCCTGCCGTGTAACCTGTTTAAACAATTTACTTCACATAGTTTTCATTTCTGCGTCCCTTTATTTAACATAAGTAAAATGTTATGTACAATGTTTGAAAACCCAAAAGCATAGCTAATAATATGAACAATTTTAAAAGTTATCTGGTTTTATCAGAAATTTCTATCTACACGGTCAATATTATATTATTTTTTATGTTTTTGATTAACATAACCTTTTTTAAGATTATGTTATTATTGACCTTTGTCTTGAAATAACTAGGATTGTGTTTCACATATAATACTGATAGCTGATCCGTATTTTCTTTTTACCTTAGCATTTGTTTTAATTTGGCATTGTATTATGTTGTTCTGTATTCGTGCTCTTTGCTTGTTGTAGCCATTTTCAAATATCGACTTTATGGGTGACCTAAATTGATAGTCTTGAATTATTTGAAATTATAATGTAATCTTGAAACCGATATTTTAATTGTTTGGCTTATGTTTTTGTATCTATCGACTTCGGCTCCTGGTGTCAATGAAAGACTCTGAAATTTGCACATATGGCACATCAAAGTTAACAGGTATTTTGATACACGCAGTACCTACAGTGTCAAACATTTATCATCAAAATAATTATTTTCTATTGTGTTAAATATTTCTTTAAATCATTTTTGTCACTTAAGCTATAAATTGAGCATTTACTTTCTAAAAACCAAATTTGCATGATAATTTATCCTTTAAAGACACTAGCCACGATTAAAGTTTTCAGATATTTACCTTCACTTTCATCATCTTCGTTCGTAGATAATTCATACTGTAAAACCTTTTGTTGTGATGGGTTTAGGTCTTCTAAAATGGATTCACTCTCAGAATAATCAGGCACTTCGGCAATAATAGGTTCTTCGACTAAAAAACAAAACAAAAATATAAATCATTCTAGAAATATATCGCTAACAAAATAGTACGATTACTCCTGTTTGTTGTTTGCATATTCACACAATTGTTTTCTTGACATTATTCTTAAATATTTAACTTTTTTTATCAGAGCCTCTTAAAGTCCTCTAATTTTCTACTATACCAAAATATGTCTATTTTGAATTTGTACATTTCACATGGTCCTGTACATTATTTGTTAGCATTTTATTGCTTTTTGGTGCGTTTTTAATTTCAGTTTAATAGTCTTTAGTAATGATTTAAGATTTTTATTTTAAAAAAAAACTGTTTAATTCCCAGTTAGATTTATACAGGATGTCATAGTAATCGATAAGATAAACATCTCCAATAAAACCGTATATAATTAGCGAATCAGTTTTCATTATTATTAATTAAAACGCAAACGAACATCCATACCCCCCCCCCTTACAAAAAAAAAAAAAAAAAAAAATTAAAAAAAAAAATTAAAAAAAAAACTTTGAAAGATGGCTAATTAAGTTATGCACTTGAACAAGGAAGTGGAAACGGGTGCTTCGGAAGGGTAATCATCTCTTGTCTAGCTATCTACACCCGTCACAAGCAAAGTCAAATTTAAGTATGATAGAACGTGTAACTATGGACGTCAAATATATCCAGTATCAGTTGGGATACAGTAACTACATACTTATCACCAATATTGTGATGACGGCTATAAACCGAATCTATGTTTGAAACATAGGAACATTAGTAATTATTAAACATCTTCAAACAAATATAAATATAAATAAGAATGTTCTTTGAATTGCTTTAACTTTCAAAATTTTAACAAAAACGAAGTGTTATTTTGTAGGTTGAAACAGCTTAGCTTCAAAAAGCCTGATAAGTTCTGAGACCTCAATAATTACATAGGGATTATAAATGTGTAATCTTACATTAAGTTTTATTAGAATATCTACAGAAAGATATCGATAAAATTAAACATTAGATAGAGGAAATGTGTTACTTAAGACATGGCTATAGAAAGTACAATTAATACCACGCAAAGTAACAAGTCAATATTTAAGTAATCCAATACAAAATAAAAAAATAAAAACATATTGCAATTACAAAAAAACAAAATTTATTAAAGCCCAGTGATGTGTAATCAACAAGTTAAAATCGACATATAAAGAGTTTTACAGACACCGTTTGTATGTGGTTAAAATTTATAGGTATAAGATTAAGATTTCAAAATCTTAACGTTTGGTTTTATACTGTATTGTAGAACTAGTTCCGTCTACAGAAACTTTCTACTAGATTCTTTAAGTGAATTATTGACGCAGAGGTTTTGCAAGGCACTAAAAAGGTTTTATGGCCGTTATCACAATATTGATGATAAGTATGAAGTTGCTGTATTAAACTTTATTCTGTTTTTTCAAGTCCTATAGTCCCATATTCTTTTAATTCTCAATTTTTTGCAAGTGGCGCGTGTAGTTGGTTAGATAGAAGGTGCATACTCTTCATAAGAACACGACAGTTCAGGTGTTATACTAAAATGATAGTTTTCAAAAGTTTTTAGCTTGCTTATGTAATTGTGGTTTGGACAAGGATTTTTGTGTTTGATTACTACATGAATAAATCGATGAATGAACGACAAATTAAAATTTAAAATGACAGTCAAAGACAAATGAAAAGTGCATTGAAACCACTCCTGACTTGAGACGGACCATTGATTAAATCTTAAATGAAAGAGGTTTAGTATAATCTGACATCATAAAAAAATGTATGCAACTTACATCACAAGTTGCTATTACAGCATTCCCCAAGTTAAAAAAAACTAGCATTGAGAAAGCCTATAAAACATTTTCTCTCAATATCAGCTCTAGGTATTTTATTTGATATATATTTCAAGTGATTTTACCCAAGACCTTATTCTTACACTTACAACAAGGGATGGTTAGAAAACTAGAGTGTCCGGAAAAAACTCCGACCTCTAGCACAACTGACAATTTTTTTAATACTAGGATTTGCCTGCGTAGGATTCGAACACTGGCAATAACATGCACGTTTTAGAGTGTCCTAAGCGCCAAGTGAGAAAATATTCTCTAAAATGCAAAAGTCTTATGTATGACACGGTCAGAGGTCAAGCCAATTTGCTCTTGCTCTCAAGACTGAAGCTCTTCCACTAGGCAATTAATGCTGTTAATTGTCAACATTATTAAGGGTAATCTGAAACCGAGTAGTTTAATAAGCGCATACGGAAAACAGCGTCCATCAACTTTTCACTTTTGAATCTCATCCAAAAATATTTCAAGTGTGAAAAGTTATTCACGTATCTTGCCAATTGGCAGTGAGCGTTTTTATGTACTCTGGTTTCTTTTACCATCCCTAAAATAACCACCTCGACAAAACTAAATATTCTTAACTAGACGCCATATATCCAGTTAACTTCACAACCAGTGATAAAACCCTTCTTCTTACCGTTTTCTCCAATGTCTGTCTCTTGTCCGTAATTATCAATCAGATTTTCTAAAACTCTCTCAGCTTCATCTGAAAAAAAAGGATCAAGTATGTTATAAATTGTGCAAATTTTGGGCTAGCTAATTACATTAATTTGTGTTTGTTAGGTTTTCACGATTTTATTAACAGATGCTATTTAGATATATAAATAACTGAATTTGCAACTTTAAACATCATTTTCTTGGGTACAATAAATAGGAGAAATATCAATAGCAAAATGTAATTTGTGAAAGACTTTACAAGCCAAAGAAAACAAAAATCGGAACCTATGATAAGAAAATTGTCACCTTTTATCGACTTTAGACGATTATAACATCAAAAGAGGAATATATACTCGAACATTAATTGTCTTATATTTTCATATTATTTGCATTGTTGAGAAGCACGTCTGATGTTATGTATTTGAGCTGTATATAAAAATATAAAATCTTATTGTTTTTTCTTATCTTTCATTTGTTTTGGGCCTCGATAACTGAGTGGTTTAAATAGCGTACTTACATACTATATCATTTCTCATCGTCAAATTCAAATTTTACACTGAATCTAAAGTAAGAAAATTTCTCAAATTACTCCATCCTAATTTGATATGTTAACTGTCAGAAAATATACTATTTAGCGAAATTTTCAGTCGTCTTAATTTTTGAAATTTATTTAAAACTAAGGTCTGTTCCCTCATGGAAAACATTCCTTAACTGAATTTGGATTCTTATATTTTTGGAACTTTAGATTCATTATTCTTCAACTGTTTCGCGTATGTTTTTTTATCTATCAAACTTTTCGGGCCCTAGTGTCACTGATGAGGAATGATTTTTCGAAATGTGCACATCTTGCACATCAATTTTTAGCAGGTATTTGTTATATATATTAATACTAAAACATTTATATATTTTAAACTTATTCTATTGTACATCTAAACAAGATTTTGAAAGCGGATGAAAATCCGCATGGTATCCCCTCGCCTATATATACAGACAAACTGTCTATAAAGGCCTCCCAAGGGAAGCAGTAAAAGTGACCTTTATGTACAATTGTCTTTAATAGTAATAAGGCCATTATTTCTCATCCCAATCACTATATAACTATGTTATAAATAGGCACTTATGTACCGGTGGGCTTTAAGGCAGGTTCGACTGTATATATATACATATACATACATTACATACATACACACACACACATATATATATATATATATATATATATATATATATATATATATATATATATATATATATATATATATATATATATATATATATTCTTTCTACACAGGCAGATGTACAATTATCACACTCTCAGGAATAGTGCAATGTACATTTGTATATTGAAGTTATGCACTATATAATTTACTCTTGATTTTTCCAGGGGAAAGACGAATATCGTTTTATGGGGAGGGGACATGGGCATAAGACACTCAAAATAACCAATGGTTAATGAAATTTTTTAAAACTTACAATTTACAACAGACTGTCTATCAACCATCAAGAGCATGTGGTTTTCAACTTGATTCTGGAATTCCTCAACTAAATTCAACACTATATGAAATTTTCTATGAGGTAAAAACTTGTGCACCATGTAATCATATGACGACATATATTTAGATTACTTAAAGTCCCAGTTTTATAACAGAAACTATGTGGCATCAAATCTAGTTTTTGGCTTTTTTTTACTGAATTTGAGCGTAGAACATTTTGGAGTTGTTGGGTCTACACTTCCTACATGATGAGATGAAGTGTTCAAATTTTCAGGATTAATTCGTGACATATTGAAGTTATAAACCATGAACGTGTGTATTTACTTCTGGTAAAGCAAGATGTATACAACACTACAGCATGATTAAAGAATAATATTATAAAAGAAAGAGTTACCTGGATAAAACAAAAACACTAATTGCTTCAAATGCAGCGATTCCACGAACGAAAAAAAAAAAACAATGTTTCATGGACAAATTTCCATGAACATAATTTCAAAAAAATTACTGCAAATATCACAAAAATAAAAGATGCACATAATTGATATGTGCCAAACAAGTGGGTACCATTTAATTCAATTTGGGAAATGTTCATAAGAGTAACAGATTTGGAAAATGTTCAAAAGAGTTACAGATAACACAAACTGTGCATAGTTCACATATTTTCTTTTGAAAAATGGCAAAGTTTCATGAACATAATTTTAAAAAAATTACTGCAAATATCACAAAAATGAAAGATGCACATTATTGATATGTGCCAAACAACTGGGTACCATTTTAATTCAATTTGGGAAATGTTCGAAGAGTTACAAATAACACAAACTGTGCATAGTTCACATATTTCCTTTTAAAAAATGGCAAAGTTTCACAAGCATTAATTTCAAGAAAAACTTTCTCGAATGTCACCAAAATAGGAGGTGCACATTAATGATATGTGGCAAACAACTGGGTAAAATTTTATTTAATTTGGGAAATGTTCATTAGAGTTACAGATTACACAAACAATGCATAGTTCACATATTTTCTTTTGAAAAATGACAAAGTTCCACAAGCCTTAATTTGTACAAAAAACCCTAAAATGTGACCAAAATAGGAGGTACACATTACAGACATGTGCCAAACAACTGGGTAAAATTTTATTTAATTTGAAAAATGTTCAAAAGAGTTACAGATTACACAAACTATGCACTGTTCACATATTTCCTTTTGAAAAATGGTAAAGTTCCACAAGCATTAATTTCAAGAAAAACTTTCTCGAATGTCACCAAAATAGGAGGTGCACATCAATGATATGTGCCAAACAACTGGGTAAAATTTTATTTAATTTAGGAAATGTTCATAAGAGTTACTGATTACACAAAATATGCACTATGTTTGGTCGGACGGACGGGCGTACGGATGTACGGACGTACGGACGTACAGACGAACGGAAGGACGCTCCTTTCACTATATCCCCCGCTCTGCCGAGGCGAGGGGATAATAAATGTCTGACACAAATACATTAGTAACACTAGGGGTCGACAATACTATGTTTATTTTGAAGTTTGCAGTTTCTGTCTTAAGTCTTCACAAATTTCACAAACAATTTACGGAAGTTAAAAAAGGCAAAGATTGTCAAAACAAAAAACTAAGAATATTCAATCAGCAAAACTAATTGTTTAATTTAAAAATCAATTAGTGTCAACAAAAATGTTAAATTTGCCAGAACAATACCCCATTTTTTAGTAAAAGATTATGATTATCGGTGTTATGTGTGTCATCATTTTACCCTTAAGGCAAACAAATTAACTCAAAGCAGATAACAATGAATCAAAATGAAATGAGTTAGAATTAAGCTTAATTCTGTCAAAACTTTTAGAGCGTTAATTAAAAATATTTATAATTTTGTTTCTTTTTCTTGAGACATCTAGTTATTTACATGTGAAATATGTAACGTAAGAACAATATCTATATTATCTGGCCAATGACACCAAAACATTTAAAAAATTAAGTAACACAAGACAATATATGAATTCGCCCATTCGGATCATTGGTCAAAACACCCTTCAAGGGGCTCTGTGGCCAACTTATTGAAAGCTCGCACCTACATGTCACAGTGTACATCATTTTCTAGGTTTGAATTATATTTTAGTTCACCTTAGTGTGAGAAACAATATCAATCAATTTTCTTTCGCTCATCATGGTTTATGGCACTAGCTCAGACCGACCGTCTTAATAAAAGCAAAAATTGCTTGACTATGCGTTGCATATTGTTACTAAACTCAAACATATATTGATGAAATGGAGAATAGAATAACTATCGAGTGATGATGAAGTGCACCTTTCAACGGCCCTTAACAATCACACTTAAAACAGTACATTGTTCATAAAAGTGTTTTAAGATAAAAATGTGTAAAATTTAGCATAAAAAGCTATCCGTCATTTGAAGTAAAAAGCGAAATAACATTTTTAAGGTAAAATAAGTAGAACTTATAAACTTTAATAATGGGATTTTTTTTCATGGTAAATCTTAATCTAATGGTGTACTAAAGCTAAATGATTTCCATATAAGTATAAAAAACTAATCAAGGTAAATCGTTTTACAAAATGAAATTGGAATCTTTCCCTTCACAAATTACGAATCTTATGGGAACTTTCACTAAATTACGGTAATAAATTGTTGCATATCACGAATATTTAATTACTTAAGATTAATGTAAAATGTAATGTTGATATGAACTTTAATGTTAGTTTGAAAGATTCTTTTTCAAATTTAAACAAGACATTATATCATTATATTTCATAGGTTTATAAAATAAATGCCCGTAACCCTCGACTGTTTCAATGCTAACTGAATCGAAGAAAAAGAAGATTAAATTGATTTGAAGAACCATTAGTTGTTACATAATTTAGCAAAATTTTCAGCCCTCTAAAATTTGAAACTTATTTAAGACTAAGGTTTGTTCCCTCATGCAAAGCATTCCTTAGCTGGATTTGGATTTATATATTTTGGAACTTTAGGTTCACTATTTTCAACTGTTTGGCTTATGTTTTTTATC
This sequence comes from Tegillarca granosa, assembly GCA_029721355.1. Taxonomy (NCBI): domain Eukaryota; kingdom Metazoa; phylum Mollusca; class Bivalvia; order Arcoida; family Arcidae; genus Tegillarca; species Tegillarca granosa. Next base: position 2,540,206 of record CM056602.1, on the reverse strand, counting down.
TATAAAACTTTTCGGTCTTAGTGGCACTGATGAGGAATTCATTTTCAAAATGTGCACATATGGCACATCAAAATGTAACTAGTATTTGTGTTACATATATTCTATTAGTTCGGAACCACAAGCTGTAATTATTTTATAATTACTGCCTTAAATAAACAGAAGTTTATAGTTAATGTTTTCGACATTTGTATCTTATATTTCTTAATTTTGTAGAGACATGGAATTCTTTTTATGCTTCCAAAGCATTTTTTAAAAAAAATTTGAACACTAGAAAAATTGGCTTGAAATTTGAAACTTTTTGTTTTAAAAAGGTTCTAATACAATGTACCTTACAGGAAGTCCAAAGTTAAAACAGGCAAATATTTTACAGGTTGATAATTAAATTAAATTTTTGTTTCAATATAACTGATATTTATTTCATTTTTAATCATTTTTTATTTAATGTTTTTGTTTAAGGCATATAATGCCTATTACTACTTTCAAACTTCTACAGAAAATAATTTAAAATGCAAATTTTAAAATGAGACAAAAAATAATAAACTCTTGTCTGGCGTGGATTTAAAAATAAGGAAAATAAAAACGGTATTTACCTCGCGTCAATGAGTGTCCTCTGATAGGTCTATCGTACCATCTTCCCATGTCATCTTCAAGACTTGGTATTTGGTCAGCTTTATTGTCATCTCTCTTTTCTGCTTTTTCATCTTCAAGTGATGGATAAAGTGTGTCGGGTCCTTCGTTAAAATCATCATCTTCCATAACTTCCTGTTTTGATTCTACATCAGGCACTTCAATCAGTTCCTGAATTTTATCAGTTTGATTTTCGTCTTCGTTAGCACTATCGTCATTCTCGTCAGATTTGACAGTTTGTAAAAGTTCTTCAACTTCAATTGCTCTTTCAATATCTCCATATTCCCCTTTCAAATATTGATTTGTTCCTTGTAGTTGTGCCAGTGTCGCGTCCTTTAACGCGCTTGCGAGAAAATCATTTTCTTTGTCCTCTAAAAATTCTACTAATTTCAGTCTCGACACCTCGTCTCGAAGCGCTTCAACTTCACTTACTAGTTCTATCATAGATTTTTGTGTTTCCTCATTTTCTCCAAAATCTCTCTTGGCTCCTCTCTTCTTTTTATTTCCCGATGCCAAATTAACAAATTCGTTTAATTTCCAAAACCTTTCGGAATCAATTTTTTCTCCTCCTTCACCGGGTTCATCTCGTGCATTGTCTTGCTTTTCATCATCTGTTGCTTTGTTGTTATTATCAATTGTTTTGTCTGAATCTTGATTATTCTGTTTAGAATTATCATCTTTTTCTTCACTGAAAACGGTTTTTAATTCTTCTTTTACTGGTTCGGAATCCTTTGAAATTACCTTTTCGTTCTCTACTTCTTTTACAACTTCATCTTTATCAACTTTCTCGGCCTCTGATAGTAATTTTTCCATTTCTGATTCGGAAATTTGTTTTTTATTCTCATTGTCTGCTGCTTCTTTTTCTGATGATTTATTCTCATCCGTATCAGTATCTTCAATTTTAGCAGATTTCGTCTCAGTAATTTTGATTTTTGATTCTTTTTCTTTAAGATTTGGTAAATTATGAATGGAAAGAGATGTGTCGCGTTTTTTGGATGCACTATTGCTGGGGCTAAATATATTTTCAAGTTCCTTAAATGTTGGTTCACTAGTATGTGTATGTACTGATCGCGATCGTTTTGCGGATCTCAAAGGTTTCTGTAATCCCGACAGAGAAAGTCCAGGATAAGCATCTAGGATATCAGCTATCGTATATCTTCCAGGTGACTCGTACGGCTCTTTATATGCTACATATCCTTGGTCGTCCTCATATGGATACAGGCTATCTTGATTTTCTAATAACTCTCGTAAATATTCCTGGTTTTCTATGCGCCTTCTTTCTCTTTCTACAACATCTAGGGCTCTAGAGAGATCATACGGATTCTGCACTGATCGTCGTCGGAGTGAAAATCCATTTACGGATAGAATACCAATCAAAAACAGGAAAATTTTGAATTCCATATTTACTGTGTAAAAATTAAGCCTAAAACATAAAAAATATATTTTATTTTTGATTGAAAATTACCACTAATCTAAATATGTTTTGAATACATAACTTCTCTTTTGTACCTTCACGTTGTTCTTCAACACAAACAATAAAAATAACACATAACTGCTTTATCGTTTGATAAGATTTTTTATTATGTGGTCTTATAAAGAACTAAACCACACAAAATAAAAGTATCCCCGAACTTTATATAAGTAATAAAAGCTAGAAAAAATAATTTAATGTAAATAGAAACAATTAAGTTGTGAGGTTCTGATAAATTGTTCTGACTGACAAGATTGACAAGAACTAGAACAATAATGTAAACCAAATTATTAAATTTTTTTTCATTTGTTTGTTTGATGGGTGAGACCATTTTATATTTGATGATCAAGATATAACTATGTTATCAATGTTATCAGCGAGATGGCTGAATGATTTTAAGTGGTATTTTTCACACATCTAACCATTGACTGAACTCTTCTACTCGTTCTTATTCAGCAGTTGTGTAATTAGTGATATCAATTGTATAGTAGTGTTTGGCGATGGTGTTGTTAATGTTTTCCGACTGTGTTGGCTACTTGCTTATGGGATGTTGGAGGAAACAGGATTTCAGGGAGTAAAGCAATGACATTCGACAATCAAACTGATAACTCTTATAAAAAAGCGTCTCCCTCAATAAGATTCCAACCTAGACGTTGATAGGTACTGTGATCCGTAAGTATGGGCTTTCAAACACTTGGCTACCAAAGACCCTCTAACTTCTAAAGTCTCATTAATAATTATTCTTTCTTTAGTTTGAAATAAAAAATAATTCAAAAGGTTAAATATATTATAATTATAATAAAATGTAACAGACAAAACAGATATGTAAACAAAAAAAATTAATATGCGAAGCTTTTGATTTGCCACATGTTTAATATAACGCAAATTTTGTAGGAACAAATATTAATGTTGTAAACTGTTTTATTAAAAGAGTCTCGTGTTAATCAATAAACATTTTCTTTCCTATGTCATGTAACAGTAGGTCTGGCCAGTATTCTATCAACTCAATAATAAAACAGATTCTGAAGTGAGATATATAGCATTGCAGATTATTTTTGTTCCGAAATACCCTAGGACAAAAAGTTTTGACTTGACATCCAAAAATACACAACCATTTCTGCATGACAAACTCGTCATGACAACAAAGACGAATAATTTACACATCTTTCCAATGTTTAGACATGCGCATAATCAAATATTGACAAAACGATAATGTTTTAAATAATGTCGGTGCAAAACCCTGAAATAATTTAAATATATGCAAAACGATCTTCATTAAAACGACAGGCTATATAATTAAATAGATTTATTAGATTTCTAGAACATTTTATTGATATAAAGTAAAATAAATGTATTGTTTATCCAAAATGTGGAAAAACTATACTTGATTGATTTTATTTTAAACTTTTTAAAATCTACCCCCTGGCGCTTAAGTTTTTGTTCCCTTGATCATTGTGAATCATGTTTTTTTTTTCTCTTAAATCATTCTTTTTACATAATACACAAAAAGGTTGATGTTGAATTACACTTGCTCTTCATCAATTTTAAAAGCTTTTAGAATATTTTGCTTCTGTTAAACTATTGATTTCGATACGATGATGTAAACATAATTGTCTGCTACTCATAATTTAAAATTGAAATGTTAACAGTATAATACTTTGAATATTCTGTTGAAAACGCAAATAATAACTTGAGATTTTGATTGCTTTCTCGGAACCACTTATCATAAATTTATCAACGGGTTTAATATATTTAATATCTAACAAATATACTTGTTTAATTTTGATGCTCCATATGTGCACAGTTCGAAAAGTCATTTCTCATGAGCGACACTTGGGGCCGAAAAATTTGAGAGATACAAAAATACATCAGTCAAACGGTTGATATTTAATAAATTTAAGTTCCAAATTTATATAAATCGAAATCCAGCTTAGAAATGTTTTGTATAAGGGAACATATCTTAGTTTACAACATGTTTTAAAACTTAAAACGAATGAAACTTTTGCTACATGGTACATTTTATATCGCACAAAGTACTGACTACTGAGTTAAGGATACTCTCGAAGAGTTTTACTCTATCAGCATCGGTACACGCGATTGAATGAATTTAAAGATACTCTTCAACAAAAGGTATTGAAATTTATTAATATGTTTGTGCACTATGATCTGAGGCCGATAATAATGATCTAGTCCAATTTCGATGATGAGATCATAACAAACTGTAAAATGAGTATTTTTTGTATTATTATATTTCCCTGAATGTTACCAACGAGGCTTCTGATTACATAGATTGAATCTTAACAATCTATGCAATAAAATACATCTTTGTAATATACTTTTATTTCGGTATGATTTTGTTATGTTACAGAGTTGATGGTTGTTTGTATTCAATATAAAATGTATCTTTTTCATTTTAATATTTTGATACATGTATATCTGTTGTAAAGGAAAGTTACGTATAAAAAATGTTTACTGCGTAAAATTTTCATTTATATCAAAATGGATTTTTAACTTCCATCGAAATCAGAACATTATATCAGTTTTATGATAGCGTGATTTGGATTTATATAATTTTGGAACTTAAGATTTATTATTTTCAACTGTTTGCTTATATCTTTTTATCTATCAAATTTTTCGGTCTTAGTATCACAGATGAGGAATATGTTTCCGAAATGTGCACATCTGACACATCAAAATTTAACTGGTATTTGTGTTATATATATTCTATTAGTTCGGAACCACAAACTGTAATTATTTTATAATTACTGCCTTAAATATACTGAAGTTTATAGTTAATGTTTTCGACATTTTTATCTTATATTTCTTAATTTGGTAGAGACATGGATTTGTTTTTATGCTTCCAAAGAATACTTTTTAAAAATTATATATATATATATATATATATATATATATATATATATATATATATATATATATATATATATATATATATATATATATACAAACAGTCAAACAAGACGAGACAAAAAATGACAAATACGTGTTAGTATTACGGATTTAAAATTTCAGTAGTGTAATTATTAAATAACAAAACAGATGATTTCAATATATCTGCAGAATTTCTGAATAGTGTTTTTATAACATTAGTGTAACTACTCAAACAACTGTGCTATAAACAATGTAGAAGACGTAACACTAAACAATAAACCGCATGTTTAGTTATGACAGAGTTCTGTAATTAATGTAATAAGGTAATTTTATTTACACAATGTGTTTTCTGTTATAAAAATTGATTGTCTTTAGATTTATCTCAAACAAAAAAGATTACAAAAATCAATAATCAAACATAAACGTACCGGTCCATGTCCAATCACAATCCCAAAAATCTAGGTAAAACTTTGACAAATGGCACATTAAATTAAACACGTCAACTTCCACCAGGGAGGTCGGATCGGGTGCTACGGAAGGGTTTATATTTTCTGTTTTACTAGCTACACCCACCACGTGCGAAATAAAGTTTGAGAATAAAAGGAACTTTTAACTTTGGGACGTCAAATATATCTAGGATACGTTTTGATGCAGAAACTACTTTTCAAGAATATGGTGATGACGACCATAAAACTTTAAAAAACTTTAACACGATCATGTACCCTTTGTAAAACTATAATCATATCAAAATGGAATATTAAGTTTGAGATATTTATAACTGCTCTTAGTAAATGAAAATAATTAAATGTGATTTCAACCAACTCGTCCCAAGGTGGTTGTTAAAAGTTAGTATAAATGTATGTATTGATACCTCGGGTGTTAGAAATATCACATTAAAATTAGAATGTATACTTGCGAGCATGTATATGTCTGCGTATCAGCTCTCTAAAGTGGTGCTCCAAAGAGCGGAGAAAATTCCAAGAAAGAAAGAACTCTCTAGAAATCCCTAAAATTCCTTAGTTTTAACCGGATTTCTCCGAAGCCCTTCAGAATTCCGAAAAAATGAGAGGAAACGACCTCCCCATGGTCAATCCCTACCAGTTGACAAAATTTTAACCTGATCGGATAAGAAACGTAGATGTCTCTGAAAAAAATCTGTCGGAAACGAGGGAGAATGATAATAATAATAAAGATTATGAGTAACAAGATGTGTGCTGATACGCAGACATAATTATCTTTTGACATTAATATTCAAAAGTCAAATTACAGAAAATGTTTCAATCTGAAAACATCATTAACTTGAGTGTTTGAAATACTAATGTTGAGAGTTAAGATCACGTGCCTTGATATAATAAACAAAACAATTTATCGCAAAACATTATAATCGATATAAAATGCCACTAACGTTCTAATCTTACTCGGATTTAACTAATATCCAATAACGAGGACTAAAAATATCATTACTTGATTTCAATTTTGGATATTTGAGCATAGGTATAAAAATGTATTTTGCAATTTATAATGGAAACTGGAAATTATGCTATGAAAAAGTATGAATAAATTCAAAGGAAACTAAATAACAGAAAAGTGGTAAAATCATGATAATTTACACAAATTGTTATTGGCATGTTTAAACAAAAATTAACAAAGAAAAATGATTTAAATGGAAAAAAGAGTTAGGCAAAAGTATAGGTAATTGACTAACAAATTATGTCACCTTACTAATTAAAGAGCTTCAATGGAGACTGAATTATTGATTCGTTTATCATTATTTTACCTAAAAGGTATGATTTTAATTGAATTCTAACATTAAAAGCACGTATTATATTAAAAGTTTTAAAAAAGTTAATTGAATTTATATACAAAATGGCATATGTTATGTGATTCACTTTTCTTATTGGATTATTTGACAAAGCAGAAAATTTACTTTTCATGGTTACTAGATAGGATCAATAAAATCCCGTCAAATGCTTTTGTCTTTGAAATACCTAATCCATCCATCGAGATTAATTTTGTTATTCAACAGCTTCAAACTTTATGTTAATCTGAAAAAGTTTGATCTGAGATTGAAAATTTAGGTATACTTCAAAAGAATGAAAAAGTAATATCTGTTATGTAGTTGCAATGATTTATCTTATTTGAAATAAGTTGAACGACGAATTAAAAAAAATCAATCTGACAGATTAAATTTGTTTATCTTTAACCGAGTGATATTGATGATTCTGATGTTGTATATAATATGAATTATGATAATTCTCGGGGCGTTTTTAGAAGCATTGTCTAAATGTTTTTGCAAACATTCGACCATAAAAACTTTTTTTTTAATTTGTCCCTAAAAATTTCATAGTTTTATTAAACAGTTTATTGATTTTGTCTTCTTATAGAGGGTAGGTAGAAAGTAGTAATGTTATTTGACGGCCGATTTTGTCTTCTTATAGAGGGTAGGTAGAAAGTAGTAATGTTATTTGACGGCCGATTTTGTCTCCTTATAGAGGATAGGTAGAAAGTAGTAATATTATTTGACGGCCCCAATTTTTTTTTATTTCTCTTATATAGAGGCAGTCAGTTTTGATATCGTCAAGGAACTAAAGTACTCCTCGTAAAGCAATGACCTTTGCCAAGTGCAGTTTTATTATTCTAATTATGATCTGCTGCAGTTTGATTTGGCGGAAATTTGCACCGTGATCCATTTACCGGTTTTTAAATTTCTTCGTTACAATAGTCCCCCTTTAAAATGCTTGTATTTTTGGCAGAAGCTTTTCAAGTTTATTTGTAGAGTAAACAAAAGACCACTTGCCTTGATTACAAGATGTGATGTGTTTTACTGTATCTTTTTAAGGCGAGACTCGACCTATTTATATATTATTGCAGTTTGTGTCATGTAAACTTGAAAACAAAACCAAACCAAATCATCTTTCTGACGCACTATATATATATTGTTTATGTTTAAATGGTATATATATTATTTTCGGCTTTTACATGAAACGATGAAACCACAGTGGCCACATGAAGAAATTCGAATAAGACAAGAAATTAACCATTAAAAATTAGGTCAAACGACCAAATGATGACAATCCCTTCAAACACCATGGTTTAGACGTCAACCAATTCTAGCAATATGTCATGACGCCATCTTTTGTCACATGTTCGTATTGTTGGTATTTTAACTGTGTTTGTAATGGGGAACACATTGCGTGTTACGATAAGGACATTTTTTGTGGATAATTTTAAAAAATCTTATATAAGTGTTAGTATGATATTGTATGTTTTACACATGTAGAGCAAATGTTTGTGCAAGCTTAGCTACATTTTTAACTAAATATTACATTAACACATGTGTTAATGTTCTATGGACTGAAGAGATCTGACAAAATCGTGATGGATTATTGACCACAACTGTTGATGAAACCTAATAACTAAGTATCGCCATTCAAATTTTAAATTGGGAATGAATTTGGTGATTTCAAAAACGTCTGTATAAAAATTTTACGAATCCAGCTAATTTACAGCTCTTAAAAGACATAAGAATTAGCCTTATTTGATGTTTATATTAGACTTTGGTGTATGACTGAGAGTTTTTATCAGTCAGATTGTATTTAAAATAACAGTTATTTGACATCACTTCACTAGGCCAACACATAGCGAAAATAATGAAATTTTTGTTTGGTTGCACACAACCACACACACATACGCGCGTGAGTCTAGCCTTTGTTCACTATAACTTGAATATGATGAAGTATAATTCCATTGGCTCATAACTTTTACAAGGCGATAATAAGAGACATTTTTTTCTCTTATAAGTTCCTGAAGTTTAATACTTTCTTTTATTTTTTTTATTATTATAGATGACAATTCCATATTGATTTGTGCTGAAAGTGACTTATTTTCCGATAAGTTTGGTTCAACACACTCAGAAACTTAGATGCGTAAAACGCGATTAAGTACCTACAATATTAAATTTAGATATTCATTACTATAGCAACATTATATTAAATGCATTTTAAACTGCATCAAATAAATTCCCTGTAGATTGCAGATACCTTGATGATGTGTTTAGTTTTCATTTGCTTGCGCACTGACTGAAAACACAGGAGTGAATCAGATATGGACCTACTTTAGCTATCTTCCAATGTTGGTTAGTTCTTAATACTACCATTTTGTATATTAAAGTATAATTCAGCAGGAGTTTCAGAACTACCTTTCTGTAGCATAACAATTCTAACTTTTCGAGAGAGAGAAAAAAAGGAAAATAGTACATATGTATTCTTGAGTTTTCACTTGTTTTTTCGACGTGCATGCTAAACTATCTGTTTAATGTTTGGTAAAATGAGGTTAAGTATTAATTATTGTATATGCAAGCTAATAAAACCCTAGTTTTAAAATAAATGGGATGGTTCGTTGCTCTCCAACAAGACTATAAACACAACACTTTCACTTACTTCAGAGTACAGTTGTCTCGAATTTTATAACAAATGGTTTTTATATGCACTTCTATTTTCTTATCTTGTCAATTTTGGCTATTTGTTTTAAATTTGTGTTTTTACCGTTCTAAGATACTTGATATGTTGCCAAGTACATTTTTTCCTATACGAATTTATTATTTGTATTTCAAATACTAACACTCTGGTTTAAAAAATGATTCGCTAAAATAGCATACATTATTCAAAAGAAGAAGCTAAATATTTCATAAAAATACCAGTTTAATTTTGAATCGCTACTTGCAGATTCGGAAATTTATTCCTCATCAGTGACAGTAAGGGCCGAAAAAGTTGATAGATATATAAAATAATGCAAAAATTAAAAAATAGAAACGCCACCTCAAGCAAATCTGTAGTTGATTAAGCATTAGCTTTTAAAATATAGTAAATGTAATCAAGAAATCGAAACAGAAAGCAAATGGTTTGCTAAAATAGCACTAAACATTTAAAAGTATTTTACAAAGACTAATTAAAAAACACAACATTTACTTATGTTGCTAAAAGAGCTTAAGGAACAACATAAAAAACATTAAACGAAAGCTTTCTAAATTTTCTGGTTCGTTAGAAAAAAGAACAAACTGTATAGTAAGGTTTGGTTACTTAAAATCATTTCTCTAATTACGTATATTATAAAACGAGGGAAAGTCTTTGTAAATATATATCACAAATACCAGTTAAATTTTGATGTTCCAGATGTGCACACCTCGGGCAATCATTCCTCATCAGTGACAATAGGGGCCGAAAAGTTTGATAGATAAAAACCATTAGCCAAACTGTTGAAAACCAATGGATCTAAAGTTCCAAAATTAAACGAATCCAAAGCAAAGGAACGCCCTGCGCGAGGAAACAAACCTTAGTTTTATTGTCGTGTTTTAGATGTTTTTATTAACTTGAATACGAACATCTTTTCAATTTTCAAATTATCTTCATGTTATTTCAAGTACAGATGAGTTAATACCCGGATGAAAACTCTGATTGTGTCATTTACACCTGATACAAACATTTTACTACCTATAATCACATTATAGCAATCAGCTTCCTTTGATATAAAACCAAAACCAGTAGTGTGTGAGTAAATACAAACAATGTAATTTATTGAATATTAAACAATTTAATCTAATCTGAAACTAAGAATAGAGCTTGTAAATAAAAAATAAGATGATTTTATCTGATGACTTGTTCTTATCAGACTACGCATTTTTATTCATGACTTGTTTACAGACCATAAGTGACGTCATCAATCAATTTCCATGGGATGGTTTTCAACCTTTATCAGAAACAATGCGGGGGTATTCTCAATAATTTATACTTTTGGGTATAACACGCAAAATAACTGTTCTCGTTAAACCCGTCCTTAATTCATTTCTTGTCATCAATAAAAATTTTCGAACATTTGGGGAGGTCAGGTTTTTGTTTAAAATAGAATAATGAGGTCTTGCTTTTTCTTTTAAAGACTAGTCTCTATTAATGATAACATTGATCGTTTAAAAAGCTGGAACAACAATTAAATTTGGCAGTAACTACAACCAAAACGTATTTGTGACGTAATTACTTTGTCTTTAGTGTAATTGATTTTACAGAGGTTCCACACATATCTCTTGATGTTTGTGACATAAAACGTCGTCAGTAACTACTTTTAAATCATATTTGTGACGTAATTACTCGGTCTTCAGAGTCATGGATTTACATATGTGAAGATCCACTCATATGTTCTGATGTTTGTAACATAAAGCTTCGACATTGCATGAGTATTCTCATGTGGTGAAAGTAAGTGTTATGATAACGGTTTTCATAATAGGGGAAATAAAAAGATTGTAAGTAACATTCGTGATAACAACACTAAAAAATCTTCAAGTACTCGTAAAAACCAAACAAAAAAAAAGAGTTTAGACAATTTTGATTTTAATAATCTGTAGTCAACCTCTTGATGTCATTTAAGCAAAACAAACTACAAACGACTTATCGAAAGTACCAATTTTTAACAAGAGGGTTGATATAAGTGACCTGTTGCTCATACCAGGCCTCATTTTTATGGTAGAAGTTAACATAAAAGTTTAATGTTCCAATTTTCAAAGCTTTTAGTTTGCTTTAAAGATTGTGACTAGAAATAATTTTGTAATTTGTCTTCGATTACAGATACCCATCGTCCATTTGATTGGAGATACCAACACACACACATACACACAAAACCACACACACACACACACACACACACACACACACACACACACACACACAGTTCCAAGAGGTACACGATATCAGGCTATCGACATAATACAGCACGAGAAAGACGGGTTTCATCGATCAGTAAAATGTGCAAATATAGTAGTTGGAATGTTTACAGTGATCAAACTTTTTTCCTATTGCTAATTTATAGATAAATATCATTAAATATAAAAATGCATTACGTATAAAAGTTTGAAGTTAAAAAATAGCTTTATTGTAATACATTCAATAAATTCATTAAAAATACCAAATGGTAATGGATAAATTCCAATAAATGTGTTTACAGATAAGAAAAAAGGTTTTATTGAAAAGGAAATCTATGATGTAACTTTTATCGTTTTTGCATCTAAACAAGCAACAGAGTTTAAGCCATGAAACCAACCCATCGATGAAAAAGTATTAAAATAAAAAACAATATTGTAAATGGTTTCTCACATACTAGTTATTTATTTTATGGTGATGTGTAGTTGCGAACTATGAAATCAACTTTATTTTATTTTACTCTTAAATACATCGTTTAATTGCATTGCACGGTGCTTCTACTAAACCGCGTTGAATGCAATATTGTGCTATTTTGAAAACCTCACTTAATTGACTAAATTGTGACGATTAAATAAACAATAGGAAGAAATGATTTTAAACGATAGCTTAGTACATTGGCACTTGAAACTTCCTTTGGAAATTAAACAGTGTAAAAGGGAATATTACAGCATATAAACCTAATATGTGATAGCCATATAATGTCATATATTGCCCTTTTATTAACTAACATTGTTATTGTCTTGGTTGCATCAGCTGTTTCTAGGTTTTAAATTTTTTTTTAAAATATTTTAAAATGTATTTAGTAAGAATTATATAACAAAAAACAGTTGTTTAATTTTGGTGTGCTATTTGTGCACATTTCGGAAAATCATTCCTTTTAACAAAATAAAATATACATACCTCTTTTCCTAAAACTAATAAACCGAGGAATTAAGCATCAAAAGAAGATAAAAACATATTTTGGTTAAATTATAATAAAATAGATATACATGTGTATACAATCTATAATCTGTAAGTCAACAGAGATTTAAACTTACTTGATGTTTTTGCTCGTTATAAAATCAACAATGAAAAATCAATCTGTAACTGAAAAACAAAACTGGTCAAAGTATCTAAGAGTATGAAGCATAAAACGACTGATTGACGGATTTTGGCTGACACTGAATTAAATAGCAAGATAAAGTCCTATGGGGAAAACGAAGAAAATTGCAACTACAAATACACTTGGTAAAATTACACAACAGAGAAGACAATACCGAACAAGCCAATTATACCACTGTTAAACAATTTCAGACAAAAAGGTAATTTTTAAAACCCAATACCTTGGAAGGACACTAAAGTAAATGTAAAATAATTTTGTTTGAACTTAATGTTCCTTGCTTTTTTAAAATTCATTTTACAACAAGAAGTCTTTAAAGAAATAAACAAAAATATACTTAATTATATTTAACAATAACATTTTCAAAAAGCTTATAACAATAAGCACAAAAGAACCAATTTAAATACAATATAAAAGAAATATTTAAAAAAGAACTTAACAGAAATTTGCAATGAATAATGGACCAAAACATAATTATTTCCAGTAAGGCTGGAAATGTTGGTTACGTCAGGGAAATATACTGGTATGTTTGTGTTTCATGATAAGGTCTTCAATGTGACACTTTGTGTCCTTCACTGCACGTAACTATCAATAAAGCAATATAATAACCCACTAATTATCGTTTTGTTATGTAGTATTTATTCAGGATTTCCTTGCTTTATCTTCAAATAACAGTGGTAATACTGGTCACGTTTAATGCAAAGAGAAAATTTATATGGTACCGAAAAAAGACAGGTTAATATAGAATTTCTTTTCTCAATGTTTCCTTACTAGTCAACTGTGTACACCTCTCTCTCTGTCTCTCTCTCTCTCTCTCTCTGTTTGTGTGTTTATAAAATTTAAAAAAGATATAATATAATTTATCTTGCTTTTTTCAGATTTATTTTATTTATAGGTCAAGTACAGTAATCGAATCATCTTCAGTATTTTCCATTTTCTGATTTACATATGCTGGATATATTTGGTTTTCCATAATTCTAAATTCCTTTTTTCTACTCTGATTTTTGGATTGTGATTTGGACATGGACTGGTTTGTTTTTTGTTTGGGATTGTGATTTGGACATGGACTGGTATGTTTGTGTTTTATTGGACTTAAACATATCTCCTGTCTTTTTAATTATGCCAGAGAAAATTGCCAGGGTTTATTATACTTAGCAAGGTATGTTTCATAAGAAATGTAAAATTGCTGTTTAAACATGCAATTAATAAGCCAAAATATTAACTTTACGTGCGGTATTAGGGTCTTAAGTATCAAGATTTGTATATGGTATAAACAGGAAATAGCGTGCGATTGTATCAGATTTTGATTTTTAACAAAAATAATCTCAAAAGTGATTTAGATACAACTGCGTGAAAATTGTCAATAAACAACTCCTGTGCGGATGTGAGGAATAAAGATCGATTCCTGTGTTGTTACCTATCGGTGTTATGACTCGGTACATCAAAGGTCATTATCGATGTAATGTTAAAAACAAAAGTCAAATGTAATTGTTGTTATCACCAAGGAATTCTATCGTAGAATTGTGTCTTATAATCACGCAATTGAAATCAATAATTATTCAATATATTCATTGTATGTATTATTATATAACCTTAACAACAACAAATGATTGCGTTATAAAAATCTTTTTCGTTGTGCAATATACGAAAGATATTAAACGAATTTGTAACTGAAACAATTTACTTGTCATCAATCAACGGAAACCAAGACAACGGTAAAATGCAGTCACACAAATCATTATAGAAACAAAATAAAGATGTATTAAAATTGCTGACTTTAGAAAATACTGGAGTAGATGTCCAGTGATTTGATAAAATACGTTTGAAGGGTATTCAAACCTTAGAGCAGTTTTTGTGGTTTATGTAACAGGCTATGCGACACTGGCATACTGGTATCAGATTGTATTTCTATGTTAATATTAATAATGATATTTTATATTTTCATTCGATTATGGATTTTGTGTTTCGCAGGTCTTTTCTAGCATGTTTAAATATGGAAATCAAAAAAATCAATAAAAACCATTTACATGTTTGTTTGCATTAGAAATATTAATATAATACGACTTTTATTGATGTGGATCAATGCGTGTAACGTTCCAATTTTACAGTTTTAGAAACGCATTCTCTCATATGTTGATGTAGATACAAGACATGTCCATCGATATATTATATCTACTCTAATAACTGAGGTTACCTTGTATACAGCAACGGATATGATTTACATAAATTTACATATTAATGACACAGCTATTCAAAATAAATATAATGGCGACGATTATTCACAAAGAAATAAACATCCCCTTTCTCTTTACTCTAATATAATATGCAGCACATCTAAATAATGTGATCAATTTTAACAAAAGAGTTTCAATATTTTTTTAGCTGGTAGTTTTAGCTTGAAATGTGCATCTACGCTCATAAATCAGAAACAACTCAAAACATATATTGTATGTTGAAAGTAGCCTATTTTTTTACTTTAAATCTTGTCGTTAAAATTCGGAACTTTCAAAACGTCACGGTCATCTGATTGACAATCATATAAATATTAGCACTGTAGTATTGAGATACAATACTAATATTTTTTACTGTCATAACTATATTTAATACGTTTTATTATGTATGGCTTGCGTTCTGAATGTCACCTTTATGTAAGGTACCAATTCTTACCGATTGTAACATTGGTATTTGGTAAAAATTATTTACCGGTTGGATATTTTTATCGGCAATATCGGTAACCAGTGTTGGTAAAAAAAATAACGTATTAAAAATGGCATCAGTGAGAAAGACAAGCCAGTTCTAAATAATTAAAGTAAGAATTCTTGACCAGCAAGATTTTTAATAAAAACAATTCACTAAAATAGAAAAAAAATGTTCAATTCGTGCTGTGGTTCGGAAACCAATGAGTTCTTTCAATTTTTAAAAAAATACCGCGAGAGGTTTAAGATAAAATGTGATCAAAAGTCATTTACTAAGGAATTATAACTGACTAAAATTTGATATAGGGAGTTTACATCTCTTTATACATGTACTACCTTTGAAATTCATCCAAAAATATCATTTGTGGTTTGCTTAACCAATTAATGATGTAGGCCATTTCAATCTTTTTTTGTGTGTAAGTCGCAATTTTAAGTACCACATGGCACCAATTTCCTTTCTGTGATAACATCTACCCTTGGTTAATCCAGGTACCATTGGCATAAAAACTACCCATAGTTATCATTAGGTGGAATACCGAACGTCTGAAGTCGTCAGTTGTATAATCAGTGATCTACCTGTGTGTGATTTTCATTCTTTATTTTGCGTTGTTGATTTTTATACATTTTTTTTGTTTTTAGTGTTTAATTGGCTGTTGTCAAGTCCACCTTTTAGTCACATCCGATACACCGAATACTGTGAATACATTTAAATTCGTGGGCTCCAATTTTCGTTGATGTCAGAAAAAATACCATTTCGTGGGATGATGAATTCGTGGGTTAAGCACCTGTATCCGAATCGGCTTTTTTTCCCATAATAATAAAACAAAATCAGATTAAAAATTCCTTTATGTCGGCTTGTTAACAATTAAAAGTACTCAGGACAGTGTCACGATTCACTGAACTTCCCTATTCACAGGTAATTACCTAATACCTTACAAGTTAATTGATTACTAGTGGCTTCACCTGTTCACACCGTTTCTACTAGAGTATACACCTGATCGATCCAGTTTAAAGAAAGTTAATAAACTCCCCTGATCTCTATAAACAAATGCTGACTAGATTGATAACGACCGTTTTTCGGGTTACCAACATCAACATGATTACGGCATTACACGTGGTTTTTGTATCTGTTATATGTCCATCAGTAATGGAATTTTTATAAGATATTAATAAGCGGTATTTATGAACATTTATCTATATTCGACATTGTCACACATCGACTAAAAATTTATAATTTAAACGACAGATATCCTGATGTACCAAACAGAATTCAGTTTCACAGTTTTTGACATTTTGTTGCATTGCCAACGACTGGACAGTTATGGAAAGATAAAAAGCAGTATGTTTACACCATATTTTCAAATAAAAATTTTAATGTTTATTTCTTTACCTATCTGATGAGTGTTTATTATAAACAAAAGCAATAAAATGTTCCGTTGGGGGATGTACCCTTTGTTTACCGCCGATTGACCTTACCGGCGTTTGTGGAGCCCTGATTCAGATATTTGCAAATATATTCGTTGACATGTAAATTCGTTGGACATGATGTCCACGAAAACAACGAAAATTGGAACACCACGAAAATTGATGATTTCACAGTAACAAGTTTTGATTTCTTCAAACGAGGCTGAAATTGTCAAAATATTCATGTCATGCAACTGTAGATGAACTTTATTTATACCGGAAATTCTGGTTATAAATTTTATTATTCGCTGTGCAGATTATGAATAATGTATATATTTCAACTTGATTTCGCTGATTTGTATATAGCAAGAGAATCATTAATAACTAGGGAAAGGAATGGCGCTGAATTACGATAATAAAATATCCGGAGTTTACTTCAGATATAACACAACACCATTTCGGAAATTTTCAATGAAAATCAAGTCCTACTGTCGTTTACCACAAACACGGCACCCTGTTTGTTTGTGGTTATTAATGGCGGTTAGCAACAAGGCGATACGGACAAAATATGTCGCTGTAATCTGATTGGTCGACCGATTTGGTTTGATGGACAGCGCGGAAATATGAATTGATCTCACACATACGTGCAATAGATGACGTGCAACATTATGCTTTACGACAAATAAAAGTCATCAATTAAAATTATTACATCTTTAGGATTGTTATTTTCAGGAAGACAGAATATTACAAATATTAAAAATATTATATCTTGGATGATTTGTAATTTTGGTGAACTGTTGAAAATAACTTTGATCATGCTTGGAAAGTATTTTGCAATTTTTATGCATCATTTTATTTATTTATTTATTTATTTATTTATTTATTTATTTATTTATTTATCTATTTATTTTTTTTGGGGGAAAAAAAATTAAAAAATCTTGAAAACAAGTATTTGTCAAATACCATGAACACGAAACATTTCAAGGAAATAATTAAAACAGCAAATAAAAACAGGAAATTACGAACAAATATTTTAAATAATAATTATATATATTGCATTGAAAATAAATAGTGGCAACACAAGCCAAAAACACTGTTTATATGATAAAATGTAAGATCTTTGGTGTACGGGGAACTTGTTTGCTAGAGTTTGGAACTTATAAAATGTCGAAAGTAAAAGAGTGAACAGATAACCAAGAATGCGCAAAGCGATTTTACTGTAGTGACAAGTGTACACATTTTCGAAAATACATCATCACAAAGACCATGTCAGCGACAATACGTCTATTAGTGTGAGAACTGTTTATCAATAACATTAGCCGAAGCCGAGAAGAGCTACAAAATTGCTGATGCGGCTTAAAACCGCAATTCATTTACTCGTTCTAATCACTCAATCTGAATAAAGACCCTTTGATATGAAAAATGATCTTAGTAATGTTTTCTACATTAAATTATCTCATTACATAAATGTAGTCTGTTAAACAAATAGGTTTTATCTGTCAATATCTATATCATTGTGTTAGAAGTGTTCTTATTTTGTCTTTTATCCCTGTCTCAGAAATGACGTCAAACTTAACAAACTACTAGTATTTATTTATTCTCCATTAGTTTATAAATGAGGGGGTTGAGTGACATTTCACTACAAACCTACAGTAAATGAACGAACAGACTTTTTCAAACTAGAATTTTGACCAAATAGGATTTAAACCTACATTTTAAGTGCCGAAGTACACTGTGTTTGGTTGATCAGCTGGTTACTACATCAACCAATCCAGTCCAGGCTTTTAAAATGTTTTACTTTTGAAGGGCAGAGAAATAAATAAATAAATAAATAAATAAATAAATAAATAAATAAATAAATAACAATGAAGCAGGTGCATTCAAATATACTTGTTCATTTTCCAGCCAGTGTAAAGTAGTGGGCAAATAAGTGTTATTGTATCTTGTTATCGATGGTTATGGCGTGTTTGTTTGAATGATATGTGATATTTAACTGATCCTACACAGCTATCCTTTTCTACATAAGCCATTATTATTCTAACTGTAAGTCTAAACAGCCGCTCAACTTACAATTAATCATGATTTTGTTACATATTCACTACAACAAGATGCTTTATTGTAGTGCAATTGGAACATATGATCCTCTTAAATTAGGTTAATATTTTCCGAGTTTTTCACCGTTACCAGTGTCGATATCGTATAACAAAGCTGATATAATCACGGAACCCTGCTGTAATCACCGTCCATAGCTACATTAAATGTCCAATTAATTGTTATTGATCAAAAAGAAGTTTATATATCGCGATTTATGAGTCCATTTTGATCAGCTTTATCTCGAAAATTGTTAACAATTCAGTCTTGGTTTTTAATTCTCCATTGACTCTGTGGGATGTTGGTGGCCAAGTGGTATAAAGTGTACCCCTAGGATTACATCGACCCTCACCTATTAAGTTCATTATTACGGTAGCTAAGTTGGCAGATTGCTCGCTTCGTATGTGGTTATTCGAGGGTTCGGACCGCGGCGGGGTTTGACCGAGACCGAGAAAATTGGTAGTGACTGTTCTTTCGCCAAGTATTCGGCATTTAGAAATAAAAGTCACGGGGCCCTTCGGATGAGACGTTAAAAACCGATGCCCCGTGTCACGGCAGGCGTGACACTTTAAAAAAACCCTCCCTGCATATAGCCCTAAGCGCACTACAAAGCTCAAAATTTCTGCCAATTCACTTATGAATTAGTGAAACATTTCTGACTGGGAGGTAAAACCCCATTAAATCAATCTATTAGGTTCAAACCACACTTTGACCAGATTGTAGAGTGAGATCGTTTGTCAGTTTATTTTTTATCGGATACGCTGGATAGGTTACCTCCATCATTTAAAAACTGACCATGTCATATATT
This sequence comes from Tegillarca granosa, assembly GCA_029721355.1. Classification (NCBI taxonomy): domain Eukaryota; kingdom Metazoa; phylum Mollusca; class Bivalvia; order Arcoida; family Arcidae; genus Tegillarca; species Tegillarca granosa. The sequence continues at coordinate 2,520,375 of CM056602.1, read as the reverse complement.
GTGTATTGTTCATATAATTTTAAAGAACAATGACCATACAATTTGTTCTTCAACTTGGTCTTTATAAAACTAATGCGGCAACCAAGGGAATTGTACGACGGCTGGAAGGGCCAAATAATTTTTTTTTTCGTTTGACCCTTCCACGCCGCCGTAGAAAGCACATTAAGATATTCCATATCTTTTGACAACTTAGCCAAAGGAACATGTATAATTGTATTACACTATCTGTAACTAATTTTCCCTCAGTCTGATATTGATTTTACGCTGTAAGCATTCATCCATCACTTAACAGACACCATTTCTACTTTTGTTATACTACCTCAAACAATTCATTATCAAAAAACGATAAACAGAGAACAACTAGCAGTTAGTTGGAACTGTAGTGTTATAAATTTTGTTATAAGTAGAAATGATGTGTACATAAGCTTATTGATGGTAAAATACTTGTTTATATGGCCTCAGTATCACAATAATCAATCGAGTGAATTTACAGTCAACTCCAATTTAGGAATATTTCAATGTCAATTTCTAAGACATTACACAGCTAAAATTAAATATCTACTGTCTGATAACCTTACTAAAACCTTAAAAAACTAGTGCTACGGTAGACGTGAATCGGACAGTAATGTTGTATTTATATTTTGTAGTATAGGTTTGTAGAACAAAACAAAACATTGTCTTATAAAATTTGAAATTTTAAAAATATTACTGAGAGAAAATGGGAATATTTGAGTTGAATGTACACTCAGTTGAGTGAATGATTGTCAAACTGGGGCAATAAATTGTAGTCATTTGGTTGTAATAAATAAATAAGCAAGATTTATCGTTAACTAATACTACAATGTTTGGTAAACAAATTTATGAATTCCTGGAACTATCGGTGTTATGGGTACGTATTTCTAACACCGACAACCAGCAAGCTGTAGGGGATAAACTGTGTATGATTCCGTACCAAGTTTTACTAAAAGGGTTCTGTCTTATCAGACTTTTTTCGTATTTTGTTGTGCTCAAACTCAGAATTTTTTATGCAATTTTTACCATCGGTGACCGCCCCTTTTATTACCATTTGTTGTTTTTTTTCAGTGATTAACTTCTTTGATTATCTTCTTTTTTTTAAGCGTCACTAGTATGCTTTGTCATGTTTCAACAAAATTCTGTGTACATGTATGATAAAAAGAGTTTTTGTTCGAATACAAAATATAACTGAAGAACAAATCGATCAACATAATCCCAAACACGACACAATACAAGTCAATGACAGAGTTATTTAAGAATATTATTTGTTCCGAACGGTTTTGCATATAAGATTTATTTAATTAGTATGTATCACACACACACACACACACACACACACACACACACACACATATATATATATATATATATATATATATATACTCATTCACACAATAATGATGACATGACGACGACTGTTACTTAGAGAATCAATCTAAAATTATTTTGAATGTTTTTATAAAGCTTTATCATACCGATTTAGAGATAGATTTTACAATAAAGTTATATTTTTACATTTACAAGGTTTAACTACATTTTCTTACCTTTAGTTTTATGCTCTTATTCTTATAAAGTCTTGACAGCTCAGATCTGTAAAAGAGAAATAAAATAACTTTCAATTTAATTGACATACGCCATCGAAAATTAAGGGCATGACGTAAAAAACTGGTTACGGACAAAGAGCTACTTTGCTTTGATCAGCTTAGAATTCACTCGTTTGATCCATTTTGTTTGCATAAATTAGCCCAGTTGATCAGGATTTACTGATAAAAAATTCATCAAGACAATATAACTTTATGCAAGATTACTGACAGGAAAATGAATATAAAATTGTCGGATACGTTTAAAAAAGGGAGTCAATGCCACTACTATCATGGGGCGCCATCATTGTTCTGCATTAAAATATGTTAATCTTTAGCCAAAATTACCAAACGCGCAAACAAACACAATGAGATAAAACGATACGAGACCTCACTGAAATATTGCTTAATGCGGAATACAAATCTTCTTTTTTTCTATTCTAATATTAAATTGTGGTTTAAAAATTGTCTGTGGTATAAACGATTTAACACAATCATGATTTCTCTCACATCTTCTTTAAACTGTTATCAATTAGATTTAATGGCATAATTAAAAAAAAATTGGTCTACAGTAATTTCTCTTGTAATTGGAGAAAACTGACAAAGTCAATTACTTTGTATAGAATTATACATAAGCCAGTCAAAGACACAGAGGTCATTACGGCATAAAATGTCGATTATAATTTTTTATTCCTTTAAAGTTTATTTTTTTCTGATTTGAAAATGTATATTTACCATAAATCTCTACTAAATTGCATTGCTATGGTAACACTTGTTTTCTTGGGGCTAAGCTTCATTATCAACTTAAAAACTAGCAATTTTACTAATTTATTCTAAGGAAATTTCGTATAATGGTTTTAATCATGAAATGTTTTTCAAAACATTAAAAAAAACCCAAAATAATTCAAAATTCTGTATTCAACAAGAAAACAAAATTTTATAAAAAGTACACAAAGGGTACATGTATAATGAAATGGTCAGAAATACAAAATAAACCTGACAAATTTTGTTTCACTAACATGTGCCTGAGCATGATTCAAACTTTTGCGTCGAGAGGCAGTATAATTTGTAACCAAAGAAAATGGTATTCTTAAATTTATTGGTAAAGTATTCAACAAGTCTGAGTGCGGCATAAAATCAATAAATGCCTTGCAAGTTTGGTAAAACAAGAAAAAGAAAATTTTGATAATACTTTACCTACGCCACACATAATTAAGTATAATGGTTGTTGGTAATAATGATTAAGCTAAAATGATAAACGGTCATTTTTTTTAAACTCGCAATTCTTCAGGGACAAAGTGTTTTAAAACACTGGGTTATATAACTCAGAGTCTCCGAACATCTTGATTATGATCCCGCTCTGGGTGAATCTTGTTTGAGGCAGTTTGTCAGTTCGCTTACAGAAAATCTCCGATTTTCTATATTATAAAATGTACTGCTAAATAAAAATGGAAAAATTTTGTCTTGAATGATGTAAAACCATTTTGAATTCATTGAGAATACTAAAAGCTTTAATGATGTTGTCATGAGCTGATTTTGAATTACTATTGTCTTGTGCTGATTTTGAATGCATCATTTCAATAGAAATTCAAAATCAGCACATGACAATGCTATCAGCTCTGTATATAATAGATTAAGTTTTTATACCACAAAGAATATTTTGTGATCGGTATGTATTAAACCACATGACGTGTGTGTGATAATATGTAATAAATACACCATCATGACACCAAGATTAATATTGAGATAACAAATCATTAACTGCTGTGGTCAGAAAGTCAATAATGATATAGGAATCGTTCGGCTAAACAAACAAATTTATGTTTTGTTTTCGTATTTGTCATGACCGTATAGGAGTTAATGGGTATTAGAAAATTAAAACCCTTTGGTAAAAACGTGATAATAGACAAATAAATGAAAATATTATTTTGTCTCAGTTGCGCGTTATAGAGGACGAGGACTCTTAGGAGTTTACTTCAAGATTAAATTAAATTGTTTTTTTTAACAATCTGAGTTCGAAACCAACGCTCGCAAATCCTCTGTGTGAAAAGTTTGTCGGTTGTCAGTTAATTTGCAAAAGGTAGCAGATTGTCTCCAGGAACTCGGGTATTCCCCACCATTTTAGTCCTGACAGCTTAAGGTAATGTGGTATAATCTAAACTTGTGCGTTACACGCCATACGCCGATTCAGTTGTTTATACTTATGGATTTTTGAAATATATTTTAAAAATGATGTCGAAACAAATTGCATATCATGAAAATATTTAGTTTTCTCAGAACAGTATTGGTCTTTGGATCGTTTGTGGCGAGTCTTGGAAAATTTTGAATTTGAATTTTAAATTCTGTATACTAACGAACCAAAAGCTATTAAAGTTAATATGTTGTTATATGCTTCTTACATAGTCTATGAATATCAGAGTCGTAAGTTACTCTAAAGTTACTGAAAAGAGACTCTAAAGGTCGCTACAATTGCACACAATTACAACGCAGAAATACTTTTGCACTCACGCACAACACAAACCTGTGTTTTGATTAATTCTTGAAATTGATAAAAATTGTCACGAATAGGTAAAATATTGATAATGCGACGAAAAACATCATTCAAACAACCAATCAAGTAAGTCACCGTGAAATCGAACTCGGAAACAAGTCTTAAATATCTTGTTATTACTCAAGCAAAAATGCTTAAGTAAAAGCAAATAGAACCGAGAGAACACATAAAACAATAAACGCGGGAACAAACATGACAAGAAAAGTCAAACTCTTGTAGAATTGTAGGACTGATAAAAACAATTGATTTTGTTACTCAGTAATACCACATCAAGCTTATTATTGCATTCTACTTGAGATTCAGTCGTGTCACCGTATTATAAATGACATAATACAATTAATGCGATCGATTTATGCGTTATGCATACCGTCTGATACGGTTTTTATATCAAAAGCTACGATCCAAATATGCCAATCCAAGTTTTTCATTGTTGAACGTCCTGCTTATTAACAAAAACCTATCTAGTTATCAGATAAAAAATACGAATTATGATAAGACATCTAGATTCATGATTACATTGTAAAATGTAAAACCAAACGGTTGCAATACTTGACGTCTAGAAAATATTTCTTCTTAAAACTTCAAGAACCATGAGTGAAAAAAAAATGACTTCAGTGCTTGATGCCATAGTTTGAAGTCAGTTTTGAGAGTTTTTGTCATTATGTCATTTGTCATTATCCTATCCGCCCACAAAAAGATGATTAGTTCAATTACCGGCTTAAATTGTCTTTTCAGCCTCATAATCAGCAACAATACGACAGAAAGACATCAGTAAGCCGTAAAACAACATTGATTCTACCCACCCTCTAGGGACAATTATAATTTATATGATTACTTCTAATTGTCTCTTCCGCAGACTCATCGCTTAAGGCAAATATTAGACGATTGCAAATTACTAAAAATTAAACCGGTTGTTTTATTGATTGTGGATTAATAGTCTAGCGACTACTTTGGTGTACTGAGGGGTTTATTTTGCCAAGTTCATATCAAATTTAATTCTATATTGATCACTGTTATGTAGGAGATAATTGATTACAAAACTAATCTCCCGAAAAAAAGCACCTGGTAATATAATTGCATTCATTGCTAGGATCCAAGCTTTATCTTATCTTATAAGTATATAGATTTTGTACTTGTTGCGGTCCAGTTGTACCTTGCTATAACACCTGTATATCGTGATGTTTTCAATCAAGAAATACATTATATTTTTTAATTCTTAGTCCCAATACATGTAAGTTTTTCTTGTTTTTATTGATTGCTCTGGCTGTTGGTTTGTACGTATCAGTGAAAATCACATCAGCTGTTGCATTGTATTGTATTGTATTGTATTGTATTGTATTGTATTGTGTTGTGTTGTGTTGTGTTGTGTTGTGTTGTGTTGTGTTGTGTTGTATTGTGTTGTGTTGTATTGTATCATGATGCATTGTATTGTAGTGTCGTGTTGTATTGTATTGTGTTGTTTTGTATTGTATTTAACTGTACTGTACTTTGTTGTATTGTATTGTATTGTATTGTATTGTATTGTATTGCATTGCATTGCATTGCATTGCATTGTATTGTACTGTACTGTACTGTTTTGTGTTGTTTTGTATTATATTGTGTTGTGTTGTATTGTATTGTATAGTGTTGTATTGTATTGTATTGTATTTTACTATACTGTACAGTGTTGTTGTGTTGTGTTGTGTTGTGTTGTTTTGTGTCGTGTCGTATTGTATTGCATTGTAATGTATTTTATTGTATTGTATTATGATCTTTTATATTGTATTGTATTGTACTGTATTGTATTGTATTGTGTTGTGTTGTGTTGTGTTGTATTGGATTGTATTGTATTGTATCATGTTGTATTGTATTGTATCGTCGTGTTGTATTGTATTGCATTTTACTGTACTGTACAGTGTTGTTTTGTGTCGTGCCGTATTGTATTGTATTTTACTGTACTTTACAGTGTTGTTGTGTTTTGTTGTATTGTGTTTTGTTGTTTTGTGTCGTGTCGTATTGTATTGTATTGTATTGTATTGTATTTTACTGTACTGTACAGTGTTGTTGTGTTTTGTTGTATTGTGTTGTGTTGTTTTGTGTCGTGTCGTATTGTATTGCATTGTAATGTATAGTATTTATTGTATTGTATTGTATTGTATTGTATTGTATTGTATTGTATTGTATTGTATTGTATTGTATTGTATTGTATTGTATTGTATTTGCCCTTTGTTAGTTAGACTGTTACCAAGAAAATATTTCTTTCAGTCGCAATTTTATGTTTTCTATCTTAATAAAAAAATATGCATCAGGAAAAAGTTATCACCAATTTAACGAATCCAATTAAATCTTGTTGGAGCGCCAGCAGTAAACAATTAATCTTTGCATTCATGATGCAATCACCATATCCCAATACTAGTAATTACGATCAATTTTCTTTTTCAAAAGATTCATTGCTCGAGGCCAAACATAGAACAAGTTGGTGATTAGCTCCCTTTGCTGCAGCAATCACGTAAACAAGTTGGTTTATTGATTCTACGTAAGTTTATCGTTATTACCAGTTCACCGAGGTCCCTACATGCCAAGTCATCAAATTTATTCCTGTGGAATTTAAATTCGATATTGAATATCTAATAGAATAATGGCATGTATGGGAATAATGATTTGTCTAATACATTACTGTTTTCTGTATATGTGAGAGACCTATCGATTTGTATTGCCGTCTTAACAGTTCAGTTCAATTCCAGTCTGATGAGACAAAATCTAAGATGTTTAACGGATTTTGTTTGGTTTATCATCTCTTTAACACAAACCAAAACTAGTACAATTTATGTTTTGAATTAGATGAAGTCACCTTTCACAATTCATTATAAAAATCTAGTTATACCTTTTTGTTGATCTATATAACTTGTGTTGATGTGTTAATTCCTAAAGAAGCTTATCTGTCTTGCTTACTATTACGACGGGGTGGTTAAAAGCTTTGAGGCATCTTAACTACGGAATCTGATTTTTATTGAGAGTGAACACTGTGAACAGTTTTGTCTAATTCGTTACGCGTATTACACGATATTAACAATGTCCATTTTGAAAGAAAATCATGATCTGTCTTATGCTTATCCATGTATATAAAGTAATGAAACATTTTATTTTCATTTAGATAACTTAAACTATAATTTTCTATATATAAACAAATAAAAACAAAAACAAACGAACGAAAACACAATGGTACATTCCGGCAATGGTTTATTTATTTATTTATTTATTTATTTATTTATTTGTAAGCCTTAATGAATAAAATAAAAAAAAACGAATACGCAATGGTAATTTTTTGTAACACTGACCCTAGCAATTGTTTATTTATTTATTTATTTATTATTCATTTATTGATTTGTTTATTTATTATTTATTTACTACTGTAAACACTACTGAAATCAAAAGTTTAGTTACATACTCTCGAATGTGTAAGATTCAAATCGGATTAATTATCTAAATGGATAAAATTTAAAAGTTATTATTTTGGTTCATCAAACATTTTTAATTCACATTTTTCTTAATTATTTTGTATCAATAATTATAATTACATAAAAGAAAAGAAGAGAAGAGATATGTTTTATGTCCACGTCAAGTTATTACGTGTCAGACAGGTCTGGGAAGTTTGCAGAAACCGAAGTGTCTAGAAAATGCTAATGACATTTGGCAATCGGACAAGTATACGTTTTCACACTTGGAACCGAGTGTTTGTCGAACAATATCACTAGTAATTTCTCCATTTAAAAGATTTTTTATCACTGTTATTCTTTTAGTATTGTGAACATCAATTTGTTTGCTATCATATTGCAAAAAATAAAATGGTTTCCGAAGTGTCTGATGATATTTCAGCAAAGACAAACGCAAATATTTATAAAACTATCAACACGCATTGTATTCAATGAAAATAGATATTTTATCCACAATCGCAACTGCATATCCAGCCTCCTCAGTAACCCAATGGTATAGCGTCCGAGAGATCGTGAATTCGATCACTTGGCGGGTCATACAAAAGACTTTAAAATTGACTTCTTCACCTGGCGTTCGGCATCACGAGGGCAAGTATCGACTGGTGTCAGGATAATGGACTGGGGGGGGGGTATTCTTGTCTGCGGCAGACCGACTCGTTGAGCTAGCGCCTTACAAAAGTTCGCCCTAATTGTGTGCTAGTACAGACCATCATACACAATTGTAAATCTCACACATACATGACCTTGTTCTTAGATAAGTGGATGGAGATTAATAACCTTGTTCTCTAGCTGAAAAATCGCTGATGGGAGGTTAAACAACATAACAAAAACAATACTAGTTTCTAGTCTAAATCTGAAGTATCACGTTGCAGTTGTTGAAAATTATATCATGATATCTTGAAGGTATTTTGTTATTCTCATTGGAAATGAGATAGATTTTCACCGTTGTCCCATCATATTTGTTACAGCTTTATAAGTGATGTCATTTGTATGAAAATTTGCTAATGCGACGTAAATGTTATTACAACAACACCCTTTCCAACTTATGCCTTAAAGAAAAAAAATTCAAACAAGAAACCAATATCCATTAAAATTTTTAAAGAAATTTTGTAAAATTTCTACACCTTTATGTCATTCCAGATGTGACCAAAGAACTGCTTTCAGACATTGAAATAAAACAAACATACCAGTTCTTGTCCAAATCTCAATCCAAAAAAAAACAAAGTAAAAACTTTGAAAACTGGTAAAATTAGTTTTACACGTGAACTTCCATCAAGGGTAAACACCTCCTGTCTAGCTAGCTACACCCGACACGTGCAAGTCAATTTTTAGAATAAAAGGAACAAAGAACTATGATAAGTCAAATATATCCAGTATAAGTTTGGATACAGTGACTACGTACTTGTGAACAATATTTTAATGACGGCCATAAAACTTTTTAAAGGCCTTGATTAGCCTAGGCTTGCAATATTCTTGCGTCAACAATTTAATTGTGAGCAGCTTGCTTCGTTGTAGAAAGTCCCCATAGTGAAAACAAGTTCTACTATAACGTATTAACTGTGAAACATATACACCATACGCAGGAGAAGTAGGGATATTACTGCAAAGAAACGGAAATAAATTGACAATAGAAAAATTGAAGTCATCACGTTTGTCGTATAGCTTCAGTAGTAACCTTTCGTGGGTGTCATAATTGAGGTATAAGTCCAAATATGAAGCAAAACATGGAGAATCTGTCGTGTCTTTTATTTCAAGCTCACTTGGATAGATGGCATTCACATATTCTCCAAATGTGGGATTATGTAGAGATAACGTCATCTATATAGCTGTATGTGTAGTTGAATGATTTAGCGACAGTCTTTTCTCCAGATTTGACAAGGTTCTGTAAAAATTCTGATTCATATGAATAAAAAAAACAAATCAGCAAAGAAGGGTGCACAGTTTTTTGCCATTGGTATACCGATTGTTTGTTGAAAAATTATATTGCCAAACACAACAAATAGGCTGTCTATCAAAAACTCTACATTTTGTTGATGGTATCTTCAGAATAGTTTTGTTTACAGTCTGTATGGTGTTTTACAAAATAGCCAGAATCACTGTTGAGCACTAGATATTTATATCTTGGTTTACCGTTTTTGTAAAAGAATGACACGTGAATGATTTGTTTTAGACGTTCTTTTAATTTAGAATGAGGGATAGTGGTGTAAAGGGTAGAAAAATCAAAACGTTTTTATACGTTTTACCGAAGATAGAGTATTAGAAACAAGATGGTCAAGTTGTTCTTTAGAATTTTTGAGAATCCACATTTGGTTGATGCCAGATGTAGAATAGACTTTTTTCTGAATAAGTCTGAAGGCCATCTTTGACGACTGTTACAATTTGTGTTAGAATTACTGATAATGATTTAGTAGTACATTTAGAAGAACCTGCTATATCTTTCCTTGTATGGAAAAACAAACTATGCAAAGAGATGTTTGACGGTACATGTTGTCGGGGTTAACACTTATTCAACCTTCTTATTTAACCCTGTACATATTTTTGTCGACAAAATATGTTGCTATATGTTATGTATATATTTTCGCCTATTCTGCAGGAAAATCTAAAGGCTTAACTAAGCGACAATATGTACAGTCAATGAAGGTTCATATTGCCGTCGGCGATAAAATGTATAGGGGCGACAAAAGTACCTTCATAAGATGTGTCTAAACAAATAACAGATCGATATTCTGAATCTGAAGGTTAAATAAGTGTTAACCCCTAAAGAATTCATCTGTCTGAATACATTATCTCAACAATAACAAGTCTGGTATTATAGCACTACGCGGTATTTTAAACATGTTCCAATATTAACTTTTATGAATTGTAGTTCGTTAGTTAACAAAATTAAAATCAATTTTAGAATTTCGCTGGTTTACGATAAAAGCTTTTAAAATCAATATATTTTTGAGAAAACGAAATGTTTTTATGACTTTCAATTAGTTCAAATATAGCTTTTAAAATAAATTTCAAAAAAGTAAGAAATGGCGTTGTTGTTGAACGCCCAAGATTTTATGAAATCCTGTCCCCTATATATAGTTCTGCGATGGTGGAGAAAAACTGAGAACCATAACAAACTTTTAAACTTGTAGTAAACTTCCAACTTAAACATACTAGGATTTATCCGAGTCGGGATCGAACCTAGAAGGTTAGGAAGTGTCTTCCCTTTTAATGCTCATCAAGTGCTCGGTATTTAGACAACTAGACTTCCGAGTTCCTTATGCACAAGTGGTCAAGAATTTTGATAAGTTCATAAACACCAAAGAAGTCATCAATCATCAATTAGACAATCTGGCGCAAATAAGCTCTTATATACAGACAAAAAAATCGAAATCAAATATTCACAATCCAAAAATTTTAGAGAGAAAGTCACCATTTTACAAAATGTCGGAAACTAGTGTGATCATAACAAGTAGTTAAAATGAAATATAAACAATTTTCATTTTCTATTCATTTGATGTGAGCTTACTTCTTGGACATTTATGAGCATTTAACGACCAATAAATGATTAATTTCACTACTATGTGATGATTTAACAACCCTTATATTACAGAAGAATTATCACAAATAAACGAACATGTTTTCACATCGCTGATAATGAATTAATCAATATTTTTTTACCAAGGTTCCATCTTAATCAAGAGTATTGTGCTCTGAACCTTGCAATAGTTCTTTATATATTACTTGCGATTATGAGAAAAAAATTGTAGTTGTAGTCCCGAGCTAATGAGAGAGAATAGGGTAATAATGTTTAAAGCTGCATTACCCTTTATTGAAAAAATATAATTTTCTAAAAAATATTTTTAGCAATATAAATTGATTTTTATTACTGTCTGTGCGATTCATTTTCTTAGGTTCACTCTTATGAGCCCACAAGTAATTGAAATCCTCAAAGCTTGGGATAACTCGATAAAATGTTATTTATCAGCTTGGAGCATGCGCGGAAGATCTACATGTATGTAAACAATAAGCGTCGGCAGAAAGAAAACGTGTTCTTGCCATAACAACAACAGATTCTGCAAAGAAAAAACAAGGGCCAACAGGGAAAAACTGATTCTAAAGATAGATTCGAATCGGCCGGGTCAAATGGAAAAATGGCTGTAAAGAACACAACAGTTTGGCTTGGATACGCAAAGGGGCCGCATTGCTTTTAAACACCTTCTTTTTTGATGTGTTAGTCGACGTTGCTTCGTTTTCGATAAAGCATCACATCATCAATGTCTAAAATAAGATCTAAGGTAGATCAAACAAGCAGTAGGTTTCCCCGTGAATTTCAACGTAAGCGAAGGTTGTATCATGCAACCAACTGTTACATTTTTTATAAGAGACTTAGTTAAGGAAAAACGTTCCGTTTATATTATGCAAAGAAAAACTTAATGCAGCTTTAACATCCTAGTTAAAATTCTTACGAGGCTGTCTGCTTTAAAATGATTGAGAAAATCTGGAGTACACAAAGTAAAACCATCAATCTTTGATAGGCAAACTGGCACATTTATTGGAAAATGTCCAGGTAGTTTTTTGATCATATACATGCTTAATATTTGGTTTATTCTGCTGTAAAAAGGTAATTTTGTATTTTTAAATGTGCTTATTTATGGACATCTGGTTGTAAAATGTCTGAGGCTTTATCAGAAATATTCACAATATTTTATTTTTTTCACTGCCTTGTTCTTTAAATTCTTACAAAACAATTTATAGTTTCGAGTTCCCTGGTTGCTTTTGTTGTTTATCGTCATTTAGTGTCACACACACACACACACAACGAGGCAAATATGCATGTTTTCATTAATTACAGCTAAATAGACTAAATTAAATAGCTTGCTTGTATATTTGATTTTTCTTTAATTATTGTTTTGGTTTTTAGGAAAGAACCTTTATAAGCTTTACTACTATTTGTGTGGGTGAAAATATAACTACCACTTTCCAAATTACCGAATAAAATTAACACCTACAAACATAACTATTTGAAAAGTAAACACATAAATCTGAACTGAAATGAAACAACTGAATAATCATAACAGCTAGTACTTAGGTTGGGCTAATATTTGTTTTATCATTTCATGTCTAATAATTAAGACAACGTCATTATAATTAGATATATTTTCCATATCTTGTTCCTCATTACTTTGGCCATTGTCAAGTTATAAAATGTTTATGTTACATCTAATCACCTTTCTTTGTATTGCTTGCTATTTATCGTATTTCCTTTTACCGTTTGTAGGCGTGCTATAGTTCCTGTTATAGTATTATTCTTACTCGTGATGATGACATTAGTCATTATCATGCAAGTCATTCTGTTGTGTTGGCGTGGTGAAGTATTTTTGACCATTTTGTAACGTTGTTTATTCGGTTTTCACAACAAAAATGACGTCAGCTAAAGCAGATTAAACGTTCATTAAATAAATAATTCCAAACACTATCTGTGAACAAAACATAAAGAAATTGGTCTATGTCCGAATCAAAATTCAAGCTTAAAAAAGAAAAGAAAGAAAGAAACGTTGAAAGTCGGCTTATTCAGTTAAACACGTGAACACGTGACCATGTGAACTTCCGACTAAGAAATAAGGCTTTGTTCTCCGAATTGGTAGGTACCCCCTGTTGTCTAACTTGCTGGCTACTTCCGCCACGTGCAGAATGAAAATTAAAAAATAAAAGGAACATGAAACTATGGGACGTAAAATTAAAGAAACATCGTAAAACAGTTTATGAAATATAAGAATAAAAATAAACAAAGGTATAACAAACACAAGAAAAGAAAGGAGACAACCCGACGATAAAAATTAGGAAAGCGTTTTTTTTATTATGGGTCGAAAAAAAGTGGAATGTTAGAAACCCTTCAACATTTCTTAAATTTTTTTTAAAATTTACTTGGAGAGTGTCGCGTTCTGATTGTGTTTACTTTTGCTAATTACATGTTTTATAAGTTGCTAAAGTCTTTTTTCTGTTAATGAATTCAAGACATAAACATTTCCAAGTTACAATAAACATGAATAGCATATTAGTTTCTCCCACTATTTTTGTCGAATTCACTAAGTCCTTGTTTTTTTTTCATCATTGATACAAAATCAATAGCAGAATAATAAACGTGTCTCTATAGACCAAATAAAATTTTACTAAACACAACATAAAGCGCATTTATAAGTTTAAATCTGAGGTTAAAATAAGAAGCCTTAGAGAGTATTAACTTTCTTAAAATCATCAGTAAACCGCTTTTTTTATAACGGTAATATTTCAAGGCGTTTTGAAGTGTGTCATTACTAAAACATCTGAACATTGATGTGTTTAAGATGTAATGTATTCCCTATAGAGGCATGTGGCTGATGTATACTCTGATAATCCAACTTTATGTGCAACATTAGTCGTTATACATCGATGAAGTTGATAAGAGACAATATTATGCGTTGATAAACGTTATACGTGCTTATAGACTAATGACCCAAAGGGCTTAAGTCATTGAGTGACTTTGAATTCAAGGTTATTTCCACAAAAATGTCTACTCATGAGATTATATCTAGCATGTCTGTCTCCATCTTTGTGTATTTATCATCGGTTAGTCATTTTAAATTAAAGCTAATTTTAAATAAATTTGCAATTTGGCTTCGAACGAAAAAGCAAAACAATACCATATGTAATACTGTGCAGAAGTTGTGGTGATGGTGGTGGTTTTGGTGACGAGTGACGGTGAAATGTAGACCTGAAATACATGGCTCCAAACGGCTTTTTTATAATACTGATGTTGCCGTTTCGGAGCCATGATGCCATCCTATATAAAAACAGGGGAAATTACATTGACCTACATGCAGGTTATAAATTTCTGATAATCACAGGATTTACGGGTGTCTGAACGATCTCATTGTATATTTCCTTACCAGAAACATTAATGAATCGATCCGCGATGTTTATTTAACCAAGTTAGTAAAAATATCCAAGTTTTTAATCCATTTGTATAAGCTATCGGCGCAAATATTTCTTGCGGGTCGCCATGTTTTAAATATGCATTACTAGGCCTCGCGCATGCGTGCAATTATATTTTTCAACGGGACATCGAGTACTTATTTGTTTAAGCAATCTCATCGATGACTTTTTAACCTGGATTTGACACCAGCTTCCAAAAAAATAAAATATGTTTACAATTATTGCAATTTAAGCCATTTGATTGAAAATCCCTCATTTTCGCGCATGCGACCATATAGGATGGCATCATGGCTCCGAAACGGCAACATCAGTATTATAAAAAAGCCGTTTGGAGCCATGTATTTCAGGTCTAGGTGAAATGGTGCTCTACGAAGCATTATTATTGTACTTGTCTGTGACCCATTTAACCTAAAGTATTTAAGTACTTGAAATCGACCAACAACCAATAAATGACAATTTGAGAAGTATTCTTATTCAAAACTATTTTAGGCAGTACTCGGTACAGACTCGCATCGGTTAAATTAATCCATTTCAGAATAAAGGCGACCGACGTTGTAATCGACATCATTTTTTTAAATTTGTTTTATAAACATGCAAACATTTTTTATTTTCATTTGTCGGAGGGCATGAATTACCGGTTTGTCTTCATATCAAAGCGCATTTAGTTTGATTTCAAAGAGATTATATCTTAGCCAGAAAAAAAGCCAAATTACTTAGGAAAATTCGGAAGATATCTTCGTTTACTCCAAAATTATCCTTTTTTGTCTAAACTAACGTTCTAGATGCTTTTACAACGATGATATTAACTTAAGGATTAAAACATTTTAATGATGTCATGATGATCAAAGTCTTGACAAAAAACAATTACTGGGACGCAGGTTTGAACTACATTTTTCTTTTCTGTTATAGATGTATAGCAAAATAAGTCGCACATGATAATCCCAAAAAAAAAAAAAAACCAAGGAAAATCTACCCCATATTGGAGGGCGTTCTTATCGATACAGACGATATGTGTTTATCTTTATTTCTCCATTCATTAGCATAGGTTGATTGTTGGGACTCATACAACCTCATCATTGGGCATTTACCCATGTGTTCGCTCGACGTGGGGGACGTTATAAAAAGTTTTTTTTCCGAAATGCGTTTGTCTTTTTTTCACTATTCATGACATTAGTTAATCGTTGGGTTTCACACAACCCCATCATTAGACATTTACCCCTGTGTTCGCCCGTCTTAGGGAACGTTACGATCAGTTTTTTTCCTATATGCGTTTGTATTTATGCCAATTTTTATTGACATTGATTGATCGTTTGGACTCATACAAACACATCATTAGACATTTACCCCTGTGTTCGCCCGTCTTAGGGAACGGGCTCATACAAACACATCATAAGACATTTACCCCTGTGTTTGCCCGTCTTAGGGAACGGGCTCATACAAACACATCATAAGACATTTAACCCTGTGTTCGCCCGTCTTAGGGAACGGGCTCATACAAACACATCATTAGACATTTACCCCTGTGTTCGCCCGTCTTAGGGAACGTTATGATCAGTTTTTCCTATATGCGTTTGTATTTATGCCAATTTTTATTGACATTGATTGATGGTTTGGATCAATCAAACACATCATTAGACATTTTCCCATGTTTTCGTCTGTCGGAGGGAGCGTTATAATTAGTTTTCTCCTATTTTTTTGTTTGTCTTTTTGCTCCTATTTATTAACATTGGTTGATTGTTAGGACTCATACAATCACATCATTTGATGTTTACCCATGTGTGCGTCTGTTTTAGGGAACGTTATAATCGTTTGTCCCGATGTTTCTTTAACTTGATTTGTCTTATTTGATTGTTTACTTGTATGTTTGATTTTCTTGGTTTCTTGTTTGTCCTGGCTTATGTCGAGTAGATTATTTTTCGGTTGCATTTTTTTTTTTCTATTATAGAAAAGCACAAAATATCAGTTCAAGATGATTGAGTGAGTCTGAGTCTTGAATTACCAATTAAGAACAACTATGTATTGGCATTCTTTTACAATGACCACAGATGCAATTAGTAATAGATTTGTCTGGTACAAATTCATTTAACAAGTCAACAGCTTTTTTATGTCCATTGTTGATTTATTTTTGATATATTTGTTTTATATATATATTATTTATAGATGCCCGTTGACTTGGTAACGGTTCTTTCACTGATATTCCTTGATTTGTTATTAAGATACTTTAAAAGCTGACCGATGTGTGTTAAATGATATATTTTCTAGATTATATATAAATATCAATCTATTTCTATCGTCTCTGTCAGAAAAGGTCACCGAATGGTCACGTTTAAAATGACAATAATGACAAATGTTCCTTATATAAAAAATATAAGATTTTAAAAAATACAGTAAAATGGATAATATTTAGCTGTATTACTACTGAACTGTCATGATTTTATCATTTATATCGAAAAGGCCTGTTCTGTGATGGAGACAAATCTCGCCAACAAAGAAAAGTGGTGGGTGGGGTCAGTTGCAGTGCGGTGGGGGGCATATCAGAACCTTCGTCATTCGAACTAACAAATACACAATAGAACAAAGCAGATAAAATTTTAAAGCAAATGAATTTAATAACGAGACTGACTTAAGGCAGATTTAAAGATTGTATTGTATTGTATTGTATTGTATTGTATTGTATTGTATTGTATTGTATTGTATTGTATTGTATTGTGTTGCATTGCATTGCATTGCATTGTATTCTATTGTATTGTATTGTATTGTATTATACTGCATTACATTGTCTGTATTGTATTGTATTATATTGCATTGCATTTTATGTATTGTATTGTATTGTATTGTATTGTATTGTATTGTATTGTATTGTATTGTATTGTATTGTATTGTATTGTATTGTATTGTATTGTATTTCTTTGCATTGCATTGTATGTATTGTATTGTATTGTGTTGTTGTATTGTATTATAAATGTTGTTTTTTCTTTTAGGCGGTACAGAATTAGTTTAAAATCATTGAGTTTCGTTGTTATTTTTTATATCCACTTTTTAGAAATTTGAAAAAAGTTGATAAAAAAGTATCCTTTGCGTAAAATTTAAAATTTCAAAAACTTAAAAATAATAATAATACATTGAATTTTGTAATTTTTTAAAAACATTACTGTAGTTAATATATCACACAAATATCTGTTAAAATTTGATGTGCCATATGTACTCATTTCGAATTTATTCCTCATCAGTGACACTAGGGGCCGAAAACTTTGATAGACAAAAATGTAAGCCAAACAGTTGTAAATGAATTAATCTAAGGTTCCAAAAGTATATGAATCCACATCCAGCTAAGGAATGCATTGCATGAGGGAACAAACCTTAGTTTCAAATAAATTTCAAAGATTAAGACGGCTGAAAATATTGCTAAATGGTATTAATTGATTTGCGTAAAAGTTTATGTTAGTTCATAGTAAATATTTTAACAGTATCAAATGGGTTTGTTTTCTATTAATATGTACTAACACCCTCTCTAGTCTTGGTCCGGTGGTGAACAAGTGGTCTAAAGAGCGTTTATACGCGCCTCTCAAAGCTTAGGTTGCCAAATTTGGCAGATCCAAGTTAGTCAAATCGGTAAGATTAAAGTTTGTCAGTCGGCTTGAGGATGGTCAATGTTTTTCTTCTTTTGCTGCAGTTTCCCCTTCAGTTCGATAAAAGTGCAAATATCTTTACTTGGGTGTATAACATCATTAATCAAATTTGATACAATATCGTTTTCGTCTAACCACGATCGTTTAATTTAAACTTCGTTGAAATAATTTCGGCAATTTCATGTCGAGACATTTCTGCTTGCGGTTGTTTAGTTATTTTGTCGATTGAGGATCGAAATTTTTTAATTTTCTCATCAAATCTGTTTTTCCGAAAATAAAAATTAGATATGACACATTTTCTGTGAGGAATATTCATAAACCTGCGGCTGTTTTCCGGAAATTAAAAATTAGATATGACACATTTTCTGTGAGGAATATTCATAAACCTGCGGGTTTTTTTAGCGAAACGAAAAATGCACAATGGAGCTCTCGTAGATGTTGGATATTGGAATAAAAACGACAGATCAAGTTAAGTCTCTGAATATTGCCATATTAGTATGCATACACGTATAAACAGAATTATCGAACACAGTACGTAGGTCTCGAATGTATAATTAGTGTCATATATTGTATTGAATCTTTGTAAGGACTCCTTGTGATATTTCTGCTTTCTACGTCACTGGAGGGATTGGTAGCTACTGAGATCAAATTAAGAGAAGAAAAACCAATTTTGTATTATGATGACTAAACTTTATTAAACTAAATCGCCTCGTTATGAATTAAACTCAGTAAGAGGCTCGGTAAACACCTCCAAACAAACTATATATATAGTTAGCTGATTGATATACTTTATACTGTAATTGATGCTTCAGAGTTATATAATTGTTATTTATCGTACAACACGCCACTCAAAAAACGTCTGCCAATCTTCCAGTGACTTCTAGTTCTATTACTATACGACATGGTATTTCCTTTTTTTTTTTTTTTTTTAAAATGAATTGACAATTCAGACAAAAGCTGTTACAAGCAATTGTAATGTTAATTTTGTTGTTTGGTAAATATGTTCGAGTTTTGTCTTATTTTTAATACTGTTGACGCCAAAAGATAAAAAAAATTCAGATGCTTGTTGGATCATTAAAAAATTAATAAACCAAGAAGAAATATGCAGTACCATATTTATTATTTTGTTAGTATATTTGACTATTGGGGTCATGATTAAGTTTAACAATAAGTGAAGTAGGGTAAAAGCCCGGGACTTACAATAAGTAAATGATAATTATGTTGTTGTTGTTGCTGTCGTTGATGATGATGATGATTATAATTATGATGATAATGATGAAGATTGTGCTTGTTAGATCGTTATCAAAACTTAAAGCGTCAGCTTTAATAATTAAATACAACAAGATGTAAAGAGGTTACCATTTCTAACTATATATACATACATACATACATACTGCACACACACACACACACACACACACACACACACACACACACACATATATATATATATATATATATATATATATATATATATATATATATATATATATTAAACATTTGATTCTGTCTCTTCGTGATAGAACTTATTGTATCATGTATATAAAAATCAATGTTAAACTGATCTTGGCATTACCAAGGTCATATTTCTCTGTCGAAGTGTGGACCAATATAAAAATCTGTACAATGTAATTACGTACTGGAATCGATACAAACTACGTGGAATATGAATGATAATTCATATTTATATTCAATTTATAGTGAACACACACACACACACACACACACACACACACATATGTGTGTGTGTGTGTGTGTGTGTGTATTGAAGTTTATAGATTTATTGGCACATATTGTTCATTAAAACTCGTTATAAGCTAATAACACACACCATTACTAATAGAATCATTCTATAATGTTATATATTCTTTATTTCGTTAATGGATCTTGAAATGCGATGCTTTTATCTGCAACAGTTCTGAAAGACTTGTAATCTTGCGATGCGTGTAAAACTTATTGCTAAATTTGACGTCCATAGTTCCATGTTCCTTTCATTCTCCATTTTTTCTTTATTTGGCAATTTTTCTGTTTATAGTTATATAATTTTTTCTCAATTTTTTCCCACCATTATTTTAAAGTTAAATTACAGAAAAGGAACACGTTATTATCAGAATAATAATGTTTCAGTTTAAGAAAAACATAACCACGTTTTATGGTAGAATGCAAGCGGAAGTAGCTGAAAAAGAAGCGGAAGTGAGTTGTGGAACAGACGAAATAAAAAGAATAAAATGGGGAAAGAGGAAGATAATACGTCAAACGTGATATACATTCATAATAACTAAACATTTATTTCCCTGCACAGTAAAAATAATTGCATGAAGCTGAAGTAGGATAATAAACTTGTCTGAATGATAAATCTGTCTGGAAGTTTGAAAAAAAAGATTAAGATGTATCTAGCCAAATATGTTCAAATACGTTATTTATTGTATCGTGGTATTCTCACTTGGAACGACTTTTACTGAATATATTCAGTGATAGATTATTTATCACTTTATATTATTTTGTTAGAGCTAGGTTATCCTGCCAACAAAACTTTGAGTGATTGACATAAAAAATTAA
Organism: Tegillarca granosa; assembly: GCA_029721355.1. Classification (NCBI taxonomy): domain Eukaryota; kingdom Metazoa; phylum Mollusca; class Bivalvia; order Arcoida; family Arcidae; genus Tegillarca; species Tegillarca granosa. Next base: position 2,499,617 of record CM056602.1, on the reverse strand, counting down.
GCAGAAAACTTGCTGGTTTAAACTTTACAAATGACCATGCATGTTCTCAAAAGAATATATAACTCAGTTCGATGCAAATTTGTCAAAGTACAAAAAAAATTGTTTCAGAAATAGACAGTTGTAATAAATGTTGGTGGTTTACTTACAAATGAATTCTCATTGTTTAATTATACCCTTTCCTGCAGACACGTTGTTTTCAATAATGCGTCTATGCTGATAATATGAAGATTCAGAGCCAGTACTGATTTTTAGAACACCCCGTTTATTTGTTTACAATGGAATATACAAACATGTGCCCGAAACACCTCTAAATTGCCATGGTCATTGACATCGAGTAAACGTCATAACAAAATGTAACACAACACATACGACATATGATAAATGAAAATGTAAAAACTTTAAATACAATAGTCGAGTTTGAATGATTTTTATGACAAGAATGATAACTTGATGTAGTTCAATTACTGTTAAAGGTCTTCGCTATTTTGTCGTTAAATTAACTCGAGATCAGTCCATTATTCTGTTTTTGTCAAAGTTCGTGCTTGAAAGGTGTGTGGTTTCCAGTTGATAGGGTTGGGTTTCTATGTTTTTTCTAAGTGGTCTTTTAGTGAATGCTTCTGTCATTGATTACTATAAGAGTTGACAAGATATTGTGACATAAAAGCTATTTTATACTCTGTTGGCATTTTAAAATAAATATCAATCAAAAAGGCCTGGTTAAACACAATGGACTCTGTTAACAGAGGGTGGTCTTGTTTGTGTTGGGTGGTAGGTGTTGGAATTTAAAATGAGTTGTGTTATCACGTTTCAAAATGGAAGAAAATTAAATTGTAGCAGAAAAATAACATGTTATTGGCAACAACAAACAAAATCGAGAACTCAAGATAAATACAAATGGTAAATATTTAAAAAAAAAAAAAAAAAGAAAAAAGAAAGAAAAACAAGACAGAAAAAGATAATCAGATATTTGAAGCCATTAGTTCTAAAATATTTTATTATAAATATGTCATAATGCATTTTTTAAATTTTATCGTGAAAAACATTCAAAAATGCATTATGAAAAATATATTACAATATCCTAAAACAATATATTTAACAAGATTTTGTACTCACTTAATGATCTTTTTACATTCCTTCTCTCATTAAAAGTCCAAAAAAGTCATTCATAAATATACGTACACTGTTTTACTCTATATGGAACTTTTTCAGGCCTAAAGTGTTCTCTGAATTTCTGACGGACTGATTTTCTCCCCAAAACGGTCACAAAACATGCTTTTAATTAAATATTTCTAGCTTTAGAATATTTAAAGTTTTTTGTGTTTTTTTTTTCACAAACATACCAATACATGCCTCATCCTCAATCAATAAAATAAAATAAAATAAAATGAAATGAAATAAAAAACAATGAACAATTACAGGATCAAATAACTAGAACGCAATATTTTGAAACACAAATTATGTACCCAAATTATTATGGACATAATAAAAAACCTCACAGACACGTTTTTCCTGCAGAAATGTCATAAAAAATATAATAAGAAAATGGACACTTCTTGATTCTCGCGTATTGATAAAATTAGAAGCGGCTTATATCTCATGTTTGTTTGTCACGTTTTGTGTTATAAAAATAAGACCAACTCAATAAACAGATTCACCTTAATGTTTTACGTGACTCATAAATTTTGGTTCGACTTGCTTCGCAATTATTTAATTTGGAATTTTAACGTTGGTTTATTTCACGTTTTAGACATTCTTGTTTATCTAAGGATGCGGTCGACGGGACAGAAATAAATAATTTTAACGAAATTTTAACCGTTTTACTTGTCAAAGACATAAATTAATTATCAAGTCATTTCAGGTTTTAAAGCACAGTTTGTGTATCCTTAGCCTGCTCTCAGTTCTCATTGTATTATTGACTCTCTATAACAAGCTTATCATTGATTAAATGAATCGTAAAATTAGAATAAATCAATTCAAAATATTTTGAAAACTAAGACTTACCTTAGTTGAAGAATAAATAGACATCAAGTAACAAGAGCTAGGAAACGTCCGTCTATCCGTCCAAAGGTGACGGAAAATACAGGTATATTAAGCTCCAAAAAGGCAACGTGGCTTTAAACCAACGCTGATTGTGGTCAATATGAATACTATATCAGTTCTAACAAACCCGATGAACGTCTGCTTCTACATCCGGGAATCTTCAGCATTGATCAATAATGGTTTCTCCGATACGCTGCCATATTGACAATACCTTATCGATTTCATTCTCTATTGTTGAATCTAAAGAATTCTTGATAAAAACGTCATCACAACTGACTTATCAGAAACAGAGTTATCTTTAAATCTCTTTATTAATAAACTATTGTCGTTTTCTAAATCTTATTACCATGGTAACAAACAAAAATAAATATTAAGACAAAAGATATATGTATTTCTTAATTAACAAGTACAATAATTATCGACTTTTGATAAAATATTAGGATTCGTCCTGGTGTAGTTTACCTAGAGCAGGTGATATACTTTTTTTATAATCCCCATTTGTTTTGGTGTGCTTTTTTTTCCCTTTTTCAACACTTATTCAGGCAAGATTTTAGAGACAACAAGCGGCTTTTACAGATTTTTAAAACATCGTAAAAATAATAAGGGATTATTTAGTTTTGCTTTTTCAATACTTGAATGTATTGATTTTTTAATAAGTATATATCAATATGATAAAATTTCCGAGATACAATTTTTAATCTGCAATTAGCTCATTTCCAGACTTTTGTAGCCGAGAGCCTGCAGTTGGCGGAATCTCGATGTCAGGTTTTTGATGCTGAATGGTTGCAGTGACTAGCAGAATGAGAAAGCAGGAACTATTTACTTGGTGCCGGGCTTTTTTTTTTTTTTTTTTTTTTTGATTGGTTGCATTATGCAGGGATTTAGGGCGAAGCTAATGTTGTCGAGTGTATGCAGTTACCAGTCTTAGAATAATTGTAGTTGGTGAAAGGACTAAGAAATCAAATCATTGGCCTTCGTGTATGTCTTAAGTAGTGCCAGGCGTTGTTTTTCACCAAATAATTCATGTTGCCGATGTTTCTCCTTCGGGATTTTACTGTTAAGTAACTGCGTTGCCGGTGGCCCTGTTTAAGACAAATGTTGGCAATGGTTGCAGTTCCAATGACATGAAATCGAATTAATGTTGCCGAGTGATTACAGACTCGGGTGATTTGATGTCAGGTCAATTTTTGGTTGCAGGTGCTTGTGGCTTTCTGCCAAACAATTGTTGCAAAGTGATTGCAGTGACCTGTGATATTATTTTTGGCTCAATTTTCCCCAGTTATTGTAGGTGCCGGTAGCTGGGTTCCATGCTAGTGCTACAAAGTGATTGCAGAAGCTGCTGTATCGATGCCGAATTACTAGTGCCGATTGATTGCAGATGCTGCTATTTCGATATCAGATAATAATGTCGATTGATTGTTGTTGTTGTAATCTGCTTCATATGACCCCTTTCACTGCCGTCGTAATGAAACGAAGAAAATATTAATATAAAACTGCTTTTTACCTAATGCTTGAATCTTGTAACGTGAAACCGCTGATAGAGAGCTGTAATTGTTGTCGAAGCAGATTAGAGATTCTCTAAAATCGTTAACCACAGGAGCTTGTGTTATTATCAATCCTCTTGTGTAATGAACTATTTCCTTGCTGCAAATATAGAATTTACAATAAAAGGTAGTCTTCTAATCAAGGTATGGTATTTTGATGTCGTTCAAATTGGGCAGAGGTACAAACAACAAATTTAACTTTTATATAATGTAACAAATAATAAAAAAGAAGGTAAAATTAAAAAAAACAAAGAAATAAAATGAATAAAAAGAATAAATGTATAAAATAGAATAAATAAACGGAATGAATAAATAAATAAAATTATATATATATATATATATATATATATATATATATATATATATATATATATATATATATATATATATATATATATATATATATATGAGAGAGAGAGAAGGAAAATGCTGATCTAAAATGATATTCTAACATTATTATTAAAACAATGGAGTAACTTTTGATAAGCATAAAATTGCATCATAAACATTGATTAACAAAATAATTTTATGCAAGTTTTATATATAAAGCCAATCTACTTGAAAGAGCATTAAGGTTTCCTAAATTTCTGAAATTAGACGCTTATTAAATACCATTTTGCCAGATAAACTAGGTTTGTCAAACATAATGTAAGTTGTTTCATCGGGCACCTGTAAATTCGACCATTTGGCTAGATTAAAAGTGGTATTTGATAATTTTGTTCCAAATTTACAATTTTGACGCCAGTTAACAAATGCTAGGGGCCTTCCGCTTATTATGTCAATTGCATACCTGGTTTTATTACGGCGTCAGTTTTTGTACTCAGAAACAACAATCTTCTTGGTCAATTTACTAGAATTTTTGTGTAAAATCGTTCAAATGGACTCGTATTTAAGATATTTTGTGTTAAACTGTCTTTCCTTTTCACAGTGCAAAACCTGTCTAAATTCAAAAGTTACATATTAATGAGGGAGCCTATATCAATATTTTTTTAAACAAATCTAGATTTTTGATGTTTACTAAACATACTAAGCTTCATGTTTTTTAGCAAGTCAATAATTAAAATAAAGTTAGATGGTTGTAGTTAGTTACAATTAAGATTATTTCGCGTATATCGAGACAGCACTTGGATTTTAGAGGAAGCTAAGAGTACTTAGAAAACAAAAAAGTTTTCTGTAAGCAAACATACATTTTACCATTCACACAATGGGATCTGCTCGAGTATAGGTTCGAACTTTGGTGTTGAGAGGCGCTGTAATCTGTAAACTCGCCTTGTGATACTTGGTTGTTTATTTCAATGACCAATAATAAGGTAAGTTAATGAAATTTGATGCATATTTTTACTTTAGTTTCTTTACGTAAATATAAATACCACAGATTTCCGTTAGTGTTTTTTTTTAAATGTTTGACTGTATATATTATTGCGCAACTTATTGACAACTAAACATGTTAACTTGAAAAAATCAGACATTAAAATTACCATTTTATGCCCTATCTGTACTAGTTTTAAATTTAAGTGAGAATTCAATTAGCTAAAATGTAAATCGATATAACATGTTCTCACCGGAAGTCATTTGTCGACGTAATGAAAGCAAGTTGCTATAGAAACAATGCAAATGGCGGATCAATTATGAAGTTCCACGCGTGTTTGATATTTGGAGTTTGATAAATGGCCATAATCATTATTAGATTTGATTTCATTTTCACGAATTGATACACACGCTTGAAGTTTCAGGTAACGTGAATTAGCTGTAATAAAAAGGATCGAGTAACCAATAATGAAGATTTTCAACAATATAAGAACCTTATTAAATCAGTGAAAATTGCTTAATGTGAAAATGATTTGAAATTAGAGTAGATTGATATGCTTCAAAGGGGAAGTAATTTACAGTTAACTATGTTAATCGAGAACACCAAAGGTTTTGGATAAACCTGTCCTTTCTTTCATGCAAAAGTAGTCAAGTCAGATAGTTAAATCAGCATAAAAGGTCGGAGTTTTTACAACGAGGAATAGTGTTATGATGTTTTACGCCCTACTAAAATTTCTTTAAGTTATTTTCAGACGTTACAATGTTTCATTTTGTTGCTTTACTGGGTTCATACAATCCTGGATTTTCAGGACTGGGATTAGAACCCTAGTTTTGTTGTCCGAAGCAATCATTTTGTCTATTTGGTACTTACCTCCCTCACTAAAAGAAAGTTTTATTTTAGCAATGCTCGTTTACGTTTGTTTATTAATCTGTTTTTGCCGAAAACGTTATAAACCTTTGAATTGATACGTATAATGTCGTCAACATAAAAATGTCACCTGCGAATGGCCCCTGCATGAAACATCTTATCCTCTAATTTAAAGTATTCAAGCTGTATTAAGTTTTCTAATGCATAAAATATAAAAGGCGCATTTTTAACTACGTCTCTCATAAAAAGTAATACTCGGTAATTAAATTGTTGACACAAGGATATTGCAAGCCTAGGCTAATCAGGGCCCTTAAAAAGTTTTATGGCCGTCGTCACAATATTGTTGATAAGTATGTAGACACTATATCCCAATTTATACTGGATATATTTGACTTACCATAGTTCTTTGTTCCTTTCATTCTCAAAATTGACTTGCACGTGACGGGTGTAGCTAGCTGGACAGGAGGTGCTTACCCTTCCGAAGCACCCGGCCTCACTTCCTTGATGGAAGTTCACAAATACTTATTCGTGCGTATCAAGCCAAACTGCCGTTACGGTCATTTTTTCATCTGAGCCTCCCCAGTTTGAATCCTTTGCGTCAGTTTGTCCCAGTTGGCCCTTGTTCTTTTCTTAAAAAAATCTGTTGTCGTTCTTGCACGAACACGTTTTTTTCGCCAGCGACATTGTTTACATACATTCGGAACTTCCACACATGCTCTAAGCTGATAAATAACATTTTATCGAGTTGACAAGACTGAACAAGAAAAAATTATAAATCATATAGGTCACAACTTGGTTGATAAACGCCTGCATCTTATACGTGTGGTCGAGATTTGAGCCATCGGGTCTGACTAAGACATTAAAATGTTTTTTTTTTCGAGCATTTTGCATTAAGATTAGACAATACGTGTTTTGAAAAATACTTTAAAAATCTATCCCCTGAAACAGTAAAGAACACTTAACATTCTATAAACTAGCAATAGAATAATAAAATTTCTGCTACTTCACCTAAAGCTGCTGTCCCGATATAAATGAAATATTCTTGAATTAAACGTTATTTTACATTCTTTTAATCATTTGGTCAATTAAATCGTATTAAATAATTTTGATGAAATAATTTTGATAACGACAAAAGTTAACCTCACACCTGGACACCATGTTGTTGTAATGCCCGGTATTATAAAATCAGTAATCAATAATTTCCTCGTGTAACTTTGTACATTTTTCTCTGTGGTTGCAGTTCTATATTTGGACGATATTTTGTCTGCGGTTTCTGCTGAGATTAGGATGATTAGGATATATCTTATTACATTATTAGAGCTACACCCTTCTATCTTCCATTTTAATCAGTAAAAAGACATGCACTATATTTTTGATTTGTAAATACGTTTTTATGGATAATCAAATAGACTTCAACTATACTACTGATTATTAACTGCGATTCCATAGACGGGAATTTTATTGTACAGGTTCTTATTACTCTCTCTCTCTCTCTCTCTCTCTCTCTCTCTCTCTCTCTCTCTCTCTCTCTCCGGATATTGTATAACATTACCGGTGCTGACTAACACTGATATCATTTTAATTAGTATAAAATTATTATTAGAAACTTTAACCATGTGATTGGAAACCATTTTTGTAAACCAACGCCCGTCTAACGACGGATTATTACCTGGTATTTTGTTACACTACACCACAAAGACTACTACAATGTTCAGTTTTGTAACACTAACTTACATAAGATAATATTAAGGTATGAATAGAATCTTTACTGTGTTAAAATTATATGGTGCACGTGACATAATAATAACCATAGACAGAAAATTACTTTCAATCCTTATAATCAAATTCAAAAAAAGTACAATATTCATAACATTTACCTAAACTTTTTTTATATAACTTTACACAGAACTGCACTTTTATCTCAAAGCAATACACCTGGTTACCAATGGCAATATCGGTTACTAGCTTTGCATGACAGTTTCAACCCTGTTGAAATTGGGCATTTTTAAAAAAATAATCATAATAAAATAAAATATTTGTATCATACAATATTTTAGGCAGTATATAAATTTATTAAACAAAAATTATCACAAAAAATAACATCTTTGGCACAAATAAAAAAATGGCTGCGTTTACAGTAGTGAGGTCGGTAGGTAGTTACTTTACCTTGGATCACAGCTGGCGCCCGTTGATATTCTTAAACGAATTATAGTATTAAATAAGGCACGCCAATTTCTGCAAAAATCGGAAAACCCTAGGATAGCTGCCTGCTATCCCATGAATACCTGACCGTAACTCACAATACAATGTAGCTCCAGCTATTCGGGGGGGGGGGGGGTAAAAATCGGCTATCTATTGGATAGCTGGCTGCTATCCCATAAATAGCTGCTGTGATTCTATAGATACCCAAATAAAACTCCCTACATCTCTTAATATTTTGAGTTTCAATATAGTATTTCATTAAAAGCTGGGGTTTTAATAAATTAAAATCTTAAAACCCCATTTTTCATCAGCTGTTGCAAAAATGGGATCGAAGTTACTAATTCATTAAAACCTCAGCTTTCAATGAAATACAATTCTGTAACTCAAAATATCAGGAGATAATGGGGTTGTTTTTCAAATATCTATGGGATCACACCAGCTCTCTATGGGGTAACTGAGAGAAACTCATAGGTAGCTGATTTAACCCCCAATACTTACAGAAATCGGATGTCAAATTAGCAATCATAATAGATAGCAGCCAGTTTTTCTATAGATAACTGAGTTATCCTAGGGTTTGCTGATTTTTGTATAAATTGGCGTGCTATACTTATATATGAACATTAATCACCTATGATAGACTTTTGTCCTATTATTTCTACATACGGAATCGCTAAATATAAATGACATTGACTCTTTTTCTAATAATGAACTGGCATTATTCATTTAATTTTATAACTAAAGATTAATTATTTTTCAACTTTTTGGCTTATGTTTTCTATCTATCAAAATTTTCGGCCCTTAGTGTCACTGATGAGGAATGATTTTCCGAAATGTGCACATATGGTACATCAAAATTAAGCAGGTATTTGTTATATATATAAATTCACAAATTTTAAAAGGCGTAGAAATAAAAATTATTATTGTTTTTTGGGCTCATACAGTCAAATTTTATAATAAAAGCTTTATTTGTGTTATCATACCTTATATTCTTAACTCTATATATATATCATATATATTTTTTATCTTTTAACGTATACTCGGTTGCTCTGGTTTTTTATAATTATTATCATTATTATTAATTATTATTATAATTATTTTTTTCCAAAATTTTAGTATATTTTATTAGGTTCAGTTTTTACACATTTCTTACCAACTTAATTTTCTGCGAATGCTAATAAGGTTTTTTTCGCCGAAGCCTTATATTTGGAATAAAACGTTAATTAAATATTGAGCTTTTCTATAATATCTAGTTTTTTCTTTTCAAAAATTCTAAAAACTGCCTACTTCATAATAGAGTCAATGTCAAGACATTTTATTTTGATTGTGTTTTTGTTACTGTTTTTGGCAATTTTAAAATAAATTTCTAAATATTTGGAATCTTTTATAATTTCGTAATTTAAAACGTTAATCTTTCATGTATAAGATCATTTTTAGATCTTCTCCATTATATAGTGTTCTTTCTTTACAGTGCAAATCCTGTCTAAATTCAAAAGTCATATTGTTATTAGGTAACTACTGAAAATTGTTTATGCTTTCTAGCCTCAATCTGGACAAGTTGTTGTTATAAATCCAGTATTATAAAATCATAAATCATCAGTGTTATCGTGTTACTTTATATACCTGTTTTCTGTTGTTGTGGTTTTATTTATATTTGACCATGTTTTGTCTGCTGTTTCTGCTGAGATTAGGATATATCTTACTTTATTTCTATAGCTACACCCTTCTATCTTTCATTTTAATCAGTTAAAAGACATGATCTATATAACTGATTTGAAAAACAATTGTGAAGTCTGTGCAAGTCCTCAAATAGTCTTCAACTATACTCCTGATTATTAACTGCGAGTCCATAGACGGGAATTTTATTGTACAGGTTCTTATTACTCTCTCTCTCTCTCTCTCTCTCTCTCTCTCTCTCTCTCTCTCTCTCTCTCTATATATATATATATATATATATATATATATATATATATATATATATATATATATATGGGTATTATATAACATTACCGATGCTGATCAACACTGATATCATTCTGATATCTTAAAGTAATATTTTGAGTTTTTACCATATCACTGAAAACAATTTTTGTTAACCAACGCCCGTCTAGAGACGGATTATTATCTGGTATTGTTTAAGAATGTTAAATGTTTTACAAGTTATCGGGATGTTACAACGTAAAAAATAAAATTCAATTTTCATAATTACAAACCCAAAATTTAACAGTTTTTTTTAAAGCTGACCTACATTTCTGCACTGATGAGCTGATTGTCCGAAAATCGATGTTACAAGGCCGCGGCGTGATAATACATTAAGTGTCACCTTAAAAAGACGATAAAATGCCTTGTAAAAAATTAAAAAAAAAAAAATTAAAATTGATATAGTTTTATTCACTTTCTTGTTAATTTCAGTCAACGTATAAATGATATTACAATTAAATCCTTTGAGAAAAAAGGTCCTATATTATGTCTCGTGACAACACATTTTAGATTCATTAATTTGCAACTGTTTGGCGTATGTTTTTTAATCTATCAACTTTTTTGGTCCCTAGTGTCACTGATGAGGAATGATTTTCCGAAATGTGCACATCTGGCACATCAAAATTTAGCAGGTATTTGTTATATATTTACTAACAACAACCATACGTTTGTAGGACACGCGTGTGAACTTACTGGTTGGCGTTTCCCATAACAAAGAAAACTGAATGAACAGAGTGTTAAAAAAAACAACCTGGAACCAACTAATGAAATGGAATTAAAGTTTTCTTGGTTGAAACCGATTTTTACCAACTATGGACTGAAAGTGAGATAAAGGGATTTTGTTTAATGATGACACAGGTGGTAGCTGTAATGGCTGATCAGAGACATACGGAGGTAAAGTAAGAGGTACGGTTGCATTAGACTGGACGTTACCCGAAAAGCGTATCACTGATATGTTTCGTCTGTACTGCAGAACAGACCCTACTGTAACTGTAAACTGAGGTCTCGTTTCTGTAGCTTGACATAAGCATGATATGGCGCAATTCAGCATCACTCAGCATATAAGACATGGCTGTGGCTTTCGAGCAATGTGCAGTGTATTCTTGACCACAATAATAATAATTTGATAATTTTTTGATATTTTTTGCATGAATTCGGAAAACATGCGCATTTATCTCAAAGCAATGCCGATTGTTACCAATGACAAATACCGGTAACTTGCTTTGCATGACAGTTTCACCTCTGTTAAAATTATGCATTTTGTGAAAAAAGTTATAATCAAATAAAATCTGCGTATCGTACAATATTTTAAGCAAAATTATAATTTAATAAACAAAAATTATCACAAAAAACATAGCGTCTTTGCGCACAAATAAAAAAAATTGGCTGCGTTTACAGTAGTAAGGTCGGTAGGTAGTTATTTTACCTCGGGTCACCAATGGCGCCTGTTGGTAGTCTTTATTGAATTATAGTACTCATATGCAAACATTAAACACCTATGGCAGACTTTTGTCTTGGTATTTCTACATACAGAAACGCTAAATATAAATGACATTGTTACCTATTATTTGTAAAAATGAACATGCATATAAATTCACACACGTTGAAAGGCCGAGAAAGTTAAAATTAAATTATTGTTTTATAGGGACATACCGTCGAATTGTACAATTAGAGCCTTTTTGCGTTATATATATATATATATATATATATATATATATATATATATATATAGAGAGAGAGAGAGAGAGAGAGAGAGAGAGAGAGAGAGAGAGAGAGAGATATTTTCTGTGAATGCTAGTAAGGCGTTTTTCGTTTAAGCCTTATATTTAGATTAAAACATTAATTAAGTATCAAGGTTTTCTACAACCTCTAGTTTTTTCATTTCAAAAAATTTAAAAAAATTGCGTCATGCATTTCTTGCAGTGTCCTTCATAATGGAGTCAAGGTCATGAAATTTTTTGTGCTTATAGATGTATGTAAAATATGGGTTTGATAATGCCTGATAATTCTGTTTCTGTAACATATATAGAGTAATAAAAATATTTAAAACAAAAAAATTTTTTGTGCTTATGTTACTGTTTTGACCAAGTTTTATATTTTGTAACTTAAAACCTTAAACTTTGATTGTAATTTTTTTTCTGCTTGTTTTTCATAGAATAAGATTTCTTGACGAAAGATATTTTGTTAAACTTCATTATTACATGACTTTGGTTATATGCATTATATAAAATATAATACAGTGAAACTTTTGAAAGTAATAAATCATTTCTACGAGAATATTTATTAAGTGAACGTATCGGATTTTATATGCATTGCATACTGAATGCTTTGACATGTTTCATGTTTCTATTGAGCACATTCACAACGATTTTGTATGGAAAATAGAATTTTAAAGCATGATGTTTTGTATCTATTCCAGCTGCCGGCTTATGTATTAGCATTATCGTCATTTCAACCTATAGAACTTTGTCATCATTCTTGCTGTAACAATTCTATACCATCACTGTTTGCCAGATAGATTTCTACCCTTTTTCCATGAACCATTATATTACATTTTTAGAAATCTGGAACGTAATATGAAAATATGATAAAAATTAGCACAAATTGATTTTCGGAACAGAGAAGTAAATATTACTTAAATTCAAAGCGTACTGTACAAAAAGTTAAGGCTCACTTTTTATAGATATAAAATATAATGTATTTTCAAGATATTCATATTTTAATGTCCACATATTTTACAAAGATTTATTCTTTTAAAAATTCACGGTTGTTGTTAACACGAACTCTTTGTATATGCATGGTTATAAACGAATACATTAGCATGGGGTCCAAATAAAAGTGTTTTTGGAAGGTTAAAGATTGCAAGAAACTCCACATTTTGTTAATCCGTTGACATCTGTAAAATAAAACAAACATACCAATCCTTGTCTAAATCACAATCCCAAAAACATAGTAAAAACTTTGAAAGCTGGCTAAATGAGTTAAACACGTGAACTTCCATTGAGGAAGTGCGTCCGGGTGCTCCGAAAGGGTAAGCACCTCCTGTCAAGCTAGCTACACCCGTCACGTGCAAGTCAATTTTGAGAATGAAAGGAACAAAGAACTATAGTAAGTCAAATATATCCAGTATAAGTTTAAATACAGTGACTACATACTTATCAACAATATTGTGATGACGGCCATAAAACTTTTTAAGGGCCTTGATTAGCCTAGGCTTGCAATATCTGTGCGTCAACAATTTAAATGTAAGCTTTTTGCTTCGTTGTAGACCCATAGTGGGAACAAGTTCTACCATAACGTATTAACTGTGAAACATATACACCATACGCAGGAGAAGTAGGGATATTACTGCAGAGAAACGGAAAGTTGACAATAGAAAAATTGGAGTAATCACGCTTGTCGTATAGCTTCAGATGTAACCTTTCGTGGGTGTCATAATTGAGGTATAAGTCCAAATATGAAGCAGAACATGGAGAATCTGTCGTGTCTTTTATTTCAAGCTCACTTGGATAGATCGCATTCACATATTCTCCAAATTTGGGATTATTTAGAAATAGAACGCCATCTATATATCTGTATGTGTAGTTGAATGATTTAGCGACAGTCTTTTCTCCAGATCTGACAAGGTTATGTAAAAATTCTGATTCATAAGAATAAAAGAACAAATCAGCAAGCAAAGGTGCACAGTTTGTAACCATTGGTATACCGATTGTTTGTTGAAAAATCATATTGCCAAACACAACAAATAGGTTGTCTATCAAGAGTCTAACATTTTGTTGATGGTATTTTCTGTATATTTTTGTTTGCAGTCTTTATGGTGGTTTACAAAATAACAAGAACCACTGTTGAACACTATATTAATATCTTGATTTACCGTTTTTTTTTTGTTGACTTTCACCACGGTCTAAGACTTGTTTGGGGTATTGTAAATGACCGCTATGTTGATTGTCGCATTGTTCAGCATGACTATTTTGGCAACTCGGTGATGGTATTGTGTGGAATTTGTATTATTGAACGTACCAAGCTACACGTGTTTGCTCGTGGACTCTTATAGGCCTATGTGTGTTGTATGGAGTTGAAATTCTTCAATCTATTGTAAGCCCTTTTGCTTGTCTTAACTTCCCATTGATGATTGATAGTACCTGACTTAACAGAGCAAGGGTTATAGAACAGTATCTTCGAGATGAAACTTTTCAACACATGTATTGTCATGCCGATGTCCTTCCATAAACCCAATAGAGCACATTTGGTACATCCTGCAACAACGCATTTGGAAACGCCCACAACTTCCGGCTAATAGACAGTAGCTAACAAGTTTTCAACTTGAGGAATGGCAAAGAATCCCACAAAACAAGAATAGCTGCTTGATCTAATCTATTCAATCACGATGTGATGTTGTTATCTACGGAAGACATATTAGCTATTTATGGCATTATTCCTCTGATAAGTATTTTTCTAACTTTTACTATAAAAAGAGTATTAAAAGAAAAGAGAAGAATTTCATATCGACACAAACAGAAATAATTTCATTTGTATTTGAAATACATGCACTTCCTAACCAGAGCTGATGTAATCAAGAAATATCCGGACAACAAATCGATCGGTCAATCATTATCTATTGTTTTCATGATTAGATAGTAAGGCAGGTGTTTATTATAAGATACATCTAGAGTTTATATAGATTCCTGCATGCTGTTAATTAGCAGGTGTTCATTATATGATACATATAGAGTTTAGAAATATCCCTGCATGTTGTTAATGGTCATTATACCTTGTTCTATTTAAAGAATTGTAAGAATAATGAAATAAATATCGGCTCCTATCAATCCTACGTAATTCATTAATTGAACAAATAATTTTGTCGATCTGAAAGTCTTCTCTCTTCTTCAAATATATTGTTGTTTTTTTACAATTACAACGTTTTTATTTTCTCGATAAACATCAGTTAATTTAAATATTGCTTTGAAGTCTTTAAAATTCCTCTTTTTAATTATGCAAACAAGGAAGATTCGGAAACGTTTGACACAATTTACAATCAATAAAATATTGCCAAAATGCTTATTTTATTCGATCACTTTTGATATTTTTTCTCACAATGCTTTTTCAAGAAAATTGTGGCTGTATGGGTTTTCTAATCATATAATAATCGCATTGTTTGATAACACTACATCATTAATATTTTATCCAATGTCTATCTAAAGTTAGAAGTTTGATAACTAACTACATGTAGAATTTTGCTTGTTGAAGTTTGATAACTTACATTAATTTTGCTTGTAGTTTCGTGCTCGTTGACCTTGTTGCATTGGTTATTGACAACCCAGTTCACTAACCTATAAATTTCTTTAGGTTTATTGTAAGGCTTACCTTAATCCTGACATTTATTTTCGGTTTATCCTAACTCAGTTCATCACCATGCCGGTATATTGATAAAACTCGTACGATTACTAATTATTTTCAATTTATAGGTTTTATTTTTTGACATTATGAGGTATTATTATGCGGGTGAATCAATCATGTGCCTTAAAACACATATTGTACCATACAAGATCCTAAAATATTTTCCTTGGAGGATTGGTCCTATGTTAAGTTTTATCACCATCGCTTTGATGATATGTTTATTTTAGAAGTCCTTTAGTTTATATAAAGACGTTACTGGAATCTTAGAAATCTAAATCTGGACTTTAAATTATGGTGTGCTTAAGCTTTAGATAAGGGTTTTTTTTGTTCAAAATAATAAGCAAATTGGCATATTATCAATCATTAGTTTCGGAATCAAAAGCAATTCAAAAGCCGAATCAGCTGCTAGATCAGAACAGTCCTATCTAAAATAGAACGTGTTGTCTAATTCAACATACTGTTTAAAACCACTGATATACAATTATTAAAATGATCATTGTTCTTATCATTAAAATAGACAAGAAAATAATAACTCTATATTCGGCTATGTCTTTGATTCACACATTTCACTACAATAGGCTATAAAGTATTATTTTTAGGAACTGTGTAATCGCCCACACTTTCTACTCAATTTTTATAATAAATGGAAAACAGTCTCTTAAATGTATCCCTTGTCAAAGTCGACAATTTCTTTAACACGTTTTCTTTGATTGTGTAGACTTCATGATCACACCTACAAAGAATCATTTCAAACAACACCATTAAGATCTCTTTAGCCATGTCGATAGACACAAAATTACAAACTTTCTTGTTTTACAAAAATTAATTGTTATATCATATATTAAGGTTTTATATTTTATTTTTCTGTGATATTACAGGTATATTATCGGTTTACAATCAAAATTATTACTTTACTCTATTAAATGTAAAATAATTTAGCAATTTATATTACCTTTCACATTTACTATTCGTTAATAGCTGTAAAAATACTGATGTTGCTTCAATCAGCATACTTACACTCCATTTGTAACAGTCGTCATCGACAGATTCGACATTCACTTAATAATCAATGTTGCCATTTAATTTATGTATACCATTTTTTCTCGTATTTTATGATTTAATTCAAAAACGGTATAACTGGTAATATCATTCTGTAAGTTTCTTTATGTTTCAGCTTCGTAACCATACTTAAACGATATAAGACTAATATGTTACCTTTTTCTTTAATTTATTATATTTTTTAAAAATTTAAAATGTTTTTATTTATGGACCGCTTGTTCTCAATACGTTTGTTGGTTATGGATCTTAAATAGTCTTCAACTCTACTTCTAAATGTTAAATGTACAATAAATATCAATAATTATAATAATCTGGCACATCAAAATGTAACTGGTATTTGTGTTATATATTTAATACCCCTGAGCGGGTACCGCTGCTGGTGGAGTAAAACTCCCCGAGGGTATCCATAATTCAGTAGGCGGTACCTTGTGCTGTCAGAAAATGTACCATTTAGCAAAATTTTAGCCGTCTAAAATTTGAAATTTATTTAAAATTAAGGTTTGTTCCCTCATGCAAAACATTCCTTAGCTGGATTTGGATTCATATAATTTTGAACTTTAGATTCATCATTTTCAACTGTTTGGCTTATGTTTTTTATCTATCAAACTTTTCGGTCTTAGTCTCACTGATGAGGAATGAATTTCCGAAATATGCACATCTGGCACAACAAAATTAAACTGGTATTTGTTTTATATATTTAATGCTACATATTATAAAGCATCTTCACAATGAAATTAAATTCTATATCAATATCTATATCAATAAAATGGTAATAATAAAATGAAGCCGAAATGATATAAACGGTCCCATCAGATCGCTATGTATTTCTATGCAAATTTGGGTGTTTAAATCGAAATACCGAAATTCGAAATTTTGCTTAAATCGAAGTGAATTTTCAGTCCAGATAACAAAATACATGTATAATGAAAATTCCAACGTTTAAATCGAAATATACTTTCCTTGTTTATCGTAGTTTGGATTTCAACAAGTTGAAACTAAGCGGCAAAATAAAAAAAGCAATTACATGTACACAAAAATGTTTTATCTTAAAAATGTTGATTTATACCTCTTGTTTAAGAAGTGTTTATGGTAACAGCGTGACGGTTCACTATGAAGATCCGTTTCCGACTCAAAATACACATGAAAAAGGAAGTCGGTATCCCATGCTATTTTCGTAAAAGGAAAAATTTTATTGGTGTAAAATTAAAAAGTGGGCGGTCCGCTACTTCCACAGTCATTGAAACACAAGCATACCCTACGCTAATTGCCACGCTTAAACTAAATTGATTTGTCGTGCCAAATGGTATACACCATTCAGCTACTGTGACATGGCAAGCCATGATTTCAATTATCACAAAGGCCGGACGCTTTGGATTACAGATGAAGAAGTTATGATTATGAATAAAAGAAACTTTTAACTGAGCCTTGCCATAGTCAGTGTTTAACAAATTTCAATGAAACATTGTAGCTTCCGGTGAAGTTTCCGATTTGCTTATTTTATTGTGCAAAAAATTTTAGTATGTTGTGCTTTACATTAACAATTATTTTTTATTTTTAATGTTTAATTCAAACTTAATCATAGATTTTCAGTGTCAATTGTAAGCATTATAATACGTTACAGCATATACGTGACATCAATAGAGGAGCGCTTTAATTTAGAGTTATCTCCCGTTTCTGATCGTCAGTGATGAAAACGGTTTACTGATTTACTTTAATAAATATATAATTTTGTATCTGTTTATAATGGGAATTGTGATGAAAAAATAGACTGTTTTAGTTATTTTAACTTTGGGAATGGTATTATACATCATGTAAGGTATTGTTATGGTTAATGTTCGTACTAAAAAGGCAAGACACAAAAAACGTAAAAAGTGCGTCTACAGCTGCTGATGAGATGTAAATGCATTTAACTTACCAATCATCCGTGCCATTTATAATCTAATTACATATACAGTTTTGGTCGTCCATGATCTAACATGGACAAGTCTCAACTACATGAACAGGTTGTAATCCATGAAATAATGGTAATGTAAACATTCACGCCTTCAAAAAAAAAAAAAACAAAAACAAAACAAAACAAAACTGTAAATACTGTCAGTAGTTGCTGCAGATCTAAAGACACAGACATGACTAATCCGGCTAAACAGATTTCTATTTTGATATATGTCGTAACATTAGATCCACCTTCCTTTTTTTTTTTTTTTTTTTTTTTTTTTTTTTTTTTTGTACAACGCAATAGAAGCATAATGTCGTTATTGAGATGTACCGATTCGATAAGTAAAGTTGTATCTTTTTAATACAACTTTACATATCGAATCGGTACATCTCACACTGTTTGCGTGCGACGGTCTTTTAAAATATGCATTGCGATGGCTTTAAGCTGAGACAAATTTTGTGTATGTCTGGACAGGCATCAGTACGAAGCAGGACTTTTTACACGTGCAAAGTTATCATTCAGTAACACAGGTTGTCATCAACTTAAAGAAGCCAAACAGAAAGTGGTTCCACTTGGTGTTAACATGTTCCTGTGCTTGTGTTGGGAGGTTTCTTTGTAACCAGTGTAACACAGCCACAATATGATGCACCTGTCGCTTTTTTTACTAAAAGCTGTTGTCATCAAAGTAATCATCTATCAAAGTAATCATCTATGATTGCAGTTCTTATAACTAATTTTACTTTCAACAAATTTTATATTTTAATGATGAAAACAAATGACACGTCTATTCACTAGAATATGAGGGCAGATTGAATATTTGACCTTGTTATCGGGAAAGCGACGTTGGTGGTTGCTAAGGGCAATGACGTATGACACAAAAATTTGTCTATGAAAAATTTGCAATGCTGGACTGTATTAAAGCTGCATTAAGTTTTCCATAGAAAAATTAAAACGGTGCTAATCTAATAAATGATGTTCCTAATGAACAATGTTACATTTGGTTCAACGATAAAAGCTCGAATAAATACAGAAATTACAGTATTTACCCAGCGAGATGCAGCATTTGGGATCTAATATTAGAACATGGTTACGTCATCAAAACCCGGGTCATTTAAACACAACTTTCAAAACGGTGAAATACGATAAATTTAACACAGAACTTCGTTGATTTTGTCATTTGTGACTAAGTGAGGTATACATAACACCATTTCAAATACAACTGGATATTAATTAAGGACAATTTATGCAATCTGTCATGTTTCACCTTCGATTCTAGGGTTTTCCATACATCCGTGCGCATGCTCCAAGCTCATAATTACCATCGTAAAACACTGACCAACCGGTCAGAGGATTCCGTTTATTAACAGCTAAAAGAAATGAAATTTTAGAAAAAGAATGTCACGGATCGTGGTTAGAAGATATCTATTTTCAAAAAAATATATTTTTAGAAAATCAAAAAAAAAAAAAATTCAGAAAATTGAAAAACTTAATGCAGCTTTAAAATTTAAATATAAAAATAAGTAAAAGTTTAAATAGTGATAAATATGCTATCTAATATAGAGTTTGTTGAGAGTTGTGATTGATAAAAAACAAGTTTATAGATTTTGTCTGCATATGTTTGTTGTTTTCGTCAAATTATTTGACGTCATTGCAAAGGTATTAGTAATGATTTAGAAAACAGAATTTGATTTTGTAGTTTGCTATATATATTGCTTGAAAACCCCGGATGATGATACTGTTGTCATAGTAACCACAGACATTTTTCTGTAATTTTGTTTAAAACTTTATAATAAGTGTTGTTTGATGACGTCTGCAATCTTTTTAATTTGGTTTTACTAAGTGATTTGATAGGTTTTTGGTGTAATTTATTAACTAAAGATTCTTCCGTTAGCCTTGAGTAGTTTTTAAATTGTTTATCAATTTTCTGATTAGATGTGTTTAAAGGAAGTGAAAGTGTGTTTAATGGAATGATGGATTAAAATCGTTATTATTGAAATAACTCAATATCTCTCATGGTTGGGGGATATAAGGTAAAAAATAAATCTTTCATGACACCTCCCTATTAAACAGGGACGTTTATATAAATTAATAGTTTATCGATGAAGGTGCTTTATTGTAGTGTATTTTTTTTTATCCGGCATAAAAATATTTTTATTCGGCGATAATTCTAGAATTGAAGGACAAAACCAGAGTACCATAAGAAAACTACTAGCCTCAGCAACCAATCTGACTTCTTTCACTGGCCTAAGTGGGATTTTAAACTATGTGGTAATACCGATCTAAAATAAAACGCGGTTCTTTCTTGTTCTAGAGACCACTACGGTAGCTCAGTTGGTAGAATGTTGGCTTCGTACGTAGGCAGTTGGGGTTCGAACCTAGGCCTGGCCAAGACTTAGTGATGACTGTTCTTTCGCAAGCACTCGTCATTTTGAATAAGTCGTGTTCCTTAGGAGGAGATGTCAAAAATCTATGCCCCGTGTCACGGCAGGCTTGGCACGCTAAAGAACCCTCACTGCATATTGCCAATAGCGCACTGCAACTTTAACATTTTTTTGCACTTCACCTAAAGCTGGTGACGTCTCGATATAAGTGAAATATTCTAGACTGGAACGTAAAACCCATTAAATCGAATCAAATCAAAGATTATTGTTATAGAGAACCAAATAAACAACAATCAGAGCCAACAGGGACATATGACAAAATCCATGTTAAATAAACAAATGGATAAACATCTGCACACTTTGGACAGACGTAAAACATGTCATATAATAAAATGGTCAATTTTTCTCTGGACAATCAAGTTTCATGACATATCAATGAAAAGGCCTCCTCGATATTTATTTAAGTGAACACTGTTAAACGAAGAAATTAAACTCCATTTCTGCATTTTTCTTTCCTTCATGTAAGGATTATGGTAAAAACAACCGTTTCTTTTTTTTTCTTGAGATATCTTTGACTTTAATACATAACACGATTGGATTGCCCTTTAGGCAAATGTCATGCCGTATTTTTTTAATTTCTGTAAGAAATAATGGGAAAAAGACGTTACAATGTCGTAATTCTGTAATGTAATTTTTTCTAGAAAATAAAAAACAAGATTTCACTGCCACGCCTACACGAAAGGACAAAGGGATATATATATTTATATATATATATATATATATATATATATATATATATATATATATATATATATATATATATATATATATATATATATATATGTTGTTATAGTTGTATAGATAACAGTGTACTGTTACTTAATTAGAAATACAAGGAGAAACGTTTTTTGTTTAAATCAGCACAAATTAACAGCGATCGGGTTTATCGTTCACAAACGCCCATGTGAATTACTTTGTAATTAGCTAAAGTTGAAAAAGTCATGAACTGTGAAAAATAATAACTTTTTTATCGATTTATGCAATAAACTTATACATCTATAATATCAGGAGTGAAAAAATGGAATAAATATAGCGTGCGGAGGAAGGCATTACTAAAAGACAATTAAATGATTACAAAAAGATCATTCAAATGTGGATACAGACAATTAACTGATAATAAACACGACAGTTCGATAATAGAAAAAGATAATTTAATGACCTGAATGTTGCTTCTCAACAAAACTCTTAATAAACCTTATTTTGACGTTGTTTCAGGACTATTTAGGTATTTTCTATTGTAAAACTGGCATTAACAGACATTTCAGGTATTTAATAAATGTGATCTTCGAAGTGAACGAACGGTTTAGAATTAACCGACAAATTCCGGTCGTTTTGTTATTACTGCCGATTGCAAGCGAGAAATGTAGAATCCTACACCTGTGACATTGGGAGAAAGTTATATCTCAAAAACCTGTGTAGAACGAGCTTGAGAAAGTTCTGGAAATGAAAATATTCAGACAAGTAAAAAAATATATCTTAAACTGTCAGCGGTATAGAGTTGTTTTTTCTCGCTCATTTGCAACAAAAATCCATGATTTGTTAACAAACATCTGAATTTTTTTATTTTTATTTATTTTTTTTTTTTTTTGGTGTTTTCTTAAAATGACGTTATCGATTTTTCATGACGCTCTCTTGTCAAACGAGTATGACGTCATTAAATCAAGTTGTGTAAATAAATGACTTAATAGATAGAAAAACTTGTTGACTAAGTACAGGTAAGTTATCTTTGATGTTTATACGTTATATTGTTGGCATCTGAACTAGTATTCCAACTGCCGTCAAAACACGTGAACAAAGCTTGTAAGAGCACCAGAACAGACTTTAAAGAATGTATAGATGATGTTATCCGGAAAACAGAATTATTGCTGATTTGACGTCAATCAACATCCGATCAACATGAAATTACAGTTGTCGTTTTACGTCGGAGAATAGACATTTGCTTTTATAAGACAAATGATAAATTATAATAATAGTGTTTTACTTCCTTAATTAAATCTCCATTAACCGTCGCTGTTGGTTACCCAAAATTATCTATGACGTCATTTTACGTCAACGAGCAAATCATTGCTGTTTATTACGTCAAACTTAACAATTGGTGAAGGAAAACAGTTGACGTCAAAGCACTGACATTGTTGACTGAGTCAAATTCTCAGTTGTTTGACGTCTCAAAACAGATTTCGTGTCAGTTTTGGAAGAACAGATGTTACCCCTACAGTCATAAAAAAGTCGAACACAATTTAAAGAATACCGATAATGTCGCTATTTTATATGTTATTTTTTATTAAACACCGACAGAATACTTCAATAAAATACTCTCTCTCTCTCTCTCTCTCTCTCTCTCTCTCTCTCTCTCTCTCTCTCTCTATATATATATATATATATATATATATATATATATATATATATATATATATATATATATATATATATATATATATATATATATATACAGAATATCGACATGGCTTGTTAAGTGTTCTATGTCCGCAATATTAAAATATCCATTAATTCATGGAAATGGCAGGTTTTAACATGATCCATTCAATATAATGAGATTTTGTGTAATTAAAATGTACGTACCGTATACTGTTTATCATTAAACAAAGTTATTTGGTTTCTTAATGGGTAAAAATAAAAATTCTTTTATGAACATAGATAAATCACGATTGATCAGATGCCGGAAAATAAAGAAACCTACATAAAGAGGGTGATAGTGTTTTACGACCCAGTCAAGATGATTTTAATTATTTCGAATGGTCGGTTTTTTTATTAGGAAAAACGGAGTACCCTGAAAAAAAACCCGACCTTCTGCAACTGAACTGACATTTTTTCTCACACTAGAAACTGGTAGAGATAGATTCTAACCTAGACTTTAAGAGGCACTGTGATCCGTAAGTGCGAGTTTTATACCACTTGGTCCACAGGTGCCCTCCCCCTCCCCCCCCGACGGATATTTGTTTTCTGGACTATTTAATAAAATTATATTCTATTAGAATCGAACGACACCAACATTTTGAGAAATAAACAAATATTTATCGAGTATAAGTTGGGATTCCCCCGCGAGATGGAAATTTTTTTGGCGAGAAGTAAGATACTTTGTGTTTTTTATGATGTAATATGATCGATTTTTTCGACTTTCTTAAAACGGATCGTACTCGGGTAAAAAGTGTTGTTTTAAAGTTGAAATTATATGGAATTATTTAATAGTAAAAAAGTCAAGATAATTTTATTAAATTGTCCAGAAAACAAACAAATATCCGGATATCCGGGAAGGGGGGGGGGGGGGTACCCGTCCCCGAGTACCTGTTACCGAGTCCCCTTATATTATAGAAATGATAAAAGATAACAAGAACAAGAAACACTGTTAATGGATTTTTATCGAGGCCGTTTTATTGTCGCACACATTCGAGAGATTAACAAGACGAAAATATACTTTTTTATTTACTCACACTGCATCGACTGTCTACCTGATGACGTGAAAATGATACAATATTTTGTCACTTATAGCAAACGAACAAAAACCAGTTCTGGGACAATATGGACCTATAGTTGTACATGTAATTGGTAATTTAAACCCACCTCGGTAAAGACAAATAATCCTATTCCAAGTCTAACTTATATATTGTTGTCAAACTACGATTTTTTTTTTTTTTTTTTTTTTATTATTATTATTATTATTTTTATTTATTGTCAAAATATTTAATTTTAAATGTTCTTAATAAGGTCACTTAACATTTGCCAAACTTATCGAGAAAAAATAAAAGGGGGATAACTCCAACGGTTTTATGCACATAACGTGCAAAAAATCATTTACCCTGTAAAACCAAGGATGAAAGGTTTGGAGAGGTGGACGAATAGGTACAAACAAACAAAAAAAAATAATAATAATAAATAAAGCATTACGCAGTCAGCCGAGGTAGGGTGTATGCATACTAGAGGTAGTACCTTCTACATGAGTTTAGGACAATAGGTCAGCGTAGGAATAATGACTCAATGTATCACTATTGGGCAAAAAAACGCGCGATGTTGAACATCGAAATTTTTGCTCTTAAAGTGTGTTTATTAATTTATTGATTTATGTATTTGTTTCTTTCTTTCTTTTTTCTTTCTTTGTTTCTTTTTTCTTTTCTTTTTTCTTCTTTTCTTTCTTTCTCTCTTTGTTTGTTTGTTTATTTATTAATATCTTGATTAAATAATATTTTCACACAGAAAGTGTAAACCTAATTGAAAAAGAAATGTGTTTTCTAGCACTTGATTCAAAGTGTTTGTGCATAGAAAAAATTATAATTAAGTTTCAAAATTAAAACGGTTAAATGCTAATCACTCCCAAGAGTAACCTTATTTTATACATTATAGTAGTTCGTAGATCGATCAGGTCTTGTTTATTAATTAGATCAGATATAAATGTTTCAAATAGTTGGAAATTGTCAAGGGGAGAAAAATCTTACAGGCATATCCATATTCATAGCCATGCCTATAAATATTATCTACTTATCGTTTATATTCTTTGTTGGACAACATTTATATGGTTTTTTCCTATTTGCCGTAAAATACGTTAATTTTGGGGGTAAATTTTTTGCTTCAAATTGTTGTCTAGAAGCTATACTTCTGATATATATTGCATGGTAATTTTTTTCTGTTTTGTAATCAAAATCGAACGTTTACTTATTTAAATATTTTGTTTTTAAGAGAATTTCTTTATGATTTCTCCCTTTAATTTTAAAAGGAAAGTAATGTTAGTTATGGGGTTCGAGCCAAAATACTCTTATTTTGTTGCCGAAATAATAACATTACAGTGATTTTGGAAAAACTTTTAACACCAAGTTTATTTCTAAGTTAGTGCTTTACAGCATTTATTTTAAAAATAATTGAAAACAACACGGAGTAAAACTTGTACATTACAATTTTTTTTAGAAATCACGCATTTTACTCTTTGGGACCTTTTTGTTTTTTACCTTAAAGCGGAGATACCTAACTGCAGTAAGACAAACCTGAGTCTATTTAGGTTAAAAAACGAGAGTTTGTTTTATTAACTATCTTACTTATAATTACGTCAATGCTACAATCGACCATTTAAACAATAGGCCTATCTCTATATTGAAATTAATTACTACTGTAGGTCTAAAACTAGTCTTCCAAAGCACCTTGTCTCACATAAACTAACTTGTAAATCACACATATGTGTTGCCATACTGATATTTTGTTTCCAATATAAACGTGGTTTTTGTTCTTATTTTTGTATTATGTAATCCTTGCAGTTGATTCATGAAGTTATTGTATATATTCGGACACATTATGACACTGACCAATCTGCATACCCTGAGGGAAAAATCAAAACTACATTGTGTAAGTAGTTTTTACGATAGAGAAACTTATATGTAGTAGTAAATCAGACAGTAAGGGATTTTATAAAGTTATTCAGTGGGATTCTAGCAAGGAAAACGATCTTGTGTGTGAAGTGAATAAAAACTTTGAATATTTTTTAATACTTAGTCTTCAAGGTCAGGATCAAGTTATAGATTCAGTCTATGTCAATAACATTACCGACAATTTTCACACAGTGTTTGTTTGAATGTGCTTACAAAGTAATGGGTGTAAGGAAACCTATAACATTTATTCGTCCAAAAAAGTGTTTTATTAACCAGTGGTTTAATGACGAATGTAGAAAATGTAGACATATTTTCAATAGACATCGTAACGCTTATAACAGAGATAAAAGTGATACTAATCGTAGATTATATGTAAGATTATACGCGGAAAATATAATCAAGTTAAACACAAAACAAGACGAACTTTCATGCTACACCAAGGAGACGAATTACACAAACTGTCAAAATCATCACCTCGAGAATTTTGGAAAAAGGTGTCTAAGAAACATAAAAACAAACTGGTACATCATATCTTAATTTAAATGACTTCTATAACTATTTTAAGGCTTTATTTTCAGGTAGTGGAGATATATATAATATTATTGTTAATACAGATAATGATATTGCCAGTTAAAACCCCATAGGATGTGATCTACTTGATCAAAACATTTCATATGATGAAGATATATTTGCCATTAATAAGCTTAAGACAGGTAAAAGTGTAGGAATAGATGGAATAGTATCAGAGATATTTAAATGTTGTAAAATACAGCTTGGTAATGTCCTCTGCAATATTTTTAATACTGTTTTTAATTCTGGTTTATACCCAAGTCAGTGGTCCAAATGTTTTATTTCACCATTGCCTAAGAAAGGCAACTTGAATGATGTTGGTAATTACAGAGGCATCGTACTAATAAATGTTTTGGGTAAAAATTTCTCTGTTATACTTAACAAAAGATTAACTGACTGGGCTGATAGTTGTAATTTACTCACAGAGAATCAGTTTGGTTTTCGACCGGGGATGAGTACTGTAGACTGTATTTTTATTTTACAATCACAAATTAGCAAAACATTATCAGATGGTAAAAAACTTTACTGTGCTTTCATCGATTACCAGAAAGCTTTTGATCATATTAATAGGTCTATGTTATGGCTTAAACTGTTTAATCAGGGTACAAGTTTTAAAATAGTTAATATAATTAAAGCGATGTATAACGATGTGCAGCTTTGTGTAAAGTACAGTAATACATTTAGTGAATATTTTAACTCTTTCAAGGGCGTAAAACAAGGTGAACCTTTGTCACCAACACTATTCCTATTGTATATTAATGATTTGGTGGAAAGTATTGACCCAAAACGGGATTATGAACCATTCATATATTTTAATGTTATATTTGCACTGCTATTTGCAGACGATACCGTTTTGTTCAGTAAAACTAAGGAGGGACTTCAACTGTTGTTAAACAACTTGCATAATTATTGTAAAAAATTTGATATAACAGTTAATACATCTAAAACCAAAATTGTTATTTTTCAGAAGGGCAAACCACCAAATACTAAAATTGACTTCTTATATGGTAATACAGTTATAGACATTGTTAAAAACTATGTTTATCTTGGTGTTACATTTTTTATAATGGAATGTTTAAATTGAATGAATCAAAGCTTGTTGGTCATGGTACACGGTCTTTACATAATTTATATAATGTGTTACAGTGTAAATAATTTTTTTTTTTTGTATTGACCAAACATTGTATTTTTTTTTCATCATGTTTAATTGTGCCCATTCCATATTTTATGTTTTGCAATAAGTTTTTATAAAGGTGTTAAGGTCAAGTCCATATTATAGGTGTCGCCTAATTAACAGGTGTTTCAAAAAGTACCAAAAAAAAAAAAAACAAAAAAACAAAAAAGAAAAAAAAAAAAAAAAATTGAGAGGTCACTATATGTGCTGTTATTTTGTCAATAAACTGGGGTAACTTTGTAAATATTCATGGGTTGTGTGACTGTGTATGGAGTTTGTGGAGTATGTGATTTTCATGATGTAATGTTTTGTTGTGTCTATATAAGGGGGTGGATTTTCTAATAAAATTTAGTGGAGACTTGACCATGAGCGATGGTGTTCGATATGAGAGAAAAATGAATACATGTATATACAATTGTAAGTAGAAATTTTATTTTGATACAGGGATTTGAATTTTGTTTATAAACAATGTTACATTGTGGAATTTGGAAATGTTTGAATTTTGAAAACTAAATATCTAAATCTAGGGACATCCAAGCTATTTTTTTATGATAAGACCACTTTCAAAACAATCATTTAGATATAAACAGCTTGATGATTGAAGACTCTTTACGATAATGTTTAAATTAACAGTTTGTTAACGAGGCATTGTATTTTTGGAAAATAAATGACAATGTGTTACACAGGCGTGATACTACAGATTTCAAAGACTATACAAATTTTAGTGCGTTTACAGCATCTTTACATTTTACACACACACACACACACACACACACACACACACACACACACACACACACACACACTGAATTAATTCTTCTCTGAAATAGTTGTATCCTAAAAACTCTATATGGTAACGTAATTTCCACTGTATATTCTGAATGAAAAAAGTTACAATATTGCCGGAATTATTATAATAAACACCCCTGGAAATTGTTATTTTCATTAATCACCTTATCATAGACTTGTATCGTAGTATATACGGTGCGTTTATGATCATTAGATCATTAGACCAGAAATCCTAAAACTGGCAAAAGTTTGTTAGTTCGCTTGCTGAAGGTTTGTGGTTTGGTCCGGGCACTCCGGTTTCCTTCACCATCCCACTTAGATAAAGTGAAAACAATTTTCACTGAGGCGAAAAACATCATTAATCCAATCCCTGAAATAATAATAATAATAATAATAATAATAATAATAATAATAATAATAATAATAATAATAATAATAATTAAGATTTTCATTTGATAAGTTTTCTGCTACTTTTGACAGATGTGCAGTGCAAGTCTGATCCTTAGACGCCAGATAGGAAACATTAGAAACGGGCTTATAATGCATTTTTGATCATCGTTAGATTTATATATCGTAATATCATTCATCTACTCTGCTAACAGATCTATTTTAGATGTATTCTCAAAGGTTAATTTTGATTTAACGAAGACACTCGACCGTATCTGACATCATTTTTGTAAGTGATTTCAAAGAGCGATTTTAAATTAGATTACCTGATCCGTAAAAATTGCGTAACATCATCACCAATTTACGCTAAGTTTGATAAAGCTGATTTTTCAAATGTTACGTTTTAACTTTCACTTTTTATCACCAGTTTATATTCATTATCAATTTCGTATTATTTATTTCTTGTGAAGTAATGGTGTTTTACGTCCATGTTAAGATTCCCTCCTTTATTATGAGGCGGTCAGTTCTAGGGCAGCGGAGAAAACCAGAGTGATCGAAGAAAACCTCCAACTTTGTACAAACGAACCTACAAACTTTCCTACACTACGATCTGCTCGAGAAGGATTTGAACCTAGGCAATGCGATCCTTGAGTGTGTGCTTTAGAACACTCGGCCTCCTCCGAGGTCCTGTAATATTAATTCTATTCAAGACAAAGCTAAATATAAAACCTGAATTATCTCCCTTTTCCAACATTTATATTACACCAAAGATAACGGACCAATCTGATAATACATACAGACGTCCGATTAAGCACCCTCTGACCAATATGTTTACTGGTCAAAAGTAGAAAAACATGTATGAAAAAAGGTTTGGAAACGAAGGATTAATGTTCCTAATGAAATCTTTAAGAAGCCTAGTGAAAAACGATTTCTTTACCTGAGCATGGTTCAGATTACACGTTGCAACAAAAGCGTTTCATTCGAAACCAGTCTATATCAAATTAGAAGAAATTAGTGATCAACTTCATCAATTACGCCTCAGATAGCGCATTTTTGAAATATTGCAGTAAACAGTCAAGTATTAACTGGACTTTCCAAGAACATGTGCTTAACTTACAATTCTGATCAGGTTTAGTGGCAATTAGGCGACATTACTCAATGCAAGAATTTTGCAGACGATGTGTGCATTCTCAAAAATTTTCTTTGAAACGTGAACTTAAAACAAATTACAAGATACAATTATGTTATGATCTTACTAAGTTGGACCCGGATAAGGTATAAAAAATTAAAAGCGCGAGAAAAGTGAGTGTCTCTCTAAAGCTAGAAACATAAGTCAGACGGTCTTCCCAAACTAGAAGGTGACAAAAAGCAGTCAAAAGGTCTTTCCAAGCTAGAAGCTTACAAAAAGCGGGTCAGAAGGTGTTTCCAAGCTAGAGGCTTACAAAAAGCAGTCAAAAGGTCTTTCCAAGCTAGAAGCTTACAAAAAGTGGGTCAGAAGGTGTTTCTAAGCTAGAGGCTTACAGAAAGCAGTAAGCAGGTCTTTCCAAGCTAGAAGCTTACAAAAAGCAGTCAAAAGGTCTTTCCAAGCTAGAAGATCACAGAAAGCAATCAGAAGGCCTTTCTAAGCTAGAAGATTACAGAGAGCAGTAAGCAGGTCTTTCCAAGCTAGAAGCTTACAGAAAACAGTCAGTCGGTCTTTCCAAGCTAGAGGCTTACAAAAAGCAGTCAAAAGGTCTTTCCAAGCTAGAAGCATATAGACATAAGTAAACGAGTCTTAAAGATTAAAGCATACAGGAAGCTGTCAGCAGGTCTTTCCAAGCTATAAACTTACAGAAATCAGTCGGCAGATCTTTCCAAGCTAGAAGCTACCAAAAAGCAGTCAGCAGGTTTTTCTAAGCTAGGAGCTTACAGAAAGAAGTCAGCAGGTCTTTCGAAGCTAGAAGCTTACACAAAGCAGTCAAAAGGTCTTTCAAAGCTAGAAGCTAGAAGCTTACAAAAAGCAATCAGAAGGCATTTCCAAGCTAGAAGATTACAGAAAGCAGTAAGCAGGTCTTTCCAAGCTAGAAGCTTACAGAAAGCAGCCAGCAGGTCTTTCTAAGCTAGAAGCATATAGACATCAGTAAACGAGTCTTTCCAAGCTTAAAGTATACATAAAGCTGTCAGCAGGTCTTTCCAAGCTAGAAGCCTACAGAAATCAGTCGGCAGATCTTTCCAAGCTAGAAGCTACCAAAAAGCAGTCAGCAGGTCTTTCCAAGCTAGAAGCCTACAGAAAACAGTCAACGAGTTCTTCCAAGCAAACAGCATACAGAAAGCTGACAGCAGGTCTTTCCAAGCTAAAAGCATACAGAAAGCTGTCAGCAGGTCTTTCCAAGCTAACAGCATACAGAAAGCTGTCAGAAGGTATTTTCAAGCTTAAAGCATACAGAAAGCTATCAGTAGGTTTTCAATTGTAGAAACTTACAGAAATCAGTCGACAGATCTTTCCAAGCTAGAAGTTACCAAAAAGCAGTCAGCAAGTCCTTCTAAGCTAGGAGCTTACAGAAGGCAGTCCACAGGTCCTTCCAAGCTAAAAGCATACAGAAAGCGGTCATCTTTCCAAGCTAGAAGCTTACATAAATCAGTCAGCAGGTCTTTTCATGCTAGAAACTTACATAAATCAGTCAGCAGGTCTTTCCAAGCTAGAAGCCCAGAATAAATCAGTCAGCAAGCTAGAAGCTTATAGAAAGCAATCAGCAGATTAATCCATGGTAGAAGCTAACAGAAAGCAGCCAACAGGCCTTTCAAAACCAGCGAATCAAACTAATGTATTAGAGGAAACGAAAAGCACCCGATAGATGAAATAGTGTTCCTCTGAAGCAAGATAGCAGACGTTAGAATCTGTTGTAGAGAAGAAGAGCAATTAGTGAGAAACGCCATCGACACAACTCTATATACATCTCTGATTTTATTGTCATACAAAGGAATCCTTTGTCAGATATATCATTCCCGACACCAAACCTATAAATTATGTACTAAACTCTATAATATCGCATTAAAATCTCACACTAAGTGCCTTCTACTGAATAC
The DNA here is from genome assembly GCA_029721355.1 of Tegillarca granosa. Classification (NCBI taxonomy): domain Eukaryota; kingdom Metazoa; phylum Mollusca; class Bivalvia; order Arcoida; family Arcidae; genus Tegillarca; species Tegillarca granosa. Next base: position 2,467,490 of record CM056602.1, on the reverse strand, counting down.
CTTCCTCTAATAAAGATTGACGCATTCACTTCAAGAATAAAACAATTTCATTTGTTTGAAGGCAAATTTATAAAATTTCTATGCTGAAAGCAGTCAGTTCACAAAAGGCGATATTCCCTAGATCCTACTTACGATTGTATTTGTTGATAAGAACATTGTTGGTCAATGCGCGATTATAAAATTCGTTACAATACAATATGCAAATCTCTGGAAAGTGTTTTGTTCTGTATACTGCCAAATTACCCACTTACACAATTGTAAGACTACGAGATTATATGAAAAAAGTAGTTCGTATTGTTATTTGGTCAATAGTCCAATAAATTTGAATATTGTACACAACAGTTTTAATCTATTTGTGATTAGGAATCACCAGTGTCTGTCCGCCGCCTGTTTCTCGGTATTTATTCGTGTCAAAGAGTTGAGAAATACTTCTCGATATCGTGTTTCTAGTTTCCCATTACAAGAAAAACTTTGACGCCATAAAAAACTAAGTGCTTGCAAATACTTAAAGACATTTAATTAATTAAATAAATAAATAAATAAATAAATAAAAATAAATAAATAAATGAATAAATAGGCCCTTTGTCATTTTTAACAATAGATTTTTTTAATTAATGCATGTAGGTAACATATTTTTCAGTAGTGTAAAACATTTGATTAGTTGTGCACGATGAACCGTTTAAACTGTCATTTATTCGTTCGTTTAATCATCTGTTTATTCTTTGGCAAGGTGTCATTTTCTTACAATATGATGTTTTCAATGTAAATGAAAAAACGATACATATGTCAGTCTATGACGAGCTCTACAATATGTTAACGTTTTTATCGATGTTGCACATTTTGTGTGTAAAAGCTTTATTTTAAATCCAAGTTTGATTAATCAGGTGTAGCTCTCTGCAGACATTTTGTGTTTTCACATGCGTGTTAAATGGTGACCAGTGGTTAAACAGAACATTTAAAAAAAAGAAAAAAAGAAAAAAAGTTGTCAATGTTTATTTTTGGTAAAATTGTAAATACAAGGGTTGTTTGATATGTAGTTTGCAAAAGATTTCGATTTAAAAATGAAATTAACATTAAATTCCGTCGTTTTAGATAATATTTCTTCAGCATTTTTAGTATGACATCTCGGAAATACCGACCTATAACACTTTACCCTTTGTACAGATATACCATTACATGGGAAGAATATGCAATAAAGAACCTTTTTGTGCTTATGCTTCTTTTGGCAACTACAGACCTTCTACCGTGTTTAGTTAACCATATTTGTCTAACATTTGGAGCAATTGCTTAGCGGTTTGTACTCGTACCCGTTTTTGATCATCTGTCAATATATGCGGGATCCATCTGGCAGAAATCTTTCGTATTTTCAAAATACGCTTGAAAATGAAATGCACCAGCGATAGCGGTATGCCAACAGCTTTGGCAAAATCACGAATAGTATATCTGCCATCACTTTCAATTATATTATTTCCCTGACTTTCAGACATTTGCCTTGTCCGTTACAGTTAAAGGTTGGACAGATTTAGCTTCATCTTTGACGGACTCTGTGCCAGTGAAAAATTTCTTTCTCCATCTACGAACTGCCTCATAAGATATCTTTTCAGACCCCAAAACTTCCCCAAATCAGTAAAAATATGTATTACCGAATGACCGAGTTTATGCAAACTTTTATATAAGCTCTAATTTCTTCATTATTCTCAATCTGTTTCCCAACCATTTTTTTTCAAAAGTGGTAAAGTAGCTCAATTGATAATGCTATAATTTCAAAACTATGTGGAGCTGAAGACGTGTTTATACTGTTGGAAACGTATTAAATTGAGCTATTCAAGCGTATCATCGCCAACGAAATCGTGTACAATGTTATCGCACTGTGGTTCAGTACGAGAGGCCCTAGTCAAGACTTCATCGTCTTTTAGTCTTTTGATAACACATTGGAAATTAACAATTAAAGCTCGTTAGCATTTTTTGATCAAGTTTTTAGATTTCATGATTGATTGATTAAATGGGGTTTTATGTCTCAGTCAACAATATTTCACTTGTATCGAGACGTCACCAGCATCATAGGTGAAGTGACAGAAATTTTGGCCTTTGCAGTGCGCTTAGGGCAATGTGAAGAGAGGGTTCTTTAATTTGCCATGTCTGCCGTGACACGGAGCATCGGTTTTGAAGGTCTTACCAGAAGGACCCTGTGACTTTCATTTCTAGATGCTAAGTACTTGCGAAAGAACAGTCACTACCAATTTTCAAGTCTTGGTCATACCCGACCGAATTTCAAACCCCCGACCTCCCACTTACGAAGCGAGCACTCTACGAACTGAGCTACCGTAGTGGTATGTTTAGTATTCCATGTTGGAAGTAAAGCAATACTTAGACCACACCACTGGACAATATTAACTGGTAAACCAATCTAATACCTTTAATCAGAGGCCCCAGTAGTACTACAACATTACCACTAGATTTTGTATTAAAAAAAAAATTTAAAAAAATATTTAAAAAAATCAAATTAAAAAAAATCGTCATATCCGGTTTTAAATCCATGTAAAGTAACTTTACCTTTGCGCTTCATAACTTCTTGTACACACACCGAGACAAAGTTGTAGAAAAATGAACAGACGAAGTACTACAAATTTATGCTACCTTACTGATGAATTATCACCGAATTGTAATTTTATTGAACCTTAAAATTTCTTGCGGTTATTAAAATGTTTTTGTATTGATCTCAAAGTACGGAGAATTGCATTAAATTAATTACACTCCAATTACTCATTGTATTATTCCATAACTATAAACGTAAATTTGAATCGGGTCATTCCTTTGTATCTATTACCTTTTTGTGTTTTATATTCAAATTGTTACAGTAACAAAGACGGGTTCATAACTATATGCATAATTACGCTTGAGCGGAAGGCGTATGAATAGGGACTCATTATCATGTCGGAAGCATACACGCGTGTTTGAATTCTTATTAAAGATTCATCGAAAGGTATGAATGACAATATCGCGTGTATCATCTAAATATGGATTGTATTAACAATAAATAATTGTTGCATACTTCATACAGTGCTACTTTTTGCATCGATAAAACATAAATACACTCCGCCATTACAAAGAACTTTTATTCTATGAGGATAATATAAAACAAGTTATGTAGCAACGTTAAAAATTATCAGAGTTAAAAGAAAAAAAATTATCAAAAATTGTAACATAATTAAAACCTTTTTGACTATAAGTTTTGGTATTAGTGCTACAACGTCATATACGTGGTGTATTGGAAACTCTTGATAAACATAATATTTTTAAGACGTTTGAATAAAGACCTTATATTGTGTTTGTGATGTGATGACTTCGATCTTCCTCCGAATTGAAATAGGACAAGACATCCTGCTATCTTTACTGTATAAGATGAGGGGTAAGTATCAGTTTAATTATTATTATTATTATTTTAATTTTAACGGTCAAATTTTGACAAGGCCTGTCGAAAAAATATGCTATAGAAAAGTTAATTCATAAAGACCTTATTTATTCACACTTAGTTTCTGCTTTACGTCACATCAGTATTTTTGCAGCTATTTGAGACCATTTTAAGACAGACCATTTTTATGCAAATCTCAAGAATATCATTATGCGGAGCCAGTGTCTTTGGTCTGAAAAGTAATATTATGTTCCTGGTCTGATTACGGCTTTTAAAATGCTAGTACATTTGTCCGCATTTTATAGATTGTCATCGCAGGCCACTTAGCTATTTTAAAAAACCCAAAAGCATACCAAATATACTACTAGCTACTTTTTATATCTGTTTGATTTTGAAGAGTTTATTTCTTTCGAATTTTTTTAAACAAATATAACATTTGACATGCTTTCCGAATATCCAAATACCAATTGCTGCTATTCGGCCTAGCAGTTTTGTTTACCCAAATACCCAAAAGTTAAGGTCCCTCCACTCATATGTTTGAATAACTAGAAGGCTATCAACATGTCTGATTCATTTTTGGCATATTGTCTTAGACATATCGCCTCAATAAAAAACCATAAGTAGTGGGAGTTAAAATCTTATTGAACGCACAAAAAAAAAAAAAAATCGAATTTAGATCAATCCAAAATTTTGCGTGTCAATGTTCAAAGATGCACCGCATATCCTATTACTTTTGTCGATTTGATTCTTGAGACTTATTCACGAAGTTTTCTTTATCTTACTCGAAACCTAATTTCTTCGACTTAAAAATTGAACCGTGACAGTTAAGTTATATATAAAAATAAGTTCTTGAGAATAAACGAACTTCTAAAGTCGTAAATAATGACATCTGTAACGTATGTCATTGTTTGGTTAAAACTCAATTTATCTGTACACTCAGTGAAATGGAAAAGGTAATGGTGTTGTACGCCACAGCCAATATTTTTTAATCCGGGCGGTCTGTTCTAGGTGGATGGAAGGAACTAGAACTAACAGACTTTTATACACTAAAATCTGCGTGATTCAAACTAAGGCAGTGAGAGGCGTTGTAATTCACAATTGTACGCTTTAGACGAATTATATACCGAGTCCAATTTTTAATCAAGTGAGTTAAATTTAGGCTTTCAGCATTTTGATCCCTGAAGATCTTGATAATTATTATTGTCTTTTTGTTCCCGATTCTTGTGTGAAATTAAAATTACACGAGTTTATTTATTTATTTATTTATTTATTTATTTATTTATTTATTTATTCGATGTGGAAGATGGTAGATTAATCGCGGACCATTTTAACGAGGTAATATTCCATATCAGAAATTAATTTTTTGAAGTAATACCCTTATAATTTATAATGGACGATTTATAATTTGACATTGTCAAGCTATCAATGTTAAACAGTGGTGTTCTCGAAAGGTTTTCAATAGATGTTTCATTTTTATTGTGATCGAACATTAAAAACTCGTATTTCACAATTTCATAATTTTTTACCATGGTAACGTTATTGAATTTAAAATGTCGTAATTTCACTAATTGACGCCAAGTTTCTCCTACGTTTGATAGATCTTCATTGTGTATGGGATTCTTTAGAAAACACAATTCGTTTTTCTGGATGTTGCCTCATGTGTGCTTTTTGTTCTCACAGAGTTGTATTATCAACATTATCAATGGTGAACCATTAACGTTAAAACCTATTTCATTTCGATGAAAAAGTTGCATTAAAGTCATATTCTTTGGATAAAAGCTAACTGCTACTTCGCGCTTGCCTGAGATTGTTGTTCAAAAGGGTAAAATGGTAAACTTCGGAGTTTTAGTTGACTGCGTTGTGATTACATTGTGTTATAAGTCATGACACGCAGACTGCTTTATAAAGCACACAAACAACGCTTGGTGTGATAACGACGATCCATGTGAATTGAATTAGTAAATTTACTTTCAGTGATATTAATTATAATATCATTTGTCACTGGAAGGTCCATAACAATATATATATATATATATATATATTACGTATAAATATAAACTGGCTAATTATAATATGATATGATATGATATCATACCATATCATATCATATCATACGATGCGATGCGATGCAATGCAATACAATACATAGAGAATAAAGCATGGTTAATTCCATATCACTTGCCATATCAGCCCGAGACCAATATACCGATATTATGGAATTAACCATGCTTTGTTCTTTTTATCATATATTTGAAGTTTTTTATATTTGTATCAATTATAAAAAATTACCAGTTTGTAATTTTTTTTATATCAGATGTTGTTTTCCTTACGGTGTTTGGTTTTTTCATAGACTTTACAAAATCTTTTTTGCTCTCTCTGCATTTCTACTTTCTATCAAGTAATCTTACTGCAATATATCGGACGCAAGTTCGTCCATAATTTGGTCCCCCCCGACTGGACATGGACGACATGGTGTTTGATTATGATCGTCTGCATCAAACCGGAAGAACACAGAGAACTTCCGGATACTGGTAGCCGAGGGGATCCGAAAAGGGGTGTGATATTGGGGGTGCGATAAAGGGGGTGTGATAAAGGGGGTGCGATATTGATTTATTGTTTGCATCCATATCGGATATGCAAAAATTATGTATTTTAGTACAAATATATGATGAAATACAATACAATACAAAACAATACAATACAATACAATACAATACAATACAATACAATACAATACAATACAATACAATACAATACAATACAATACAATACAATAAAACAACATAACATTACATAAAATACGATAGCATAACATTACATAACAAAAAATAGCATAACATAACACAACACAACACAACATAACACAACACAACACAACACAACATAACAAAACACAACATAAACACAACATAATATCGTAATATAATGTGATGTAACATAACATAACATAACATGACATAACATGACATAACATAACATAACATAACATAACATAACATAACATAACATAACATAACATAACATGACATGTTACATAACATAACATAACATAACATAACATTACATAACATAACATAATATCGTTATATAATGTGATGTTATGTAATGTAACGTAACGTAACATAACATCACATCACATCAGACTACAACACAACCCAACACAATATAATATGAAATGTTAATTATATTGCTTAAAACTGTATAACCCTTAGTATTTCAAAATTTTAAATAGATTGAGATTTGTTAAAGTAGTGTGTTGGTTCATCCCGAGATGACGGACCCTGTAGCTGTGACAAGATCCGACAAACGTTTACTTTGCTCAGTAACGATGATGAACACATGGAGTATTGTTCGAACTTAAAATGTTGCCGCAATAGAAAAACTATATTATGATATTATTTTGATATGATATATATTATTTGATCATATTATTATATAAAACATAATGGTATCCAGTGGTGTGGTTGAAATTCTTTTAGAGCTCTAACCATACTATATATTTAACAAAAGCGGTCGTTAAACTGGCTCATTTAAATATTAAGGTTTAATCGGTTTACCAAAAATTCACCGCGGCAGGAAAACATGGGTAAAATGCTATGTTTTTGCCTGGCCGCTATCGGCTTTAGTACATATGTCACTTACAAAATATTTTAGGTTTGAATTTTACTTGGAAAGATTCTTGTGTGAGAAAATTTGTAAGTTCGTTTGCTGAAGGTCGGTGGTTTTATCTGGGTACTTCCGCTTCCTCCAATATCCTTCTTGTGTGAAAAATGTTGTAAGTTCGTTTGTCGAAGGTCGGTGGTTTTATCTGGGTACTTCCGATTCCTCCAATATCCTTCTTGTGTTAGAAACTTTGTAAGTTTGTTTGCCGAAGGTCGGTGGTTTTATCTGGGTACTTCCGTTTCCTCCATTATCCTTCTTGTGTGAGAAACTTTGTAAGTTTGTTTGCCGAAGGTCGGTGGTTTATCTGGGTACTTCTGTTTCCTCCAATATCCTTCTTGTGTGAGAAATGTTGTAAGCTCGCTTGCTGAAGGTCGGTGGTTTTATCTGGGTAATTCCGCTTCCTCCAATATCCTTCTTGTGTGAGAAACTTTGTAAGTTCGCTTGCTGAAGGTCGGTGGTTTATCTGGGTACTTCTGTTTTTTCCAATATCCTTCTTGTGTGAGAAACTTTTTAAGTTCGCTTGCTGAAGGTCGGTGGTTTTATTTGGGTACTTCCGTTTCCTCCAATATCCTTCTTGTGTTAGAAACTTTGTAAGTTTGTTTGCCGAAGGTCGGTGGTTTTATCTGGGTACTTCCGTTTCCTCCATTATCCTTCTTGTGTGAGAAACTTTGTAAGTTTGTTTGCCGAAGGTCGGTGGTTTATCTGGGTACTTCTGTTTCCTCCAATATCCTTCTTGTGTGAGAAATGTTGTAAGCTCGCTTGCTGAAGGTCGGTGGTTTTATCTGGGTAATTCCGCTTCCTCCAATATCCTTCTTGTGTGAGAAACTTTGTAAGTTCGCTTGCTGAAGGTCGGTGGTTTATCTGGGTACTTCTGTTTTTTCCAATATCCTTCTTGTGTGAGAAACTTTTTAAGTTCGCTTGCTGAAGGTCGGTGGTTTTATTTGGGTACTTCCGTTTCCTCCAATATCCTTCTTGTGTGAAAAATGTTGTTAGTTCGTTTGCCGAAGGTCGGTGGTTTTATCTGGGTACTTCCGTTTCCTCCAATATCCTTCTTGTGTGAGAAAATTTGTCAGTTCGCTTGCTGAAGGTCGGTTGTTTTATCTGGGTACTTCCGCTTCCTCCAATATCCTTCTTGTGTGAAAAATGTTGTTAGTTCGTTTGCCGAAGGTCGGTGGTTTTATCTGGGTACTTCCGTTTCCTCCAATATCCTTCTTGTGTGAGAAAATTTGTCAGTTCGCTTGCTGAAGGTCGGTTGTTTTATCTGGGTACTTCCGCTTCCTCCAATAATCTTCTTGTGTGAGAAATGTTGTAAGTTCGCTTGCTGAAGGTCGGTGGATTTATCTGGGTACTTCCGTTTCCTCCAATATCCTTCTTGTGTGAGAAACTTTGTAAGTTCGCTTGCCGAAGGTCGGTGGTTTTATCTGGGTACTTCCGTTTCCTCCAATATCCTTCTTGTGTGAAAAAATTTGTAATTTTGTTTGCTGAAGGTCGGTGGTTTTATCTGGGTCCTTCCGCTTCCTCCAATATCCTTCTTGTGTGAGAAATATTGTCAGTTCGCTTGCTGAAGGTCGGTTGTTTTATCTGGGTACTTCCGCTTCCTCCAATATCCTTCTTGTGTGAGAAATGTTGTAAGTTCGCTTGCTGAAGGTCGGTGGTTTTATCTGGGTACTTCCGCTTCCTCCAATAATCTTCTTGTGTGAGAAATGTTGTAAGTTCGCTTGCCGAAGGTCGGTGGTTTTATCTGGGTACTTCCGTTTCCTCCAATATCCTTCTTGTGTGAAAAAATTTGTAATTTTGTTTGCTGAAGGTCGGTGGTTTTATCTGGGTACTTCCGCTTCCTCCAATATCCTTCTTGTGTGAGAAATGTTGTCAGTTCGCTTGCTGAAGGTCGGTTGTTTTATCTGGGTACTTCCGCTTCCTCCAATATCCTTCTTGTGTGAGAAACTTTGTAAGTTCGCTTGCCGAAGGTCGGTGGTTTTATCTGGGTACTTCCGTTTCCTCCAATATCCTTCTTGTGTGAAAAATGTTGTTAGTTCGTTTGCCGAAGGTCGGTGGTTTTATCTGGGTACTTCCGTTTCCTCCAATATCCTTCTTGTGTGAGAAAATTTGTCAGTTCGCTTGCTGAAGGTCGGTTGTTTTATCTGGGTACTTCCGCTTCCTCCAATATCCTTCTTGTGTGAGAAATGTTGTAAGTTCGCTTGCTGAAGGTCGGTGGTTTTATCTGGGTACTTCCGCTTCCTCCAATAATCTTCTTGTGTGAGAAATGTTGTAAGTTCGCTTGCTGAAGGTCGGTGGATTTATCTGGGTACTTCCGTTTCCTCCAATATCCTTCTTGTGTGAGAAACTTTGTAAGTTCGCTTGCCGAAGGTCGGTGGTTTTATCTGGGTACTTCCGTTTCCTCCAATATCCTTCTTGTGTGAAAAAATTTGTAATTTTGTTTGCTGAAGGTCGGTGGTTTTATCTGGGTACTTCCGCTTCCTCCAATATCCTTCTTGTGTGAGAAATGTTGTAAGTTCGCTTGCCGAAGGTCGGTGGTTTATCTGGGTGCTTCCGTTTCCTCCAATATCTTTCTTGTGTGAGAAAATTTGTTAGTTCGCTTGCTGAAGGTCGGTTGTTTTATCTGGGTACTCCCGCTTCCTCCAATATCCTTCTTGTGTGAGAAATGTTGTAAGTTCGCTTGCTGAAGGTCGGTGGTTTTATCTGGGTACTTCCGCTTCCTCCAATATCCTTCTTGTGTGAGAAATGTTGTAAGCTCGCTTCCTGAAGGTCGGTGGTTTTATCTGGGTGCTTCCGTTTCCTCCAATATCCTTCTTGTGTGAGCAAATTTGTTAGTTCGCTTGCTGAAGGTCGGTGGTTTTATCTGGGTACTTCCGCTTCCTCCAATATCCTTCTTGTGTGAGAAATGTTGTAAGTTCGCTTGCTGAAGGTCGGTGGTTTTATCTGGGTACTTCCGCTTCCTCCAATATCCTTCTTGTGTGAGAAACTTTGTAAGTTCGCTTGCTGAAGGTCGATGGTTTTATCTGGGTACTTCCGTTTCCTCCAATATCCTTCTTGTGTTAGAAAATTTGTAAGTTTGTTTGCTGAAGGTCGGTGGTTTTATCTGGGTACTTCCGCTTCCTCCAATATCCTTCTTGTGTGAGAAATGTTGTAAGTTCGTTTGCCGAAGGTCGGTGGTTTTATCTGGGTACTTCCGCTTCCTCCAATATCCTTCTTGTGTGAGAAATGTTGTAAGTTCGTTTGCCGAAGGTCGGTGGTTTTATCTGGGTACTTCCGCTTCCTCCAATATCCTTCTTGTGTGAGAAATGTTGTAAGCTCGCTTGCTGAAGGTCGGTGGTTTTTATCTGAGTACTTCCGTTTTCTCCAATATCCTTCTTGTGTGAGAAACTTTGTAAGTTCGTTTGCCGAAGGTCGGTGGTTTTATCTGGGTACTTCCGCTCCCTCCAATATCCTTCTTGTGTGAGAAATGTTGTAAGTTTGATTGCTGAAGGTCGGTGGTTTTATCTGGGTACTTCCGCTTCCTCCAATATCCTTCTTGTGTGAGAAATGTTGTAAGTTCGCTTGCTGAAGGTCGGTGGTTTTATCTGGGTACTTCCGCTTCCTCCAATAATCTTCTTGTGTGAGAAATGTTGTAAGTTCGCTTGCTGAAGGTCGGTGGATTTATCTGGGTACTTCCGTTTCCTCCAATATCCTTCTTGTGTGAGAAACTTTGTAAGTTCGCTTGCCGAAGGTCGGTGGTTTTATCTGGGTACTTCCGTTTCCTCCAATATCCTTCTTGTGTGAAAAAATTTGTAATTTTGTTTGCTGAAGGTCGGTGGTTTTATCTGGGTACTTCCGCTTCCTCCAATATCCTTCTTGTGTGAGAAATGTTGTAAGTTCGCTTGCCGAAGGTCGGTGGTTTATCTGGGTGCTTCCGTTTCCTCCAATATCTTTCTTGTGTGAGAAAATTTGTTAGTTCGCTTGCTGAAGGTCGGTTGTTTTATCTGGGTACTCCCGCTTCCTCCAATATCCTTCTTGTGTGAGAAATGTTGTAAGTTCGCTTGCTGAAGGTCGGTGGTTTTATCTGGGTACTTCCGCTTCCTCCAATATCCTTCTTGTGTGAGAAATGTTGTAAGCTCGCTTCCTGAAGGTCGGTGGTTTTATCTGGGTGCTTCCGTTTCCTCCAATATCCTTCTTGTGTGAGCAAATTTGTTAGTTCGCTTGCTGAAGGTCGGTGGTTTTATCTGGGTACTTCCGCTTCCTCCAATATCCTTCTTGTGTGAGAAATGTTGTAAGTTCGCTTGCTGAAGGTCGGTGGTTTTATCTGGGTACTTCCGCTTCCTCCAATATCCTTCTTGTGTGAGAAATGTTGTAAGCTCGCTTGCTGAAGGTCGGTGGTTTTATCTGGGTACTTCCGTTTCCTCCAATATCCTTCTTGTGTGAGAAACTTTGTAAGTTCGCTTGCTGAAGGTCGATGGTTTTATCTGGGTACTTCCGTTTCCTCCAATATCCTTCTTGTGTTAGAAAATTTGTAAGTTTGTTTGCTGAAGGTCGGTGGTTTTATCTGGGTACTTCCGCTTCCTCCAATATCCTTCTTGTGTGAGAAATGTTGTAAGTTCGTTTGCCGAAGGTCGGTGGTTTTATCTGGGTACTTCCGCTTCCTCCAATATCCTTCTTGTGTGAGAAATGTTGTAAGTTCGTTTGCCGAAGGTCGGTGGTTTTATCTGGGTACTTCCGCTTCCTCCAATATCCTTCTTGTGTGAGAAATGTTGTAAGCTCGCTTGCTGAAGGTCGGTGGTTTTATCTGAGTACTTCCGTTTTCTCCAATATCCTTCTTGTGTGAGAAACTTTGTAAGTTCGTTTGCCGAAGGTCGGTGGTTTTATCTGGGTACTTCCGCTCCCTCCAATATCCTTCTTGTGTGAGAAATGTTGTAAGTTTGATTGCTGAAGGTCGGTGGTTTTATCTGGGTACTTCCGTTTCCTCCAATATCCTTCTTGTGTGAGAAACTTTGTAAGTTCGTTTGCCGAAGGTCGGTGGTTTTATCTGGGTACTTCCGCTCCCTCCAATATCCTTCTTGTGTGAGAAATGTTGTAAGTTTGTTTGCTGAAGGTCGGTGGTTTTATCTGGGTACTTCCGTTTTCTCCAATATCCTTCTTGTGTGAGAAATGTTGTAAGTTTGTTTGCTGAAGGTCGGTGGTTTTATCTTGGTACTTCCGTTTCCTCCAATATCCTTCTTTTGTGAGAAATGTTGTTAGTTCGTTTGCCGAAGGTCGGTGGTTTTATCTGGGTGCTTCCGCTTCCTCCAATATCCTTCTTGTGTGAGAAATGTTGTAAGTTTGTTTGCCGAAGGTCGGTGGTTTTATATGGGTACTTCCGCTTCCTCCAATATCCTTCTTGTGTGAAAAATGTTGTAAGTTTGTTTGCCGAAGGTCGGTGGTTTTATCTGGATACTTCTGTCAACTCCAATATCCTAGAACTGACCCCATAGATTTAATTTTGACTGGGGTAAACACTTCTACTATACTACACTTATATAAAATTTTAACAGCTTTAAATTATCTCTATATTCTTGTTTTATATTTATTAATTTTAATATATATATATATATATATATATATATATATATATATATATATATATATATATATATAGATATATCCATCATATACGCACTTAGTAGATGTCAAGTTGTGTGACTGAATTCCTTTACATCCCCCTCCCCCCCCCCCCCCCCAAAAAAAAAAAAAAAAAGACATTTGTTTTTCGACGAATTTAGGAACCACTGGTTAGAAAACCTGGTAAATTCACGAACCAGCTTATACACTGTACATAATCCTTTTTTATAGCGTAATGATATATCAGACGCGTTTTATTTGTTACGTTTGACTGATTATTATCTGACAAAAATATTAAAAAAAAAAATAAAATAAAATAAATAAATAAATAAATAAATAAATACATAAATTTTCAATTGAAATAAAACAAAATAAAAAGACAGAATGTTTTTCTTTATCATTTAATCAGAATAAAATAAGCAAGTCTATCACTTGATTAGGAAACTTAATGGCGATACAATGACGACATATTTGATGGTTTTCTTTTGAACGCATTGTTTATACTGGCCCATTTGATAAACAGTTCAATTAAAACTGGAGATTGTAAGTTATTTGGTTGATATTAGAGGTGTAATGTATTCACAAATAAACACTATAAATAGTATTATCCGAGAATATGAAAGAGCCCGTCAAATAAACGCATTTATGTCCCTTACGGTGTTCCGTACAAATCATCACCTTAAACATAATTTATTTATTGACCACATCCTTTCAGAATATTTTTTCTGAATCAGTTTATTTACCATCCAAGTTTTGGTTTGGACAGAAAATTACGAGGTGACTTCACTATTCATTTTATATTTACCAAACTTAACAACATGCATTCTTAAAGAGACAAGCAATTTTGTTTGGACTCAAAAGACGTGTTTACATGCGCGGCCTTTTCGCGTCTGTTAGCAGCAGATATAATTTACTTGTAAAGTGAATTTATAACCTCGTGGACCTCAAGATAAAAGACTTCGATTAAAGAAGAAGCTTTATCTAATGCTTATCCGATTTTCTATTGAAAGGGCTAAAACCCCGTCAATTATATCTGCTCAGCTTTCGCATTGGTCTTCGTCGCAACTTGAAGAGTCCGTGATAGCAGAATAGATTCCCATTGTTCATGGATTCTAAAACGTTTTCTGTGCACGGAAATGAAATTTCGATTCCCAAAATAGAGAATTGAAATACCTTGAAAAGAATTCAAAAGGCATTATTTATCTTGAATAACCTAAGGCCGAGCTCAGCTGTCGAAGTGAAGATTTAATGTTAGGCCCTTACTTAACAGTTATTCCTCCAATAAAGTCAAATTAATTTGGATTTACTTCTATATAAAAAGAGTTTACTTGAAGCGAGTAATGGCTAATGTCAGCTTCAATGAACAAGTTTTTATTGAGATAGCTATGGCTTTTGTGAGATGGTATAAGTCAAATTTAGGAATGCTGGAATCAAGCGTATACATTTGATCAAGAAACTATTGTCATATTAGTGTTGTCATATACCACTTTTTAAATTTTTTTAAAAAATTAAATTCAAAAAGTGGTACATGACAGTGTTAAAATTAAAATTATATTTTTTTTAAAATTTATACTAAGTTTGACTAAGCCCAAAACTTTTTAATGAACTCTTTAGGTTAATATTCACAATCAAAACTGGTTCACATCATATTTGGGGCTGATCCTCGTGTGTGAAAGTTTCACATTTGTCAGTTAGCTTGCTGAAAAAGGTGTGAGGTTTTTTTTTTATTTTTTTTTTTTTATTTTTTTTTTTTTTATTTGTTTATTTATTGTGCACCATCCATGATGAAAAATTCATTACAAAGCTGATTACTATTATTTATCGGCAGAATTTTAACACAAGTTCAGACAATTTTGGACATGGTGTATATTATTGAGATGTTTGTTTTATTTTTATTTTTTATTTTTTTTTTAATTTTTTTTTTTTTTTGTTAAAGGCGTAATACATGTAAATCTACTTAATTTTAAACAAGCCGCTTCTTCACAAGGACACTTATTAACAAGCATGGTTTTGATGTTTTCTCTCAGTTTTCTTCCTCCGCTGTTCTCTCCTCTTCCGCTTTACTCTTCTTCTTCTTCTTCTTCTTCTTCTTCTTCCACATTTGTCTTCTTCCGCAATTCTCTTCTTCTCCCGCTTTACTCTTCCTCTTCCGCTTTCCTCTTCTTCTTCCGCATTTCTCTTTTTCTTCCGCTTTACTCTTCTTCTTCTGCATTTCTCTTCTTCTTACGCTTATCTTTCTGCATTTATCTTCTTCTTACGCTTATCTATTCTTCTTTAGCTTTTCTCTTCTTCCGCATTATCTATTCATAAAATAATTAGGACAAGGTATGGTTGTGTCGTGCCTTTTGCCTTTTGCAATTCTTTTTGTGAAGGAGAAATTTACCAGAATTTCGCCAAGACTTGGACTCAAATGATTGAATAATAATAATAATAATAATAATAATAATAATAATAATAATAATAATAATAATAATAAAAATAATAAAAATAATAATAATAATAATAATAATAATAATAATAATAAAATAATAATAATAATAATAATAATAATAAATAATAATAATAATAATAATAATAATAATTATTATTATTATTATTATTATTATTATCGTTATTATTTTTATTTTTATCATTATTATTATTATTATTAATGTTATTGTTGTTGTTGTTGTTATTATTATTATTATTATTATTATTATTATTATTATTATTATTATTATTATTATTATGGGGGCATAGTAATGACATCCCATGGCAATTACCACTTTATAAATTGTATGTTAATGATGCTGTAAACATATTTTTTTTCAAAAAATAGAAAAAAATTAAAAGTTTCGATATAATAGAATGTAATTATACCGTATGACTTGTAAAGTACTTTATTCTTATATCGCTTAGTTAAACCATAAAGTCGATATCTTCTTTATTCTGTAAGAGCCACCTACACGTAACTAAAGAATAATAAAACCTAACAACAAAATGATTTGTTGTTTTCCGGAAGTACGATTTCTTTATCTCTAACAAAAAAGAGTTTTAAAAATACGGGTTTCAATTAAACGTAATTCTACACCGGGATGAAATACAGTGGGTATAAAATAAAGAAAAGATTTATTTAAGAAAAAGACAGTTTGAACTGTTTAGAGTGCGTATAGATTAACAACTTATAATTAAAATTATATCGTCTGCTTAATTCGACCGTATAACTCATTACCCTTTACTTGAAATGGCGACCAGGTAAAAAAGGCTGCATCATGCCTCATTAGTCCACAATTGGACGCGCGTGCCATAGATCCACCTTAAACTCCGGGGACACATTTTCTTGAATAAAGTGAATTGAAAATTATGTCCCCGGAGAGAACTGACAATATGCGCGCCATATTTAATTACTCGATTTTAATATTTTTAAAATATTCACACATCCTTCTATAAGGCCGATTCTTGGACAATGAGCAATATGGAAAAGAAGGTTTTCTCTCTCTATGTGCAGATTTTCCCCGTACTTTTGAAATGGAAATCTTCTATATTTTATAGAAAACCGGTAGGCGATTGTGCTATATAGCGATAAATACGCTAGTGTGTCGTTATGTCCAAAACATAATAGAAGGTTTGTGATTTATGACTAGTATTTTAATACGGAATCTATATGTCTTTTCATTGCGTTAGCATGAAATGAATTATCAGCCTATAGAAAATCGGTATCCCTTCTGTTTGGTCGTAATAACGCTTATCGGATTAACAACATTTCAACATTTAATTATAAAATTGTCAATGCAAGTATTGAAAAGGCCTAGAAGTTGGATGAATACAACTTTTATATTTGCCTCACTGTGACATGTGTGTATGTGTATGTGCAGACCTCTGATAGCTTTCAATGTGCATTAAATTCATTGTGTATTTAAGATGGTTTTAAATCTGGCTACTTTGTCATTACGTCTCCACGGATTTGCTGGATTTTACTACATCTTTGACTGTCAGAGAGGTAAGATCTATTTAATTTTGTCGTTTAACTGTAAAAAAATGAAAAACATTGTAGATTTGTTTCAGGTTTTTTACAAGTTAATATTTGATAAGCGTTGACTTTAGCTTGATTTGACTTTCAGATATGAATATATTTTCTCTCTTCTCTGAAAAGTACTGAACGTTTTCTCTAAAAAATCTGAAAAAAAATCTACTACCATTGAAGGAAACGTTCTGTTCTTTAAAATACTATTTAGGTTCCCAATAACAATTTTCTCGCTTCATATGTGTTTATTATTTGATCTTTAACAAACTGTTTTAACACGTGGTCACTGCAAAGTATATATAATTTGAAAAATTCTTTTCGACTTCACGTAGATACTAATTTTACAAATATGATCAAACAATCGTTGTTAAAATTTCACACAAGATAGAATACTCAAATGTTTTCCCTGACACATCTCAAATTCTCACTCCCATAAAGGTGGATTTTCCTATATCCTTAATTTATCCTCAAACCCCCCCCCCCCCCCAGAAGAAGTTGCTCTAAATCTTCTGATGAGGTGTTCAAACTAGCTTCCTTGAAATGAAGTTCATCTTCATCATATAATATTCTACTTTCATTTTTCCGAGAAATGGCGATATTAGCAAATTTTTATTTTTATTTACACAAGATAACATATATACGTCCACGAGCAGTTGTTCCTTGTTTTGTGATTAACTGCCATTTTTTTAATTCTCAAATGTTCGTATTTATTGTTGTTTGGTTGCAATGTTGTTTAACGTCACATCAGCAATTTAACAGCTGTTCGCGACGAGATCGAGGTTACATGTATTTATCCCCAAGGACTTATCTCAGATTAAGTTTGTATGCGTGCGACGTTTGTCGTGGCCTCTCGTGTACTAGCTTTCTGTACTCAGAGCGACTTTATGCGTGCGACGTTTGTCGTGGCCTCTCGTGTACTAGCGTTCTGTACTCAGGGCGACTTTATGCGTGCGACGTTTGTCGTGGCCTCTCGTGTACTAGCGTTCTGTACTCAGGGCGACTTTATGCGTGCGACGTTTGTCGTGGCCTCTCGTGTACTAGCTTTCTGTACTCAGGGCGACTTTATGCGTGCGACGTTTGTCGTGGCCTCTCGTGTACTAGCGTTCTGTACTCAGGGCGACTTTATGCGTGCGACGTTTGTCGTGGCCTCTCGTGTACTAGCTTTCTGTACTCAGGGCGACTTTATGCGTGCGACGTTTGTCGTGGCCTCTCGTGTACTAGCTTTCTGTACTCAGGGCGACTTTATGCGTGCGACGTTTGTCGTGGCCTCTCGTGTACTAGCGTTCTGTACTCAGGGCGACTTTTTTGTTTAGATACTAGCTTACCGATTCAATGTATCGCAGAAAAGCACACCACTCCCCCAGTAACATTATCCTGGGACCTGTTGAACCAGTCGATACTCTGTTCCCGTAATGCCGAGCGCCGGGTAAAGAAACAATGTTTCAAATTTAAGAGTTTTATAATTACCCAACCGGGGTTCGAACTTCCAACTTTCCGCTCTCGAGACGGACGCTCTGCTACTGAGCCACCAAAGAAGTGGCCTTTTTATTGAATGTTGGTTAAAACATTAATGGTACACTTTTGTAAAGTTATAAATATTTTATTATTATTATTATTATTATTATTATTATTATTATTAATTTTTTATTATTATTATTATTATTATTATTATTATTATTATTATTATTATTATTATTATTATTATATTTTTGTCATTCTTACATTGACCCATTGGGCTATATATGTATATTTAGTCATTTGGTATCATATTTGTAACTTACATGTTATTGCTGTCATGTACCACTTTTTGAATTTAATCATAAAAATACATTGAAAAAGTGGTATATGGACAATAACTGATCGCTTCGATATAAGTAAAATTTTGGTAAAGCGTTAAAGTGTTAATACCATTACTCCACTTTATTCCACCTTCCAAAAACTGATCGCCTCGATATTCGTAAAATTTTGATGGAGTGTTAAACACCACTTCACAACATCATAACTAGTTTTGATAGTTCATTCTTTGTTTTATTGGTTGTATTTGCCGTTGTCAAGACACAAGTTAATGTTTTTATATTAAAAAACTGAAACATATTTGTAAATATAATGTTTAAAGTAAAAAAAAAAATCTTACGCCGCTCTCTAAACAACAGAAGAAATAGGCTACTACATAAGTAGGATAAATTTTATAATTTGTGTTGCTTTATAAATTATCTTGATAACATGAAATATGTATTGATTGAACGATAGATACAATCTAATATTAATGGAACTATTTTTTTTATATATATAGTGCATGTTGTCACATTGTAATTCCTGTCGTGTAAAAATATTAAATAAAAACCTTCAATGAGTTTCATTCATCGAAGTAACTATATATATCTATATATATATATATATATATATATATATATATATATATATATATATATATATATATATATATATATATATATATAATCATACATACACATAACTCCGTGTAAATCAGTTGTAGCGAATCAATTATACTGTGTTATATTTCTTTCAAACATATGCGCGTGACATTCAAACTATATCGGTCTTTGGGAGAATAAAGGATTTAAAATCAAGTATTTAAATTATACGTTAACAAATTTAATGTACCCATTGAAATATTTAAAAGTATGTTATTGAAATTGAACAATATCTTTTCTATTTAAGCATAGAGGAAAAACTTTAGCAATATTTTGCTATTGTTGTCTTCATAAAAACGGCTAATCACATGAATAAAATCGTCTTTGATGTTGTTTCTTTGAATTATTTGGAAACAAACATACGGCATGACGCATGGGCTGATTTGAATGCAATGCATGCCAGAAACTTACATCGATTAGGGCAGAATAATACTTCTCTTTTAAAACTTTTATTATGCAGAATTTGATAAAGATTGAAATACTCGGAATGATTTTGACTTATAATGAGTTTTTCGTTATTGTAACATTAACAATCGCCGGCTTTTATGTTTCATAAAACTATTCTTAATCATAAATAACCACTCCGCGAATATCCTATATCGTAATGTATAACTTCAATAGGCTTACTTAGGCGTTCTCTACGTTCAATACAAATTGTAAATAAGCGTTTATAAAAGAAATGAAAAAACTTGTATGAAGTAAAAGAAATTAAAACCCAGTTGGAAACAATCGCCGTTTGTTTTGATGTCATGGCGGAGGTTAATATTTTTGTTGTAATCAGGCTTGTGTTTTGTGTATTGAAACAGTAAACAATGCTTTTACAGAAACGCCAGCTATTATTATGCTGCTTACAATTTTAATACAATCGGTTGGCATTTAGTTTTCAGCATCGAACTAGACACGTTTAGAACGGATATGAATACAGTGTATGCATTTATTGTAGCAGGCTGACTGGCTGGCTGGCTGGGTGCGTTCGATTCAGACTGAATGTTTGTATAGGTTGTTTCGTGTTTAGCGAGTGTTTTTCGTTTGGGATTATTTTATTTTTAGTTTAACGTGTATTGTAATTCATTATTTAACAAACAGAAGACAACAAAATCATATGTTTACGGTAAGTTTAAGTTTTGTTTTGTTTGTTTTCTTTCTTTTTTTTTTTTTTTTAATTCTTTTCTGGGCATATTTTGGTATTACAGGGTGGTATAGTAACACTACCCCATAACACTTGATACCAATTATGTTATTTTATTCTTGATCCATCAAATGTCGGAAGTTTTATAACAAGTGATTTCAAAACATGTTTGCTTGTATTTTTTTATCCATTTTTTTGTTTCACTTTTTTATCTTGTGTTCTTGGTTGCGTTTGACATCATTAAGTACTCAGTTTTTCATAAATAATTATTTATTCAATTGTCAATAATTCAGTCAGTGGTTTTTACAGAGATTATTTTGTTGTATATTTTTCACTGGTAGATCTTGAATGGTTTCCATGGAGATCAACATAAACAACGACAGGACAAATTTATGTGTATATACTTAGTATTTGGTTCGGTAGCATAGAATTATTTTACCTTCTTTCAAAGTTAACGTTTGCTTGCGGAATGTTTCTAAATGCTTAAATGTGTAAAATTGATTTATTTATTTTCGCTCACGGTGCACATGGTCTTGCACGATACGGAAGTCCCACTTTCTTGAAACCTTGGCCTGTTTTGAACATCCTCAATAGATGTAGGGGTCTCAATGGTAGTCAAATGTGGTCGCTATCGGACCACAGCGCCGCTTATCGCACAGGTTCGATTCCTAACTCGGTACGTGTGAGAAAGTTTCTCCTTTCGATTCCTGGAGTTTATAGTCAAATACATGATTTCATAATTGAAAATAGTTGGCGTTAATTGTATAGAAAAACAACTTAAAGTATTATTAATGTGGGGTAATACTGACATTGAAGATCTAAAGTATAAGTGTGTAATACATGTGCATTAACGACCTCTTAACAACTACGGTATTAGTATGTATTGTGTATTTGCAATCCCGACTTCTGAACAGCTACGGTACTTGAGTTTGGTACATATGCATTACCAACTTCTGAACAACTACGGTACGAGTGTTTGGTACACCTGCACTCCTGAATTTTGAACAACCACGGTACTGGTGTGCCGTAAATCTGACTTCTGAACAATGACGGCGCTAGTGTGTGATAATAAATGAATTACCGACTTCTGAACAGCTACGGTACTAGTCTGTGTTACATGTGCACTCCCGATTTTCGAACAGGTACGGTGCGAGTCAGTGGTACATGTACACTCCCGTTTTTCGAACGGTACTAGCTATATATAGTCTATGGTAGATGTGACTACACGACTTTTGAACGACTACGGTTCTTGTCTGTGGTACAGGTGTCTTCCCGGATACCTAACAGATACGGTATTAACTGGTTTATGTGCATTCTGATATACAATTTTTCAACAAAATTTAAGTTTTGTAAAATGTTTGTTGAACATATCCCCGATGTACATGTACTTTGTCGTATTGTTAATTTTTGTGTCCCTTATGCAGCAATAAGCAACAATTACTTCACAAGTACTTTTAACATTGCACTTGTATACTGATTGGCAATCGTTCGTCTAAGTAAAAGACTCTCTTCAAATATAAAAGAATTTATTATATATGAAATCAGAACATCATTCAGCCTTTTCGGTCGTATGTCACACACACTCACACACACATACACACACACACGCGCGCGCGCGTTTTCTGCGAGGTGCGACTAAAAAGGCCGAGCGATGTTCTAATTGAAAATCATGCTGTTTTACTTATCGAGACTTTCGAAAAGTCCAGGAGTATTACTCTGACATCTTTGTGATATTTTCTAACTTATTTCATTATTTCTTCGTTATACCAATAGCAATACGCGTCTACATTCCAACTGTAATACATCCTACACTTTCAGTTTTTGCCATTATACTTTACAATAACAACTTAAGAGTTACAGAACCTGATTGAGGCACACGGACTCCTTCGCAATCTGATACAAACAAGATATTAAGTACTGCGTATTTATCATACCTAATTCTATATAGAGTGACGGGTTTTTTTGATATAGTTAGAAGTTTTAATTTGCTATATTTTATACTTTCTATTGTTAAAATAAATTGTTATTGTGACAATTGAGGTTTTTGGTAATCATGAGACCGTGAGACATATTTTCAATAGAGTTGGTTTCTATTTCAAAAGAAGCCCCCTCTCTTATTGTTGTGATTGAATCTTTATAGTCTACAATAGTGAAATATGACAAGTTTAACCCGCCCCTATTGACCTTATTTGGAATATTTATCAAGACGAACTGTTGTGTCATTTCTGGGGTGTTATTGACATATACACCTCACTTCGCTTCTTTTTCTAACATTTGTTCAGGTCAAACAAACTATTTATTTCCTTCAATAAAAAATAAGAACTTCCGTTTGTCCATAAATCTGGAGGTCAAGAAAACAGGTCAAACAAAACAAAACATACGTACATACTTAAAATTCTCTATTATGCCTCGGTTCTTGAAGGCATATATACGTATATATATATATATATAGACATCGTATTGTTTGATTTTAATACTAAAATATAAAAGTACCAATTTATATAAGAAACTTTAAACCTGGAACAAAATAAAAATATCATGTGTAACAAAGTTAGTTTTATTACATTAACATATTAAACTTTTATTTTTCAAACTACTTTACCCATGCCCTGAATCAAAAATTAAACTCACAACTTACATCACACCACTTTAAATGGTTTATCATAATATGACATAATGTGAACACACACACGCACATACAGAGAGAGAGAGAGAGAGAGAGAGAGAGAGAGAGAGAGAGAGAGAGAGAGAGAGAGAGAGAGAGAGAGAGAGAGAGAGATGCCAACCCGATAACAAGAAATTCCCAATATTATCAGAGGTTTTCCAGAGTTAACTAATAGACAACTGGTCAGATCAAATTGAATCGTTTACTATTCAAGGACTATTTGGTCATTTTCCATGGCCAAACAAGCCATCAGTTGATATAGGAAAGGTCGAAATTACAAGTACGTCGGCCAAACCGGATTCGAACAGATTACTCCCTCAATACAAGTGTAGCGGTTCCACGTACTACGCCACCCAGTCTGTCATAAACGCAGTTATGATATTGATTTTATAATATTAGACCACCCAATTGATTCTAAGATGGGTTAAATTTGTATAAAATCTAAACTCTCTCAGTTGTTTGAATAAGTTTTATATATCATATGACTGATTATCAATAAAAATTAAAAAAAAAATATGTATAAAAAAAATAAAATAAATCAAACAAATACGAAAATAAAAAAATTGAAAAAGGAGCCGGACTACTTAAGTATGTAGGAAGTCAATTTGTATGTTAAATACTTAAATTCTTCTTCTTTAAATGCGTGTTTCAAGCTTATCTAAGCCGTATTGTATGGAGTAAATGTGCATTGTGACTTTGAATAAGAGGTTTGTTCACAATTCTATAGCAATGGAAAATAGTCGAGCTAATTGAATGGACAAAAATCTTTCATTAATACGTGTGAATAAGACTGGCTAGGTCCTGAATGAATAACTATTTGTTAGTGTATTTAATACGGTTTAATAAAATAATGTCTCATTTATGTACAGGACTAAAATAAAATAATTACACACCATTTACAATCAAACGTTATTTTTCAATAGAATTCTATCCATACTAGACGTGTACTTGAGAACCAACAACGATACACCACACCGGATAAATGTCTTATAGTTAATGTTTATAATCGATCTATGATCTATGATTAATTCTGATCTATTAATGAGCCATCATCGATCTATAGATTTTCCCGGGAATCTTAATCCGTATTTTTGTCATTTATCCCGTTTTAAGAGATGGCCGGAAAAGTGTCATATAAAACCGGATATCTTTTTCTTTTCTAAAATCGGAATTGGATATTAGAGTATAAATATTGAATCATGTATAGTGAAAAAAGAATTTTATTTAACATGTTTTCTCTGCTTAAAGCTGAAATATAAAACAGTACAGGTTATGTGTATGAAAGAAAATATAGATCAGTTTTCATGGTGTATTTTGTGGAATTGTCTCGTGTGGAATATTGTCATTAACCTCATTAGGACGTTGTCTCTCGTTGGAGTTCGGAGTATCTCACTATTTTGCCATTATTGTATATAATATATTGTTTCGGAAGACAAAAAAAACCCCCCAAACTTTTTACTTTATTCACAGGAACAATATCACTTATTGAATTAATGATATGTACAACCTATTACTTGTGTGACAGTATATTGTTGTTTTCATAAAATAAAATAATGATCCATATTATAAATTAGATAATTTTGTCAGTGGACAAAACCTGCAAATTGAACTACATGTGATTGTGAAATCAACGATTGAGTTTTCCTACAGCAGGATGTATTTGAAATTTAATAGAATTATTTCAATACGAAAAGCAGCATGCCGGTTGCCTATTAATTCATAGCTAGAGTGTTAAGGACACCATTGTTTAGAACTCCGTGGATTTCTAAAAGTCTTTTGAAATACTTGTGAACAATTTAAAACTATAGAAAACATTGAAAATATGGAGGAAATTTTATTGTATGTCATAAATACAGACAAGAACAGTAAAGCTACTAACATTGATAGAGTGAGAAACATCTGGCGAAGCGATACAATACGGTCACAATATCTTAATGTTCCACTGTCCTTTCCAACAATACTTACCCATTTAATCATTGTTTGATAGAAAAATAGATGTTTTAGATGCTTGTTTTGTCAATGGGTTTAATTTATACTGTACTAGTCTTAACGTCTCGGTGTTTATTAAAGCAGAGGTAAGCCGAACAGACGTTCAGAACGGAGTTGTATTCTGAATAACTTCCCATTCTGGAACTAGTACACTATTTGGTGGGGGGCATTTGCTTAAATTCAGAAAAACGGAATGTCCTGAATACTACAGGTTTTGCGAGACCACACGAGACTGAATGTGACTGACTGTGAATTGGAAATATTTCTGAATTTGTCCAGTGGCGTTGGATTTTTTAATTCTCCTATAATTTTTGTATTATGATTGTGTCAGACCAAAAATTGCAAGCGTTCGTTCTCAATAGATTCAGAAGAAGATGTTTATATTTCAATATCAATGAAGCTTACGTGAATACGTTAGATTCTGATGTAAGCCAGCTAAGTAGATCAAGAGAAATTAAGTGCATTTGCACTGTGAAAATAACTGTGTCAAGCCGGGACAAACATTAAATTGCAGTCGTTCTTTTCCGAGCCCTTTTTTCACAGCGCATTAATAGGAGAAGCTCAAGTTGACTTTGAAACGCAATTAATCATTTGAATATGAGTGTAGTTGTATTCGGAATCTACATAGTGTCTCATTACAGAACTTCCGGTTTTAAAAGTTCGTACGAGCTAGAGGCTTGAATAGTGCTAGGAGCAAGAAGGCTTTTGAATGGAGTTGGTTTTCGTAACTTCGATGTGTTTACAGATGTTTCTTAAATCAAACAATCAGAGTTAATCTTCCGACCATCAGTTATATGACTATGTCGATATCAGAGGAGGTCAAACAAAGCAGGCGATCAAATAAAATGTATTTGTTGAATTTTCAGTAGTGAGTTTTTGTGGATGATTATTGTGGATATATCTGCCTCGTGTTGCGGTAAGTTCAAGCTGAAAATAACATACGTTTGTTTGACATTCATGGCATTTAAACTGCTTAAATTAATGATAAGTATTCCGTTAAAATCTGTTATGCTTCTCAATTTGCTCATCATATGACAAACAAACGATGAAAGTTTTATTAGCATAGAAGTAGACATAGACTGTCTAAATGTCAGTTGGAAATATTGCAGAAGTTGTACTGTTGTTTTATAAAAAGAAATGTTGATGGTCCCTTTAACGTATGCCCTCTACGCCTAACAACAATCTACTTCCGGGATTTCATTGAAAAGGTATGTATATAATTAGTGGTCAAAATGCAATTACACTCAAGGATTGTCTTGTATTGTAAACGTCGGGGATTACATTGTATAACCCATTTGATACGATTTCGATCATAACGGAATGAGGAGACGACTTTAGTAGTGGTTTACGCTACAGACAGAATTGTATCACTCATATCGAGGACATCCGTTCTAAGATGCTAAAGGAAATCATATTACCCGGTTAACAGG
The DNA here is from genome assembly GCA_029721355.1 of Tegillarca granosa. Taxonomy (NCBI): domain Eukaryota; kingdom Metazoa; phylum Mollusca; class Bivalvia; order Arcoida; family Arcidae; genus Tegillarca; species Tegillarca granosa. Next base: position 2,441,172 of record CM056602.1, on the reverse strand, counting down.
CACTGACCTACGGCATACTTGCCCAATAGATCTACAATAAAACTACGTGTTTAGAGGCGCTGTGTCTACGCTTTAGACCATTCAATAACCTCCCTTACTTAAGCAGTAATAAATATTTTGGTAGGAAGTGTTTGCTATATAAATTCTCCAGGGTTAAATTGTAGCGGGACTGAGATAGTCGTGGTGTTGAAGCGTTGTATATAGAGTGTTTTACTGCCAGACTTTCTGGACCAAATCTTTTAGCCTTGTGGTAGTGTTCGCATATCACCCGGAAGGACCGGGTTCGATCCTCAGCCGGGGCACTTGGTGAGCATGTGTTTTTTTTCTCAAGTGTTTTCTCCCTCCTGTTACAAAAGTAAGCCAAGGTAGTATCACACAAGGTTGTTCAAGACTTAACATTACATATTTTAACATATGTATTTAGTCGGTTTAAGTGCTCATTTTGTTGCAAACAGAGCAGACGGTTATCCCTTAGTTATTCTTTTCATTATACGTGTGGCCTAGTGGCCTTACGCGAAAGCTTATTGATCACATAGCGCATCTTACCGTCTAGGTTCACACCCACCCAATACCGTCTAGGTTTACATATTACTACCACCTAGGTTCCCATCCCACTACCGCCTACGTTCACATTCCACTACCGTCTAGGTTCACATTCCCACTACCGCCTAGGTTCACATTCCCACTGACGCCAAGGTTCACATCCCAATACCACCTTGGTTCACATCTCATTACCACCTAGGTTCACATTTCCACTAATGCCTAGGTTCATATCTCACTACCGTCTACGTTCACATCCCACTACCACCTAGATTCACATTCCACTACCGTCTAGGTTCACATCCCACTACCACCTAGGTTCACATCCCACTACCACCTAGGTTCACATCCCACTTCTGTCTAGGTTCACATTCCCCTTCTGCCTAGGTTCACATCCAACTACCGTCTACGTTCACACCCCACTACCACCTAGATTCACATTCCACTACCGTCTAGGTTCACATCCCACTACCCTTTAGGTTCACATCTCACTACCACCTAGGTTTACATCTCACTACCACCTAGGTTCACATTCAACCACTGCTTAAGTTCACATCCCACTACCACCTAGATTCACACTTCCGCCTAGGTTCACATCCCCCTACCGTCTAGGTTTACATCCCACTACCACCTAGGTTCACATCCCACTTACGCCTAGGTTCACATCCCACTACCGTCTAGATTCACATTCCACTGACGCCAAGGTTCACATCCCACTACCATCTAGGTTCACATCCTACTACCACCTAGGTTCACATCCCACTGACGCCTAGGGTCACATCCCACTACAACCTAGGTTAACATCCCACTGACGCCTAGGTTCACATCCCACTACCGTCTAGGTTTATATTCTACAACCGCCTAAGTTCACATCCTTCTTCCGTCTAGGTTCACATCCCATTGACGCCTAGGTTCACATTCCACTACCGCCTAGGTTCACATACACTACTGCCTGAGTTCACATCCCACTACCTTCTAGGTTCACATCCCACTACACCTTGGTTCACATCCCATTACCGCCTAGATTCACATCCCACTACCGTCTAGGTTCCTATCCCACTACCACCTAGGTTCATACCCACCTACCGTCTAGGTTCACATCCCACAGACGCCTAGGTTCACAACCCACTACCGCCTAGGTTTATATTCTACAACCGCCTAAGTTCACATCCCACTTCCACCTAGGTTCACATCCCTCTGCCTAGGATCACATCCTACTACTGCATAGGTTCAAATCCAACTACCGTTTGGATTCATATTCCACTACCGCCTAGGTTTACATCCCACTACCGTCTAGGTTCACAATCCTACTACTGCCTATTTTCATATTCCACTACCGTCTAGGTTTACATCCCACTGACGCCTAGGTTCATTTCCCACTGACGCCTAGGTTCATATCTCACAGACGTCTAGGTTCACATTCCACTACTGCCTAGGTTCACATTCCACTTCCGCCTAGGTTCACATCCCACTACCACCTAGGTTTACATCCCACTACCGCCTAAGTTCACAACGCACTTCCGTCTAGGTTCACATCCTTCTATAGCAAATCCTCATTAGTTAAACGTATAAGTTAGAATGGCGATGAAAGGTAGTTTTCACTTACTCTGTTTTCATTAGTAATTCAAGGACTGGTCGTTTCCATATAACGGAAAGAATCTCGGAGAAAGTAGGACACCATTACTTTACTCTTCCAAGAAAGTGGTCCTCGTGCAACAGATGTTGTCACCCCTGCCATTTACACTTGTATAGTAATTTCAAACATCAAACACTTTCAACACAGAATTATATCAACTTGTATTAAAAATGGTCATTCAGAAAAGGTACCTCATGGGTTTATCTATTATTTTGGTGTGTTTTAGAGATTTTCTTGAAGAACAAGCTGTCATCTCATATTAATTCGGACATCAAAAACCGATTGTATTTACTTTCTTTCAGGAAGTATTGTCAAAAGCAAATCACGTCTAAAATTTAGCATGTTTGTAGATTCAGTTAGTTATAACTGCAGGTTAAGCGCTTCTTTGGAATCAGGTGCTTTTAGTACACCTATTTAAATAAAAAGTATACGATCACATTTACTACAATGACAATACATATTTTTGTTAAAGTCAAAACTTAGAGACAAGGTTTCTAACGCAACGATTTATAAATGCCTTCGGCGTGTTTCGGTCTGAGTTCGTACCCGGTCATGGTTCAAATCTCATTTGTACCAGAATATATAATAAGAGAAAGTTTTCTTACTTGCAGAAAGGTAGTTGTTTAATCCTTTTTTTCCTAAAAAGAAAAGAAAAGAAAAACGGTTAATTCCTCTAAAATCACAGATTAGGCCTCCTCGAATTAGTGAAAGAATTTTCACGAACGCGTAAAACCTCTCTCTCTCTCTCTCTCTCTCTCTCTCTCTCTCTCTCTCTCTCTCTCTCTCTCTCTCTCTCTCTCTCATTTTTTTTAAATGTAAGCACATTTGACCAAAAGAAGTGTTGTATGATATCATAATTTTTATACAGCGAATGGTTTAGAATTCATTTCCTCACGCGACATACAACAACAATAGACGTTCCTTACTGGTAAATAGCGTTTAAGATTTTATTTTTAAATTATGCATATCTATCTTTCGTATTGTTTATTTTCTAAATACGTAGAATTTATTACCATGGCAACCAGTTTAACGATGAAAAGACCATTTTATGTGTTATACGTGAAAAACGATACAATTTATGTAGAACAAGAGACATTCAATAGTCGGCGTCGATATTTTACAGCTTTTTAAAGTTTCTTCTTTGTTTGGTGTAAGATAATGCTTTCTAAAGATTTCATATTAATTAATACGGGCTGGCTTTTGAATCTTTTTGGTTTTGAATAGCGCCAATCTGAATAATACTATTCCCATGCAAATAAATAGGAGATAACTAATTGTGAAATGTTTAGAAATAGAGGAAAAATCAAAGACCTTTTCAGAAAACGAATGTTATAGAAATGGTGGAAAAATCAAAAGCCTTTTCAGAAAACGAATGCGTGCGTGTTTGAATGTTAAGTTGAATTGCATTTGTATGAAATCTTAGTTTTGATAATAGAACTTGTGTTATGAAAGGTATTGAAACAGCAAAGTATTGAGTTGGAATCCAATTACAGTAATTTTATTTTCTTATATGTAAATAATCAATGTGTTGAGACGTTTGTGATAAAAAAAAACAAGTAAAGCTTGGAATTAATTGTGTTCTATTTAACAAATCGAAAAGGCATGCGCAAACGGAAGTTCTAGTAAGTCATCCAGAAACCATGTAGAGTAAGTCATGTGTTAAATTTTGGAATACTCCGAGCGTCAGTTTTCAGTAGTGGTAAAAACTATATATCCGAAGAAAACATCCCCACTGGGATAAAAAAAAAAAACCATAAAAAAAACAGGGCTATGAGAGGCACCGTGTTTCATAAGCGACTGGTTTTTGAACATTCGGCGATCCGAAGATCTTTTTTCTAAGTGAACAAGATATGCGTATATTTCTCTTTTCGGAAGTAAACGAGTTTATATGTCCTGTGGTTATGATTTAATGCAGTGATATAAAAGTCCACTAAAGCGATTGTTTGTTGAAAGAAGAAACTACACAAATATGTAACATTTGGAAGGTGCATGATTTTAAAATTTTGATTTGATTACAAAAGCAAGCTCCAATTATTCGAAGTTTGAACCAGGTCGGTTGTTTGTTTAATGTTGTTTTTGGTCTCATCAGGAATTTTCCATCTGTACATTAAAAGGCAATTAGGAAACAATATTCTTAGGGATAAATCTAAACAAATGCTTATTAAATGCGTGAGTTTTGTGCAAATGATTATGACCTGCTTCGAACTAATAAGCACGTGTCTTATCGTAATGTAATGGAATTCCCCAGGGCTCCACGTGACATCTCATAGCGTTTGTTCGGTACAATTATTACTATTGGCATTGGAATCGCATAAAGTGACGTATTCCCATAATAACGACGTTTTTTCTGGAATATTTAACGTAAACGTAATCCATTTCATTCCGTATAAACGATAAGAGGTACTGGCGAGTTCCATTTTTATGATATGTCTGAATTTTGTTCTTGTGTTGTATTGTGGTCTTGGTTTCTGTTTGCAAGCGAGAGAGAGAGAGAGAGAGAGAGAGAGAGAGAGAGAGAGAGAGAGAGAGAGGAGAGAGAGAGAGAGAGAGAGCGGGCGCATTAATTGAAAACCCCTTGACAAGAACAGAGAGAGAGAGAGAGAGAGAGAGAGAGAGAGAGAGAGAGAGAGAGAGAGAGAGAGAGAGAGTTTAAGAAAATACTTTATTGGTAACATAACATTAACATGTATAGTGTATTTAATAAGTAAAAGCTCGTATCAGAAGTAATCTACTTGGCTCACCTTTTAACAAAATAGTATCCATGTTTAATTTTTGGCAAGTGATACCTGGTTGAAATTCTAAATAAAAATATCAATGTATTTTCTGAATAAAATCATTCATAATTGTTTAACTACTTTTAAAAGGCTTGCTATTGTAACAGACATGCTTGCTTTATTTTTTTTTTCAAAGAAAAAAAACTTTCACACTTCGTGAATTTCAATGAAACTGTTTCTTCTTGTTTTTTTTTTAAATAACTAAAACAGATTTGGTATAACTTGAAATTTTCTATACCCCCTTTGTGTGGTACGAGGTGTGTAAAATCCAAGCGTCTTAAAATTTGTTCTTTTCAAATAAATTGTGTAAGTTCCTTTAGACTTTAGATCGTAGATATAAATATAAATTTATATATATACATGTTTATATATATATAATACATTTTGTATTATAAAAAGCAGTTAAGGTGACTTTTGAAAAGAGCGCTTTTCAACTTAACATAATAGCATGTAATTCTTATAGAGAATTGTAACTACAATCTAAGACTATATATATGTACGTATATATCGGCTATTTATCGTCGAGATCTTTAATTCCCCTTTATATCATACAACAATTGACTCCGAATAGAGCTTTTTGTCGCTTTGTTCAACTCTAATAGCATTCTCTCCACAGCGGAATATAAACTGTCCCATCTAACAAAAGTCTTAATTTAACAAGAAACGCTACAAGGAGATATATATACATGTATATATATATAGAGAGAGAGTATATTATAAGTTTATTTACGTATATATATATATATATATATATATATATATATATATATATATATATATATATATATATATATATATATATAGATACAAACGAATTCTGTGGTGCGTCATATTTACAAGTGTTTATTATATAGATTCATATGGAAAATTTGTTATTTAATTTTTTGGGAAATATTTGAACAAATGGATCATTTACAGGTAATATATTTGTTTTAAATTTTTCATGAGTTGTATATGTTTTGCCAGTATTTTGTGACATGGTATCGTCCAGAATGTATTTGAAACCAGTAAACTAAATTTAATTTTATCCTTTATGATACCGCTTAAAACTACATCGTTTAAGGTCTAGTTACTTAAAATGGAAGGGACTTTGTAAAGATTCTATTATAACTGTAAAGATGAACATCCCCAATGAAACCGGGGATATAAAAGGGTTTTGATAGTTATTGGTTGTAACGCGTTGCTAAGGTAACCCCCTTCCCCTTTATTTTATTATAACTGTAAAGATGAACATCCCCAATGAAACCGGGGATATAAAAGGGTTTTGATAGTTATTGGTTGTAACGCGTTGCTAAGGTAACCCCTTCCCCTTAATTTTATTATAACTGTAAAGATGAACATCCCCAATGAAACCGGGGATATAAAAGGTTTTTGATAGTTATTGGTTGTAACGCGTTGCTAAGGTAACCCCCTTCCCCTTTATTTTATTATAACTGTGAAGATGAACATCTCCAAATAATCCGGGGATATAAAAGGTTTTTGATAGTTATTGGTTGTAACGCGTTGCTAAGGTAACCCCCTTCCCCTTTATTTTATTATAACTGTGAAGATGAACATCTCCAAATAAACCGGGGATATAAAAGGTTTTTGATAGTTATTGGTTGTAACGCGTTGCTAAGGTAACCCCCTTCCCCTTTATTTTATTATAACTGTGAAGATGAACATCTCCAAATAAACCGTGGATATAAAAGGTTTTTGATAGTTATAGGTTGTAACGCGTTGCTAAGGTAACCCCTTTGCCCTTAATTTTATTATAACTGTGAAGATGAACATCTCCAAATAATCCGGGGATAGAAAACTTTTTTATGTTTATAGGTCGTAACGCATTGTTAAGTCTCCCTTATTTTCTTTCTCTTTCATTTCACATATATGCATACAACAATAATTACACGGTCATGACATGTTTTTGCTTTACTGTTATAGGTAAACACCTATGTAAGATTTTTGCTTCACTGTAAACGCCCATGGCAGATTTGTGCTTTACTTTAACGTGTTTATACCCATGTTAGATTGTTTGCCTCTTTCAGTGACTGTTCAAAGTCGGGATATATTATATTTAGTGTTTAGCTGTTTCTTGATTTATGTCTATTATTTACTGTGTTTTGTTTGATTTTTTATCTCTTTTGTCATATGCTTTCTTTAATTATATTCTTGGTGGCTTAGGTTTTTTATTATACTACAATTCATATTCTTTAGATATTCAGGTTTTCTCGCATTTTTTCAGAATATAGCACATCAGTATGAGTAAACTTGCCTTGACAGTGTCGTAAATACCATCAGTTCACGGATTGTTAAACTTCAGTAGTCGAGTGGTTAAAGCATTGGCTTGGGACCAAGCGCCTTATATCACCTGGACACGAAACCGAATGGTCTAAAGTACTGGCTCTGGATCATAGCGCCTCTCATCACCCCTTGGCACGATACCGTATGGTCTAAAGTACTGCATACCTTTGGATCAAAACGCCTCTCATCACCTGGGCACGATACTGAATGGTCTACAGTACTGGCTTTGGGTCAAATCGCGTCTCATAACCTGGGCACGATACCGAATGGTCTAAAGTACTGGTCTTGGATCAAAGCGCCTCTTATCACCTGGGCACGATACCGAATGGTCTAAAGTACTGGCTTTGGATCAAAGCGCCTCTCATCACCTGGGCAACGTACCGAGTGGTCTAAAGTACTGGTTTTGGATCAAAGCGCCTCCCATCACCTGGGCACGATACCAAATGGTCTAAAGTACTGGCTTTGGATCAAAGCGCCTCTCATCACCTGCGCACCGTACCAAATGGTCTAAAGTACTGGTTTTAGGATCAGAGCGCCCCCCCATTACCTGGGTACGATACCGAATGGTCTAAAGTACTGGCTTTGGATCAAAGCGCTCTCATCACCTGCGCACCGTACCGAATGGTCTAAAGTACTGGCTTTGGATTAAAACGCCTCCCATCAGTTGGGCACGATACCGAATGTTCTAAACTACTGGCTTTGGATCAAAGCGCCTCCCATCAGCTGGGCACGATACCGAGTGGTCTTAAGTACTGGCTTTGGATCAAAGCGTCTCCCATCACCTGGGCACGATACCGAATGGTCTAAAGTACTGGCTTTTGGATCAAAGCGCCTCTCATGACCTGGGCACGATACCGAATGGTCTAAAGTACTGGCTTTGGATCAAAGCGCCTCCCATCACCTGGGCACGATACAGAATGGTCTAAAGTACTGGCTTTAGATCAAAGCGCCTCGACACGATACCGAATGGTCTGAAGTACTGGCTTTGGATCAAAGCGCCTCCCATCACATGGGCACGATACAGAATGGTCTAAAGTACTGGCTTTGGATCAAAGCGCTTCCCATCACCTGGGCACGATACAGAATGGTCTAAAGTACTGGCTTTAGATCAAAGCGCTTCCAATCACCTGGGCACGATACAGAATGGTCTTAAGTACTGGCTTTGGATCAAAGCGCTTCCCATCACCTGGGCACGATACAGAATGGTCTAAAGTACTGGCTTTGGATCAAAGCGCTTCCAATCACCTGGGCACGATACAGAATGGTCTTAAGTACTGGCTTTGGATCAAAGCGCCTCCCATCACCTGGGCACGATACCGAATGGTCTAAAGTACTAGCTTTAGATCAAAGCACCTCGACACGATACCGAATGGTCTAAAGTACTGGCTTTGGATCAAAGCGCCTCCCATCACCTGGGCACGATACCCACTTTGGAGAGATTATAACATGAGAAAGTTTGTCAGTTCCGCTTTCGAAGGTCGATTGTATTATCCGGGCACTTTACATCCATCCCTTAACCTAACCCCTCGAAATAACTAAAAGAATCGTGACTTGGATATAAAACTCTTTTACTCCCTTTTATATTTCTTTAGCTTTATAAAAAGAGATATACATGTATCTAGATCGAATAAATACGTTTGATAGTTTTACTCATAACATATTAGAATTTCCATCAATAATTGATCTACCGGTTCATTTAACAAAGTGTACAACATAACATTAGTAAAAAGGAAAAGAAAATACTTACAAATTATATTTCAGAATTTTTTTTAAAATAAAAAATCCGGCTTTTATCAACGAAAGAGTTTAAAAATTCGTACACACTTTCTAAAGAGTAAAGAATATTGTGAATTTTATCAGGTAGTGTATTGAAAGAGTTCTTTGTCATTTCTTAAAGGAACGTATATAATTGCCGAGGAAGAATACAAACTTAGGCTGCTATACAAAAGAAGGAAATATTTTTACATCACCGTTGCGAAACTTCGGATACAATTATACCGGATTTGTTTACGGCCCTGGTTGAATAAAATGGAAAAGTGACACGGGGATAGAATACATATTACTTAAGCTCACTATATAGACATTTTTGTTTAAATTCGAAATAAGATATTGCTAAAATAGACAATCGACTTCTTACTCTTTTAAACGTTTAACAAAAGATGAAAATTCATTTAAATTACCCCCTTTAAATGATAATAACACTTTTGTCCGTATTTAGAGAAGATATCACCCGAGATATTGTGAAACGCAATTTTATACTAGTTTCATAGAAATCTTGTTTTTTTTATTACAGGTTTGGATTGGTTTATAGCGGATACAAATTGCATGATGGGTATAAAATAACAAATGGATTCATTATTTTTTATTAATAATTCGTTTGGGATTATTTAAAAGATATGTGTATGTGTGCGATATTATCAAATATGCATATGGAATACTTTATTTATTCACTGTTTTTGGAATATTACCAGTCATGTTAGATGTTAGAGGTAGAAACAGAAGCAGACGACATCTGGGTAAGTTACTTATTATAGTAAATCATGTTTGAATAGATGTTTTTTATTTATTTATTTATTTATTTATTTATTTATTTATTTATTTTCATTTCTTTTGGGGGGAAGGGGGTGAGATTGGGTTATTCCACATATATCGAGATGTTATGTTAAAAGGTTTTACGAAATCATGGGTTAGTCAATTTGTAGTACAAACTATATATACTTTATGAATAAGTATGATCTAAAGTCGAGTTCAGTGAGTTCCTGGATTTACCACATAACCTTTAACATGCCTACCTGTTCAGTGAGTTCCTGGATTTGATCATATAACCTTTAACATGCCCACCTGTTCAGTGAGTTCCTGGATTTACCACATAACCTTTAACATGCCTACCTGTTCAGTGAGTTCCTGGATTTGATCATATAACCTTTAACATGCCCACCTGTTCAGTGAGTTCCTGGATTTGATCATATAACCTTTAACATGTCCACCTGTTCAGTGAGTTCCTGGATTTACCACATAACCTTTAACATGCCCACCTGTTCAGTGAGTTCCTGGATGTACCACATAACCTTTAACATGCCCACCTGTTCAGTGAGTTCCTGGATTTGATCATATAACCTTTAACATGTCCACCTGTTCAGTGAGTTCCTGGATTTGATCATATAACCTTTAACATGCCCACCTGTTCAGTGAGTTCCTGGATTTACCACATTACCTTTAACATGCCCACCTGTTCAGTGAGTTCCTGGATGTACCACATAATCTTTAACATGCCCACCTGTTCAGTGAGTTCCTGGATGTACCACATAACCTTTAACATGCCCACCTGTTCAGTGAGTTCCTGGATTTGATCATATAACCTTTAACATGTCCACCTGTTCAGTGAGTTCCTGGATTTGATCATATAACCTTTAACATGCCCACCTGTTCAGTGAGTTCCTGGATTTGATCATATAACCTTTAACATATCTACCTGTTCAGTGAGTTCCTAGATTTGATCATATAACCTTTAACATGCCCACCTGTTCAGTGAGTTCCTGGATTTGATCATATAACCTTTAACATGCCCACCTGTTCAGTGAGTTCCTGGATTTGATCATATAACCTTTAACATGCCCACCTGTTCAGTGAGTTCCTGGATTTGATCATATAACCTTTAACATGCCCACCTGTTCAGTGAGTTTCTGGATTTACCACATAATCTTTAACATGTCCACCTGTTCAGTGAGTTCCTGGATTTGATCATATAACCTTTAACATGCCCACCTGTTCAGTGAGTTCCTGGATTTGATCATATAACCTTTAACATGTCCACCTGTTCAGTGAGTTCCTGGATTTACCACATAACCTTTAACATGCCTACCTGTACAGTGAGTTCCTGGATTTGATCATATAACCTTTAACATGCCCACCTGTTCAGTGAGTTCCTGGATTTGATCATATAACCTTTAACATGCCCACCTGTTCAGTGAGTTCCTGGATTTGATCATATAACCTTTAACATGCCTACCTGTTCAGTGAGTTCCTGGATTTGATCATATAACCTTTAACATGCCTACCTGTTCAGTGAGTTCCTGGATTTACCACATAACCTTTAACATGCCTACCTGTTCAGTGAGTTCCTGGATTTGATCATATAACCTTTAACATGCCCACCTGTTCAGTGAGTTCCTGGATTTGATCATATAACCTTTAACATGCCCACCTGTTCAGTGAGTTCCTGGATTTGATCATATAACCTTTAACATGCCCACCTGTTCAGTGAGTTCCTGGATTTGATCATATAATCTTTAACATGCCCACCTGTAGTGAGTTCCTGAATTTGATCATATAACCTTTAACATGCCCACCTGTTTAGTGAGTTCCTGGATTTACCACATAACCTTTAACATGCCCACCTGTTCAGTGAGTTCCTGGATTGATCATATAACCTTTAACATGTCCACCTGTTCAGTGAGTTCCTGGATTTGATCATATAACCTTTAACATGCCCACCTGTTCAGTGAGTTCCTGGATTTGATCATATAACCTTTAACCTGCCCACCTGTTCAGTGAGTTCCTGGATTTGATCATATAACCTTTAACATGCCCACCTGTTCAGTGAGTTCCTGAATTTGATCATATAACCTTTAACATGCCCACCTGTTCAGTGAGTTCCTGGATTTACCACATAACCTTTAACATGCCCACCTGTTCAGTGAGTTCCTGGATTTGATCATATAACCTTTAACATGTCCACCTGTTCAGTGAGTTCCTGGATTTGATCATATAACCTTTAACATGCCCACCTGTTCAGTGAGTTCCTGGATTTGATCATATAACCTTTAACATGCCCACCTGTTCAGTGAGTTCCTGGATTTGATCATATAACCTTTAACATGCCTACCTGTTCAGTGAGTTCCTGGATTTGATCATATAACCTTTAACATGCCCACCTGTTCAGTGAGTTCCTGGATTTGATCATATAACCTTTAACATGCCCACCTGTTCAGTGAGTTCCTGGATTTGATCATATAACCTTTAACATGCCCACCTGTTCAGTGAGTTCCTGGATTTGATCATATAACATTGAACATATCTACCTGTGAAGTGAGTTCCTGAATTAGACAACATAACCTTTAACATGCCCACCTGTTCAGTGAGTTCCTGGATTTACCACATAACCTTTAACATGCCCACCTGTTCAGTGAGTTCCTGGATTTACCACATAACCTTTAACATGCCCACCTGTTCAGTGAGTTCCTGGATTTGATCATATAACCTTTAACATGCCCACCTGTTCAGTGAGTTCTTGGATTTGATCATATAACCTTTAACATGCCTACCTGTTCAGTGATTTCCTGGATTTACCACATAACCTTTAACATGTCCACCTGTTCAGTGAGTTCCTGGATTTGATCGTATAACCTTTAACATGCCCACCTGTTCAGTGAGTTCTTGGATTTGATCATATAACCTTTAACATGCCCACCTGTTCAGTGAGTTCTTGGATTTGATCATATAACCTTTAACTTCCTACATGTTCAGTGAGTTCCTGAATTAGACAACATAACCTTTAACATGCCCACCTGTTCAGTGAGTTCCTGGATTTGAAAGCCAGAACATTTACGAACACGTCAAACCAAAAAACGCTTGAGGCTTACATTCATTCTTTTCTAATAAGGTACAAAAACCTGGTCTTAACTAACAGTTCAAAACAGATATACCCCCCACCCCCGAAAATTTATATTTTACTAATGTATATCACTCGCGAATTTTTATACATGTTTATAATTTTTGTTAATGGGTCACCAAAATGGAGGAACTGTTAATAGACCTATATGGAATAATTAGAAATCATCTCTTATGAGCGTATATCTTGGATATTTATTGATGTAGAATCTTAATAGGGCACGTTGTGTTTCATGTTTTACATTGAAGTTCGTCCCAAGATAAAATGACAACAAACATCCTCAGATCGAGAGGTGTGTTTGGGTTGGGGAGGGATGTCGTAGATGTTTTTTTTTTTAATTTTGCTTTTTAAATGCAACAGTATATACACATAACAGATAAAGTCTTCAAATATTACAGAAAAACGTCAAAGAAGGAGTGTCCATCATAAATAACACAGTATTGTATCAGAAAGACTGTCTAGTAACATGTATTATAATATAACTCCACTTATGAGTTATAAAGTACATTATGATTTTATAGAAACACCTGGCGATCAATTCAGATTGCATAAAAAGGACTTGCTGTTATGGAAAGAAAATGAAGTGAAAACCGACAAGTACATGTATATGTAATAGATTTCATTTAACCTGATATAAGTGAATTTAGATCGTACAACTGCTTATGTTTACAGTAATAAGGTTGATTGTATACGTTATACATGTATTATAATAATAATAATAATAATAATAATAATAATAATAATAATAATAATATCCAAATCGATCGTTTATATACGTATGGTAACCTCAAAAGTTAGAACAGCTGCGATTAACAAACTATAATTTTGAAATTAACAAAAAAAATCATTTTGAATTAATATTTCTCAGTGTATTGATTGCATTTGAAGGTGAACATAATTTATAAGCAATACGATATTATAAGTGAACAAAGTCTGATCTAGATAATAATAATAAAACTGTGTTGTTTTTTAATTTAATTTTTTATCCAAGTTTACGTTTTCTCGTTTTTCTGAGACCCATTCCCGTTGCTGTGTCTCCCACATTTGTAACTTGTCTTATCTTCTTTTCAAGGTCTTCAGCAATGGCAACCTGAACGGTTCTCTCTTGAAGACCTTGGCAACATGAACGTTTCTCTCTTGAAGACCTTGGCAACCTGAACGGTTCTCTCTTGAAGATCTTGGCAACCTGAACGGTTCTCTCTTGAAGATCTTTGCAACCTGAACGGTTCTCTCTTGAAGACCTTGGCAACCTGAACGTTACTGTCTTGCCAACCTTTATATCTTGATTAATGCATTATCATTTTATTTCTAAGGTCTGTTCTCATTATAACCTCGAACGTTTTTGCCCCCCTCCCCTCTTGGGTCCTTTCTTGTTATATCCATGGACCTTTTAGCCCCTTTCTAGGACCAATTTTCATTTTAACCTTGAACGTCTATGCCGCTTTCTTAAGTTCATTGTCATTATAACCATGAACGTTTCAGCCCCTTTCTGGGGTCCAGTCTCATTATGACCATGAACGTTTCAGCCCCTTTCTGGAGTGCACTCTCATTGTGACCATGAACGTTTCAGCCCCTTTCTGGAGTGCACTCTCATTGTGACCATGAACGTTTCAGCCCCTTTCTGGGGTCCAGTCTCATTATAACCATGAACGTTTCAGCCCCTTTCTGGGGTCCAGTCTCATTATAACCATGAACGTTTCAGCCCCTTTCTGGGGTCCAGTCTCATTATGACCATGAACGTTTCAGCCCCTTTCTGGGGTCCAGTCTCATTATAACCATGAACGTTTCAGCCCCTTTCTGGGGTCCAGTCTCATTATAACCATGAACGTTTCAGCCCCTTTCTGGGGTCCAGTCTCACTATGACCATGAACGTTTCAGCCCCTTTCTGGGGTCCAGTCTCATTATGACCATGAACGTTTCAGCCCCTTTCTGGGGTCCAGTCTCATTATAACCATGAACGTTTCAGCCCCTTTCTGGGGTCCAGTCTCATTATAACCATGAACGTTTCAGCCCCTTTCTGGGGTCCAGTCTCATTATGACCATGAACGTTTCAGCTGCTTTTTGTGGTCTATTCTAAATATGGACGTTGTAGTTGCTTTTTGGATTCCCTTCTCATTATTTGTATAATCATAAACGTTGCATTCACTTTCTAAGGTCAGATCTCTTTACAACCATGAACGTGAACAGCCGCCTTTCTAAGGTCAGAATGAAAGTGAACAGCCGCCTTTCTAAGGTCAGATCTCTTTACAACCATGAACTTGAACAGCCGCCTTTCTACGGTCAGATCTCTTTACAACCATGAACGTGAACAGCCGCATTTCTAAGGTCAGAATGAACGTGAACAGCCGCCTTTCTACGGTCAGATCTCTTTACAACCATGAACTTGAACAGCCGCCTTTCTACGGTCAGATCTCTTGACAACCATGAACGTTAACAGCCGCCTTTCTAAGTTCAGATCTCTTTACAACCATGAACGTGAACAGCCGCCTTTCTAAGGTCCATCCTAATTGCTACCTTAACATTGCTTTCTCGCATTTTGACATTACTTATAACTGTTTCCTTTATGTGGAACATTCTAACTGTTATATATTACATTGTTGTGTGTGTATGACAAAACATTGTCACTTGACTTATCCTTCACAATCTTTTTGTACGGTCTATTATCATTGTTCACAGAACGTTTAGGCTTGGTCCATGATTGTTATTTAGAGTTACCATTAAATGAAAATACCAATGTAGTTTTTGTTAGAGTCTTTGTAAGAAGTACAGACACATTGTTTAAAACTAATCGGTAAGCTACTGTCATATACCACTTTTTGAATTTAATCATAAAAATACATTCAAAAAGTGGTATTACTATATGACGCTACATTCGGTGATTACAAATAAATCTTTCAAGGAAGAGGAGCTCTCAGCCCCTGTACTTCCAAACGCCCCATTTTGACGGACAGAGCTCTCGTTGAAGAGAACCTCTATACTTCCAAACGCCTTTTTTGAATGACAGACCGCTGAACTTCCAAACGCCCAATTCTGATTGGCAGAGCTCTCGTGGAAGAGGATTTCTATGTCTAAGTGTTCCATTTTGACTTATATAGCTCTCACAGAATCGGAGCTTTGTATGTCTATATACCCTATATAAGGATTATCTTATCAAATCCACCTGTTCAGGAAGTGTTGTAGAGTCCCCTTTAATCATATTTCAACCACAAAGACCTTCTATAAACATGCCACCTGTTTATAAAGTCCACGTTTCTCAGGTCTCATAATGAGTCTTTATATGTAAGCTTTTCTTGAATTGAAAAAAAAAACATTAGTTAGATAACCAAAGAGACGTACATTAAACAATAGAACTATATTGCATGGTTGTCTAGTGCCTAACGAATGGAATGAGGCTTAAGTATGTCAAAAACAACTTATAAAGATTATAATATATAGCCAAACTTCAGTCGCTCGAACGTCAAAACCTCGAATACCCCGGTTAACTAGAAGTCATCTGTCGGTCCCGACCAATTTCCTATAACATCCTGTGTAAATAAACCTCGAGGGCTCGAACTTTATTAACTCGAATAACCCTGCTCGCTCGAACGATACAATGTATTTGTTTCTCAAAATTATAAAGTTAGTATAAAATTCAACACTTTTTCGTTCGAATACAATTTTTGTCAGAACGACATATGGCCAGTTATTGTAGCTGAAGTCATATAATGGACGTTGCTATGAAACATGTTTATGTCGTATACATATACACCATATGTGAAGTGTACAATGCTTGTAAAGATTCGTTTGGTTAAGACTGCATATCTAATTGGTCGTGAAAATGGAGACCATTTACCGAATAGGCGCCGTTGTCGTTCGTTATACGATCTCCTATTTCAGGTTTTTGAATAACACTTTAACTCCGGTGGATAAAGATTGCCTTTATGAGACATTTGTATAAATGATTTTAATGTGTTATCCGGCGTACAATTAAATAGTTAATTTTTTACAGGATAATTTATTTTTTTTTAAATCAAACCCTGTTCAATGGGTTTTGTCGTAACAATTTATTCATCGTGCACATGATATATCAAAATGAAAAGCTTTGGTCCTAAAATGTTCAACACTTGGCTTTTTACAAAATAATATCTTTTCAAATCTTGGCAAGTTAAAAGAGAAAGTATACAAATAGTCTTTTTTAATGTTGTCAAACCAAAAATATCACTTCAGACCACATGTAGATCTAAACTGAAAGGAACTTTTCAAAGAAACTGTATCAATTGGCAACTCAAGAATCGGAGAAAAAAGACCGTTTGATTTCTTCTGAATTTTTATCAAATATTTCCGATAAGGGTTCTAAAGTCAAAATTTGAATGGAACAATGGTATATTCAATAATTTCTGTTTTCAGCTGTTGTCTAGATCGTAGATACTATTCTGTATACATTTCAATAACGTTTTTATATACAAGTCTACAGCTCATTCAAAAATATTCTTAATGATAACCGCACATTGCTTTAATTTAAAAAGAAAAATCAATTTTTAAAAGGCTAACATTAAAAGTATTTAATACATTATGACTGCACACAGAAAATTTCTGATTAGAAATTCAATTGATTAAAATTACATTGGAAGTACATGTGTAAGGGTTTTCTGTTTAGAAAGTGAAAGTTGTACACAAAGTTGTGGTAAAGGTTATGTATACCTGGATACTGACAACTTCTCTCTTTAGGTTTGAAAAATTAAACGCGGCTATTATTACATTGGATTTACACCCCAGTCAAGAATTTTTCACTCATATCGAGGCAGTCAGTCCAAG
Source organism: Tegillarca granosa (assembly GCA_029721355.1). Taxonomy (NCBI): domain Eukaryota; kingdom Metazoa; phylum Mollusca; class Bivalvia; order Arcoida; family Arcidae; genus Tegillarca; species Tegillarca granosa. The sequence goes on along the minus strand of CM056602.1, from coordinate 2,423,474 downwards.
GATGATGAAGAAAACCGGAGCGGCCGGAGAAAACTTGCGACCTTAGGCAAGCGAACTGACAAACATTCTCACACCACGATCTGTCCTAGTGGGATTCGAACCAAGACGATAACAGACGCTGTAATCCGTTATAACAGACGCTGTAATCCGTTATAACAGACACTGTAATCCGTTATCACGCAAGCTCACTTTAAACAACTCGGCCACTAAGACCCTGAACGCGACTTTTAGATTAAAAAGCCAGTTACGGCGTGGCTTAAAAAGACCCTTCGCTGCTCATTGTTATGTGTACATTGAGGATGCTCCCAACTATATTTGGTTGACTCGATATAAGTAAATTAATATTGATTTTAACGTGCTCAGTTTTGAATTTTGATAATAAATACTTGTGACAGACATTCCTGTTGACTTGAGAATTTGTATATTCCAATAGGAGTTTATCATGTTTATCTCTGTAAAGATTTTTTCACTTACATTAAGATGCCACCGGCGATTGTAACTCGGAATAAATTGCTTATATGACATTAAAGCAGAGATTGTTTTACTGGTCGACCCTTTGTGATATGTGTAGGGGGTTCTCAAATGATATCACGCATCTTTCATTTCTCTGAAGATGGGTGATTTTCGGAAATAATATAAGCGTCGAGTCGGAAGCAAGATATATAGAATTTGAGCGTACATACCACTCGGCTTTTCCGTCATGTACTATTTTTTTCAAGTTGTGACGAAAAAGACCGGGCCATTGAGATACTAAATGGATTTGCTTCAGAATCATGATTTACGAGTTATATTATAAATATTGATTATATTTTAATATTTTCCTAATTACAACGTGTCTAATATTGATAAATAAAGTGGTTATTTCTGTTTTATTGTGATACCGGCCTATGTCGATCCGCCATTGTTTGTCGATTACACTGTAATGTTTACTTCCGGGAAGATATACACCGGGTTGTATCCCTGCTGATTCTAACGGTTCATTATAGAACTCCTATACATGTAAAGATTCTTTGTTCCTTTTTTATTTTATTGAACCGGATGTTATAGATGTTGTTTTACAATCTTCTGTTGATGATACTGTCTGTATTGATGAAAGTTCTTGTCAGCGGGTTTTCAATTAATGCTCTCTCTCGTTCTCTCTCTCTCTCTCTCTCTCTCTCTCTCTCTCTCTCTCTCTCTCTCTCTCCTTAGAACTATCGGAATATTTAAAATACAAAGTTAATACAAGCATACAGTTCCACGTTGAAATCACAATCCCAGACTATGAAAACTGACAAACTCAAGACTGTGACTTCCACCAGAGAAGTGAAGCTGGGTTTCAGGAGGTCTAGCTAGCCCTCGCTATTGTAAATTGACACTATCTCTAAGCAACGACTAAAGTAAGTTTAATTCTCTTTTTTTATATATTTTTTTTAATATTATTTTTTTTGGGGGGGGGGGGGCACATCCCGTGAAAGGAAAAAAAAACTATTAAACCAGTTTCTTTTTTTAAAAGATGTTTTTGTTGTGTAAGCATTCCAAAATTTTGAAAAAAGAAGCAAAAGATGTTGAAGACAATGTAATATGGCCCAAATACGTACGTACTAATGTATAACATATATGTTCATTGAATTAATGATATCACTAACACAATTATTGATTTTGAATTCAGTTGGAATTAGTTATATAAAATTACCTTTACTGGATTAGAGTAGGGCGGGTAATAGTGGTATATGTAACAGTCAAGATATTTTTTTCAAAAATCAAAGCGGGTTAATTCTCGATTGGTGGAGGAAATCCACTTTCTCACTCTAGGGTCTACCTAAGTAGATTTTTTACTATGATAGCGAGCAGCACTGTTATCCGGTGGACCTTAACTTGAGAAAAAATGACGGTTGGTTACATATTGTATATTTTGTGGTGTGGGGTAAATGTTCATCTAAATCTCAAATAAGATCCAGTTATATCGATGCGGTCAATTTGGAGATGGCGGAGGAAACAGAAACGCTCGAAAAAATTGCGTCCTTTAGGCTACCCCCTCTCCCTTATTCCCTGATACGAAAATTGAGCCTTGAACTTAATAAAACGGGAAATGTAATATATAGGCAGTAATCCACCAATTTCAAAGAAATTCAGAGTACAAAGACTGTAGGCTAGGAATGTTTTCAACAAATGTAAAATTAGAGTAAAATTTCAATAGTGTCATTTGCTACTTTTGAATTTTTATGAAATAATGCAATTCAAAAGTAGCACATGACAATAGCAATAAAAAATAAAAATTAGGGAAAAAACCAAGGTAAAACACTGCAATAAATACTGAAACTAAATATCCGGTTAAAACGAGGATAGGATTGTATGAAAATTTGTTTTTGAGACCACTTGTTTTTTTACTCTCTCTCTCTCTCTCTCTCTCTCTCTCTCTCTCTCTCTCTCTCTCTCTCACGCACACACACACACACACACAGCCGTATAATTCGTCAACAATGCACCAGACTTCATTTCCAATCAATCCTTTGGCTCCGAAATTTTGAGTTTTTTGTTATTTAACAATTTGAGTCTAGGTTCACTGGGTAAAAAATTGATAAATTGATAGGTGACGGCGATGATTTAAGTATATCTGCCGACATCCATTGTAAGTGTGCACCATATTGTCTTTTTAACTGTAAGCGATACTATCTAGTGTTAAAAATTACCATACCACGTGACCGTCACACCGATCATTAAGTTATTTTTGAGGACATTAAAAATCCTTTTGTCAAGTTACGTGTATGACTAGGCATATAGAGTCAGTATATTTTTTGTATTTTTAATCAAATGCATGTTTTCAATTTGCTAAAAAAAAAGGGGGGGGGGTTAAGTTTATTTTATTGCTTGAACTAAATGCAGTACCGCTCCAGTCTATGTGATCAGTCTTAGATTCATTGGTACTTTTTTTAAGTTTAGAAGGATTGGACAATGGCGTGTTAACCCCAGTTAAGATTTATTCACTTATTTCGAAGCAGTCAGTTCTGGGATGGTGAAGAAACTCGAAGAGCCAGAAGAGAAAACCACGTGACCATCGGCAAGCGAACTGACAAACTGTCCGAGCAGGAATCGCACCTAGACGGTGAGAGGCACTGTGATTCGCTTTCGACCACTCTGTCACAGGGGACCAGTTTAGAAAGGAAAACAGACGGTAAATCTTAAATTTTGAAATTGTAGCAATGGGTTCGATATACGATATATACTAGTATTTGATCACTTTAATTACGTATTTTTCGTTATCTAGTTCTGATATCATTTAAGTTCGTAGTTTTATAATAAGTACAAACAAAGACAAAAAACAATAATTAATATAAGTTGCAGGATCGTGGCATTGGCCCACAACACCATTAGAGATAGAGAGAGAGAGAGAGAGAGAGAGAGAGAGAGAGAGAGAGCGCTTTGTAGCAGTATAAAGCGAGACAACTCTTGTATTATTACATAAGAGTTATTCATTTGATCAAAGAGAAACAACTCTTGCTTATTTTTTTCACTTTATTATAAACCTTGAAGCAAATACATATGTTGTGTAATTTTATTTTCTTTTTGTACTTGTGTGAACTTAAATACGGTAGCTGAATAAGGCCATAGAGAAAAAAATCCACCTGCGCAACTAAAACTTTTCGTAGAGTATTATTTATATTGCCATGACTCTAGTCAGCTCAGATGACTCGGTTCATTACATGGAAGTAAACAAATAGATTCTTCGGCGAGGAAAATTCTTCCTAAATTCTTGAATGGGACCCCAGTAATAAATGTCTTTAATTTTAAATCTGGTCGAGTATTGAGACTGTGAAAAAATATCAAACCCTCGGCACGTTCAGTATTGTAACAAATCATCAGTAGGGATATAGAAACCTCGGCAGTGATATCGAACCCTCAGTATTGGTAACAACCCTCAGTAGGGATATCGAAACCTCGGTTATGGTAGTAATCCCACGGTAGGGGTAAAGAACACTCGATAGCCAAATCGGTTATATCATCGAACCCTCGGTAATGGTGCCTGACCCTCGGTTGTGATATTGAACCCTTATGAGAGAAATTGAACCCTCGTTAGCGGTATCGATTCCTTGGTTGTGAAACGGTAATCATATCTAAACTTGGACAGATATTTCGACCTCTTGATAATGATATAAAAGCCTCGTTAGCAATATCGAATCCTGTGTATCTGTATCGATTAATTTGTAACGGTATCAATACACCGTTAACTATATTGAACCTTAATTTTCAATCTTGAACAGCGAAATCGAACAATCGATAGTAATATCATACCCTCTATATTAATATCGAATCCTCATTCTAGTTCTCGATAGTGATATTAAACATTTTGTAGTGATATTGAAACCCTTGGTAGCGGTATTGACCCTTCGTATTGATATCGAACTCTCAGTATTAATATTAAACTGTATTATTATCGAATATTAATAATATTGAATTCTAAATAGCGAAATCTAGCCATCGATGGTGATATCAAATCCTATATAGTGATATCAAACCCTTTGTAGTGAGACCGTGCTCTCGGTAGTAGTGTTGAACACTCGGTAGTGTTGGTTAATACTTGCTAGTGGAATCGAACCATCGGTGGTGATATCGAACCATTGGTAGTGGAATCGAACCATTGGTAGTGGAATAGAACCATCGGTGGTGGTATTGAACCATCGGTGGTGATATCAAACCATCGGTGGTGATATCGAACAATTGGTGGTGGTATAGAACAATCGGTGTTGGTATGGAACCTTCTGTGGTGATATCGAACCATTGGTAGTGGTATCGAACCATCGGTGGTGATATCGAACAATTGGTGGTGGTATAGAACAATCGGTGGTGGTATCGAACCTTCGGTGATGATATCGAACATTTGGTGGTGGTATCGAACCATCGGTGGTGATATCGAACCATCGGTGGTGGTATCG
>CM056602.1:2316061-2413561 GCA_029721355.1 Tegillarca granosa | reverse complement strand
ATCTTAATTAAAGTCTAAATTAATTTAATCAGGCGCTAATTATTTCCGCCAATCCGGTCACTATTCCTTTCAAATCAGAATTATTGACTGTAATTGAGGAGCAATTGACATCCGAAGAAATTAAAACATCAACATGACATTGAATCGTAGAGTTGATATGATCATGATGATATTGCAAGACATTATCAGTCAGAGGCTTGAGGTCGAGTGATAGAGAATGGTCTGCGTAATAAATCACCTGGCTCGTTTTTCAAAATCGCGTAACTCAATTTACAATGCTTAGTAATAAACGCCGAGTTAAATAGATTAATCTTCTCATAATTATCTACCGGCTTTTTATTTTCTCAATAAGTAATATACGTTTTTTGAATTCAATTAAATTGAGGAAGTTATTTCATTAATAAAGCATTTATTTTGAGTTTTTCTATGCTGTAATCGAGTTCTTGTCAACAGGTGGGGTTCACGTCGAAGAATGCGATAGAAGGACCTTTAATGAAATCAAATTGGACTAATTTCCTTCGGCCTGGATTTCGGTTAAATAAGATTTTGTAATTAGCTGAAAGGATTTTTAAAAACCTGTCGTTATGAAATTAATATTGAGTTTCGTCTCATATTTAAAAATGTTTTTGCAAATCTATTGAAAATTTTAATTTAAAATAATTACTTATAAGATGAGATAGTCTTCCGATTGTTCTGACACGTCACCATTTTGCAGTTTATTGTTCTACAAGCGCTCAGCAAGTAGAGAACTCAAACTCTTAGCCAGGCCGAGGGATGCCAGGCCGAGGGATAAATCTACCAAACTTATATTTGAGTAAAATTTTGAATAAAATAAACTTTATTCAAAGGTTGAAAATGAGAGGAAACACATTGTTATTTGCTATGGTAAATCATTTAGAAAAAGCATTATAAGAAACTTCAAGAATTTTTAAGAAAATACATGCAAACACAACCTGTTTGAGGGTTAAACGCCTTCGAAATCGATTCTGCACTCAAACACTTATGATAAGAATTTAATTTCTAAACGCTGTCTCGAAATTTTTCAATAAATAAATATATATGTTTTAGAAAAAAATTTTTTTTTCAAATTTCAAAAAACAAAACAAAAAAACATTGATTATATATAAGATGCAGATGCGTGATTACAGAACCATAAGTATACAGATATTATTTTAAATGTTTTTTACGCCCTAGTCAGAAAGACATGTTTATTATTATTTTTATTATTATTTATTATTATTATTATTATTATTAGTTACTTTGTTCTAAAATGTTAGAAGAAACTTGGTAATCACTGCTACCTGTTGAAACACCATCTTCATTTATTTCCTCTATATCATTAGTAGAGATGCAATGTATGAAAAACATAGTTATTGACAAATATCTCGTTAAGCGGCGATTTGAATCACGTGGTCAACAAGAACTTATTTAATGAATTTGTGGAATTTGTAATATTATTCACATCTATCATCTTTGATGAATTAATTTTCATAGATTTTCTTTTTTCGGCATAATTATTGCAATTAATTCGCGATCCGACCAAATAAGTGAAAATGTTATCACCTACAATATCAGAAAAATGTGTAAATTCAATTGTCACCTTTTGGGTTAAATAAAAGACCGCGGTAGCCATTCAAAGTAATTACGATGACCATTAAACTGACCAGTTTAATCAGCCGGTGTTATCTAACATGTTACGGTACTGCTAAAAGCCTTAGATGTACCTATCTACCAATTATAGACCGACCAGGAATGTCCATAACTACTGTTAATTAATGAACTCTAACGGACAGTTAGGAAATACAGTTTTAATAGCATTTTCTGAAGTACATTTGTACATTTTGTGGAAATATAACATTACATTATCAGATTATAAGTTTGTGTTCGTTTACCGTGAAGGAAGATACAGAAATTTGATGAATGGCACATTGGAGATAGAACAAAGATTTGTGCCATTAACTGTGTTCGATTACCAATAAAATATCAATGTTATCTCAAATTTTAAAACAATGTTTTTTATTTTATCTGTAAATATACGGCATACATAAGTATATAAGCATAAATCTCTAGTTACAACCCCCTCCTTCTGGTTGACAAATATTCAATTTGTAAATATTTACCCGTAACATTGTCTGTCAGTAAATAAAATACTTTTAATATACAATGCATTTAGACTTTTTAAAAAAATATTCCGCCATTCAGGGTAGACAATAGGAAACGATAAGGCCAAAATATAATTTCATTATTATTATTTTTTTTATTGTTTTAATTTTTTTTATTTTTTAAGGAAAGTCAGAGTCAGAAACCCGAAAGCCTCAAAACATTTAAAAAGAAAAGAAATATGCAAAACAAAAAAGATTTATATTCTGTGTAAAATATAGGTTCACAATTTTAAACATTTTATTAGATTTTACATTCTAAAAAATATAACTCTATAAACATATTTTGTAACGTAAGATAAAAAATTATTTAACATATTTTGAAATAAATATTTTTCTCCATTTGTTATAACAATACTTAATTGTCAAATAATTGTCAAACAACAACAACAATAATAATAATAATAACAATAATAATAATGATAAAATAATTTTAATTTAATTTTGTTTTATTTTATTTATTTATTTATTTATTTATTTATTTATTTATTTATTTATTTATTTATTTATTTATTTATTGTAATTCATCTAAAAAATTTAATGAGTTCGGCGGTAGGAATTTTGAAGATTTTTCCCACGTAAAATCTGAGAGGAATTTCCGAATGTAAATGGAAGAAAACTTGTCTGGAACAGACTGTTAGGTTGTTGTAAAGAAGGCGAAAATCTATAAAAATTGTAAATATTAATACATTTGTGATTGCTACTGAACAGACATTAATTTGTGTGCAAGGTCACGTCAGGTCATTGCTTTTTACACTCTTGTAACTCCGCAATAGACGAAAAATTCCCAGGGTTTCTGAAATTGGGACAATTTTAATTTTTCAAGTGTTTCTAATCTATGTGATATAAAAGAAGCTTTTAAAGAAACCCCGTGGATTAGATTTTTAAAAAACTCCATGGTTTGATATGTAATTATCTATTTTGTTAAAAATCATTTCAATAGAAGCTGTTTACTTTTAAGAATTTTTTAAATCAAAAGTTGGTTTTAAATCGCCATCATCTTAAATACTTTTCTTTGATTTTATTTACAGTTAGAAGAATAAACAGCGGATAACAACACTTATATTTTTAATATATATGATAAAACGATCTTAATATCACTTAGTTTTGAATTTCATTCATCCAAATTCATTGGAAATGGGCGTACGGATATGTCGTAAAATGCCATGCTTCGCCACTTTTTGACAATCGGCCATTGTTAACAGCCATGTTTATTTTTTAGATTCCTAATGCCTGGTTCGCTTCCCCGATCTCACTGTTTTATTGAAATCTATCGCAATTGGTTTTTTATGTCATTTTTATTGTTTGAATAAATAAACTTTTTTTCTCAAGTACAAAGGTCATAATGACTTATTTAATTAAATCTAAAGTATGGTATTTTGCAAATAAAATTACTACAGACTGGTTAAATATCCATTAGGTGAAGGATTATTTTCTGTTATTATTATTATTATTATTATTATTATTATTATCGTTATTATTATTATTATTATTATTATTATTATTATTATTATTATTATTATTAAAGTTAAACACGTGTAATTTGTTAAGAGATGATGTTATGCATTCATGTTGTTGTTGGTTTTTATTATTTTTTTCTGGCGCGAACGGTAATTTGTTATTTTTTAAAATACGGTCTATTTCTAATTTCCGCAGGTTATAGAGTTTTGTTGCTATTTGAATATGTACATTGTTTTATAACGCATGTACGTGCAGTTAACTTTATCTCAGACTCTCGGTAATATCTCTTGCGATTAGTGCACACATATAGTCAACGTCTTGCCACCTCTCTCTCTCTCTCTCTCTCTCTCTCTCTCTCTCTCTCTCTCTCTCTCTCTCTCTCTCTCTCTCTCTCTCTCTCTGAGATCATGAAGCTCTTCAATATCTTATAGATAACTCGGTGAACTCTCTGATGAATTTCTGAAATAATACCTCCTTTCAAAGTCAAAATCCTGAAACATAAATACCTTTACAAATGCTAAATGTAAAATGTCTTTTCCACATAGCTTGAAACGAAAGGATAGAAACCCCCGAGAGAGAATCGCTACAGAGGAAATCGAAAATCATTGATCATGGCTCTTTTATTTTAATGTTACGGGAACAGAATTCAAAATGATATTTCCTGTATAGATGAGATTTGTAAATCCTCTGTAACAATGGTTACAGTTGATTAACAGGACACTAATGAAAATCCAAACATGTTTCAAGAACAGTTATTTAAGAAGGGGCATTCCCCAAGGTGATATAATGTCCACTATTGGACAATAGGAATACAGAGTTGGTTATCAAATGTTAATATGAAGTCAAGTCGGGCATATCAGTAGGTTAGACGAGGTGTGCTTTACTTGCTGAATTTTTGATCACCAAAGTGTATTTATAAAATGTATAGGGAATTATAGAAACTGAAATGAAATAATTCACGAAAATGTCATAATTATACACGAGGCAAAAAGTTGTAAATCTAAGGCATGAAATAATTCACAAAAATATATCATAACTATACACTAGGCAAATAGTCGTATTTCCAATAAGTTTCTTGCACGATGATTGTGTAGCACATTGTGAGAACATATTGTCTGGAAGAGTACATCTGTATCTTTACTTTTGACAAATTAGGACATACTGTTTTGTGTTGTCACGTGCTAATTTTTAATGCATTATTTCATAAATATTCGAAAGAAGCATATGATAGTGTTATTGCACTGATCTTTGTGGGTAAGGTTACAGGTTCACTATTCCTGAGTTTTGGGTTAGAGTCTTAGCCGGGTTTCTGGAAACGATAGGTCTTTAGGCAAGGTATTAATTTCCACATTGCTCAGCTACCCAGATGCAAAATAAATGTGGATCGGATAGACTAACGTATAATCCGAGGGAAACATGGTATATTTACATGACACTTCTATGAATTGAAGCCCCACAGAACCCTCACTGTGCGGAACCGAACCCATCTCGGGCATATTCTAGTTTTAAAAAGTTTGCCTGTTTCGTTTGCCGGAGGATCGATGGTTTCCCCCGGTCACTCCGGTTTTCTACATCATCTCAAGGACTGAACATCTCTGTATAATTCTTACTATCTTGACTAGGGGGTAAAAACATACGACTCCACTCTTACTGATACTGATATTTGTTGAACAACGGATACGATGATGTTGAACATCTCTTACACATTTTTTAATCGCCATTTTCAATTATTTTCAAATTTCTGATTAATACAGCTGTCGAAATCAAAGCATGATTTTGAATATTTTTCTCTTATTTAAATTTGGTTTAAATTTACTGCATATATAATCGTCATTGTTAGATTCGATATGTTCTTTCACATTCCTGATGTGATATTTTCGCTAACTTTGTCATGTCCTTAACAAGATTATACCTTGGTAGTAAGAAATCAACTTCTAATGAGGTCACCTCAGGGATGGTGGAGAAAACTGGAGTTACATGAAAAATCTATTGACCTTCAGCAAGAAAATATGGAATTCACCGGGAGAGTCACCTTGATGTGTTAGCCGACGCATTAAGCAACTTGACCCCAGACTATCCCCCTCCTCCCCCCACACACACACCCAATAGAGAAAAGACAAGGACTGAAGACTCGTATAGTCTGAATAGATTTCATTGAAAAAATCTTAGGTTATATTTATATAATATTTAAACGTATCATTTTATAAAGCTATGTAAGAAAAGACCTGAAAGTAGCTAAAAAGCTGAAAATTTTCCGTTCCCTTCTAACGATTTAATATTTAAAATGTTTATCAACTCTATGATTATTTTTATGTTAATTTATTATTCTCATTTATCCTAAGAAAACATTTGAGTGTATCTGTGGTTAGATGGGAGGGACAAGATCGTGTATATCGGTAAAACGAGTTCGAACCTGATCATATTTTAACTTTTAGCACACACAGATGTTTCACACAACTCACTTAAAATCTAATAATGGCATTTTTATGGAAACAAGTGTTGTTTTACACATTTTTAATCTAGACTTATACCTGTATATTTAATTTTGATGGTGATTATAGAGGAAATATAATTACATTTTTTACCCGGGGAATGTCCAGGTAATCTTCTCCGAGATTAGTCCGGGGATCAATTTTCGGAAATCTTATTAAAATGCTTCATTCTCATTCCACTTAAATACGGTTAAAGGTGGGTTAGATCGGTTTTTACACATTTTTCAAACATGATTCATCGGTTTTTGTTTTTCGGCAAGGGCATGTTATAAATTACGGAATAACAAACAGAAATATTGCTTTTCTCTTTATATTACTTCACGTATATCGAGACACTACCAGCTTCTCGAAATAATATCATATTAATTAACATTGGTTATTTTTAATGATTTTTAAATTTTCATTTATTTATTTATTTATTTATTTATTTATTTATTTATTTATTATTTATTTATTTATTTATTTATTTATTTATTTATTTATAAACATGGCAGCAACATTAAATAAACTAAAAAACTGGAACATATATTTTATGGAATCACCTCAATGAAGATCGTTTTCTCACTTTTAAAACAAATTTTTTAAATCCTCTGGAGGGCAATTTCTTGCATTTTTGAAACAAATTCCTTCTAAAGCACTTTTTTCACCTCTGAAACCAAATGCTTTATTAAGAAACAGTTGCTGTCTTTAATAATATATTGGTCGGATTCGGTAATGATTTGAGCTCTTGACCTTTTATTTACTACGGAAGCACTCTACCAACTAAGTTACCGTGAGTTGTATTACAGACCAACAACGGTAAAATCTATCATCTATAAACAAAACGATCATGTAAACAAACATTTATACTACTTTTTTGCCTATACTTTCGGAAATAAATGTATATTTAACTCAAATCTAGTCTTTAGACTAAGTTAGCCGTGGACCATTGTTTTCCTTGTTGAACTACGTGTCAAGATTGACCACTGGTGTGTCTGTGTGTGTGTGGGGGGGGGGGGGATGTACATAATTCCTGATCAGTTGTCAGATGTAAAATTACAATTTGTCAATGTTTTTAACAAGTATTTTATCTTTCCTTGAAAGTCAACACCAGTACTCTCGGATCAAAACACATGCTTAAACTACTCATTACTGATGTGACGTAAAACATCATCTATCAGTCCATCTTGTAAAGTATGCCACATTTTATATAACGCCAAATGCAGAAGCGTATTTTAAATAAGTATAGGTTTATACGTGCAAACCTGACCGCCATTTTAATCATTATCCTGTGAAATGGGTAGCTATTTTGGGTACAAGATTTTAACATGATTTGGGTCGAAATGGTTCAGCGATTTTAAATAAAATTTGATAAATGAAGCCTTGGGCATGGGGGCGAAATTGCGTCCCACCTGCACGCTATAAGAATCCTTCTCGTATTTCTGAATTATTTTAGGTGTAAGATTTAGTTAACTCAAATTCTCATATTATTATTTATCCTTGAAATACATATATAGGTGAAGTAATAATGCTAGGTATACGGATGTAGGTAAAGCAAAAAATGTAATAAATAACTATATGTGTTTTAAAACTCCAAATTTACCTTGTGAAATGCACATACCCCTACTTATATCATTGTTTCAGTAATTTTAACAGTTAAAAAATTATCCATAATTAGATAGTTTTTATTTTTAGTTTCAAAGGAAAATACCTAAGTTACATTTTTGAAGTACCTTAACATGGGAATGTGAAACTTCTGATCTACATATTATTATATACAGTGTTTCTTTAATAAAATTCAACAAGTGTTCATTACATATTTGCATTTTCATTATAGCAAAAACATTTTAAAGACTGGAATTTTTATTTACAAAAAGGTTGTATTAACGGTCCTACCCAAGATTTTAATTAATTATTTACTACCTTCTAAGGCAGTAAACTCTTTTTAAAAACTTTATCAACACAAAAAATATAAAAAGTTGTTGTTTATAAATATACTATTTATTCAATTTTTGGCTATAAAATGGAATATCCGTCATTATTCTTATTGCCACTGTGTGTTTTTCAGCAACTATTGAAAAATCTTCAAAGACAGTCCAATAAAGTTCAATTCAGAGTTTGCTATTGTTCACGTAAGCTAAGACACAGTGAAAATCAGTATTTGGATCCCTATTTTACATAAGGTTTCTCTGTAGGATGCAGAGTGTTGTCATTTTTGCCGAAATATTGCTTGTTTGTAATAAAAGACCCGGTGTTCACGCCGGAAGTGATGTCTTGAATAATGACGTCTTGCGTTGGCATGATATCCATGCAGCAGCATGGAGGTAATATATATACAGTGACAGAGGATCCGCAGACCGATTTCCGGTTACGACTACTCTCGAGTACATGAACAATACTTTTAAAAAATTACACAAATTTCTCTGGAATTTCTATGAAAATTAAACTTTCATTAATTTATTTTTGCATATTTTGCTGGCAATATTTCACTGCGGGACAAATTTCCATAAATCTGAAATTTCATAAACCATAAATCTTAAATTCATGGATATCTTGTAAAATAAACAAAATCTCTTTGCAAGAATTAAGTAAAAGAAAAATCATAGTAAGAAATAATAGTAAAATTTTGGCATGGAAATTCCAAGTTTTTGTGTATCGCCAAAGGCATGTGTTACAGATACAGGTGTCAATATACCAGCAGGTGATATAACGACAAAACGGTACAAGTAGCTAACTACTTTAAATACAACAAATTTATATACTAAGTATAAACTCTATATGTATTTTACACGTCCTTGATCAGGCAGTCATTGTGATGTAATGTATCGACATTGGAACGTGCAGTTTTTGTCATGTTTATTTTAGTTTTTGAACAAATTTTGCAGTTTTGCATTTCATCTGAAGTGCATACTAAAACAATGATAATACAGTTCATATGGAGCTTTGTATGTAACAGTATATTACATTGTACTTCTCAGTGCTCGCTCCGTAAGTGGAAGGTCGTGGGTTCGAACCCCGACCGGGTCTGACCCAAGACTTGAAATTTGGTAGTGACTGTTCTTTCGCCAAGCACTCGGTATTACGAAATGAAAGTCATGGTTCTTTCGGATGGGAACTTCAAATAAACGAGGTCCCGTGTCATGGCAGGCATGGCACGATAAAGAACCCTGCTGTATAATGCCAACAGCGCAACGCACAGGCAAAATTTCTGCACTTTCGCCTATAACTGGTGACGTCTCAATATAAGTGAAATATTCTTGACACCATTACTCAACTCAACTCATTGTACTTCTGAAGGATTTTCGGACAAAGTTGATTCGAAACAGATGTTTTAATGTTGATTAACCACCCCCCCCCCCCTCCCCGCCCATTTAATTCTACGTAAAATTTTTCAAATTCAGTCTTTATATGGTAGTTTTTTAGAGCCTTTTCAGTCAAAATTAAAAACAACAACTGTCCACATTAAAACATTGAAATGGTGATAAACAAACGTAATTTTCCGGTTTTGTTTCAAGTCATTATACAATAGACATTAGATTCTTAAGAATATACATATACAGAAATTACCAAGAATTTGAGATGATTAACATCAAAGAGCTTACCGGTATATATAACGGTTTTTATAATTTATATATATATATATATATATATCTCAATAAACGTAACCAAAATATTTGTATAAATAACAGATTTATTTTTACTGGTATTGAATTATCTGATTTTAACAAAGCAGTCTATCGAAGTGTAAAAATAATCAAAGTTTACCTTAAAGGATTAGCATTTCGGCATTCATAATGGGATATAATACCGTCAAAGTCTACCCACCCGATTTATCATCCCGATCCCTCAGGCTGTTTAACGTGTTACATGACCATATGACCTTCTAAAGAATGTCTCAAATAATCATGACCAATTATACGGGTTAAGATACTCCTATATTTGGTTACGTAATAAACAAAGGGCGATAATTTAAACATCCGTCTTATAGAGGACGGGTAATAGAAACCGCCATTAATCAAAGTCAGCAGGAAGTCAACAGGTAGTACAATCTATAAAGGTCTACCTGGTGTGAAGTAAATTGAATATTCACACAAAGAGAAAGGTCAAAAGAACAAAAGGTCACCGTCATCCTTTTGTTGACAGCCCCTTACCTGAGTGCTAATGCTCAGTGTGTCTTGTAGGTCAGTACCGAATCCTTCTAACGGGTTTCTTGCTATTTTTTGTTCATGACACCTATTTGACTGGGGGCTGAATACTAATACTGTTTGTATGACTTGTGGATCTGAGATTTAGCAATGTTCGTTCCCTTTTTAATGTTGCAGCATATGATCTGTGATATGTAGACTCATACGGTCAGCCAATCAAAACCATGTAAAATGTTTAAGAAATTAAAACGATATGACATTTGAAATAGAATGACGTCAATGTAACTAAAGCAACCGAGAACACTCAACATCGAAATAAAGCATGGCTGCTAAATATGGACGAACCTTGCTAAATTCCGCTGATTACAACACTCCTTGCTTTTGAGAGATGCTAGGTGCAATAACTTATCGTACTCAACACTTTTAATGACCCTGCAAGTAAGCTTTGGATATGTGTCTTTTTTTGAATCAGGAATTCTTGTGTTCTAATGTCAAATCAAACTTTATTATTCTTTATTTGGAAGGTGAACGTGTTTCTTGAATAAGACGTCAAAGTATCGACGTTTCGTACATTATATTATATGGACAGTGTTTGATAACGTCATTTTACACGTTTTAACATGACGTCTATTGTTTTTAACCCGAAAATCGCAAATTTGTCACATCACCAGACTTGAATACTGTGTTGACAACGTATAATTAACTTTGTATAGCCTTACTGTGAAGTTACCTTTATTTATACGAAGCAACTTGCGATTCTAGAGTGATGAATCGGCCATTGACAAGTTTTTCTAATTACCAGTTATACCCCAAAATTATTCTGTCAGTGTAAAATGGGGGAAATAAGAAATGAATTGTGTAAACTTTGACTTGTTGATTTATATAAACAGAGTAAGAATTATATTAAAAATTCTCATTATGGGGAATATTTGCCCAGTTTTAATTGAATTCAAGTATAATTACACACTTACAAACTATCTCTCAAAATTAGAATGATTGAATTATTTGGTGCTATATACATATATATAAAAATTTTATCTAAGTCCTAATAGTTCCATAACTGTCACGTTTTAGTAACAAAAATTTACTCCAGGATTTTAATTTCCAAGATCTGTTATATAAGTGTCAATTATTTAAAATGACCAAATTTATCCTTACATAACTTTAAATACAGGGACTTGTATAACTTTTCGGGCATTTAAAATGACCATAAGAATTAACATTTTTGCCCACAATGTAGCCAAATTCCGTAAATACACAGTATCCAACATCATTCCAGAAATGACCACCTCGATATCAGTGCAAGAACTTGACTATGGCGTAAAACATGTTGTAACTCTTTACGTTTTGTTTTATATTCTCTTGTTCTCTATTATGTACTTTTACTAAGTCCAAATTATTGTTTTCTAAAAATAATAAAATAAAAATGAAATACGCTTTGATAACATACGGGTATTTACGGAGCTTGATAACATACGGGTATTTATGGCGATCGATAACATACGTGTATTTATGGAGATTGATAACATACGGGTATTTATAGAGCTTGATAACATACGGGTATTTATGGAGATTGATAACATACGGGTATTTACGGAGCTTGATAACATTCGGGTATTTATGGAGATTGATAGTTTATTGTGTTGTAAAATAAGGCCAAGTTTTCAAATTAGTTGTGAATAATTGTTTAAATAAGTGTGGTTATTTTGGCTACTCAAGATATGCTATAACCACATCATGTTATGTTGATATTGACCCCGGTGCGCGTTACAAGTTAGAAGTTTTATAGTTAGTGCTCCAAATCGTCGTTTCTTGCTTTGTTTCATTTTGCTGCTTTCTCTTATAAGCTTGTTCCTAGTTGCACTTGTTGACACATACAAAAGTTTTAGACAAAAATTTATTTACTTATTTATTATTATTTATTTATTTTGTATTTCAAAATGCTTCAGCGTCGTTTGTGCAGCTTTTGAACATTTGACAATTCCTAGGTATTTTTTTTATTGAGTTTTTGTTTCAGTTTTACGACTAACGTCGTTGTGCTCTGTACTCATCATCGCTTTAAAAACCAAAAATATTTTGTTTCATCCGTGAACGATAGAGGTCACGCAATGAGATAAAGATTGGCCATTTTGTAGAAGATTATACTTATTACGGGTACTTAAAGGCGATATATAGGTCTGCACTGACAGGGGATTACTTTATGCGCTGATGATCAAGAATATTTTGTGAAAAAATTGCTTTTTCAAATTAGAATATACTTCATGAACTTTGACCCTTGTTTGAGCAGGCCTTTGAACTTCAGCGTTGATATTGACTTCAAGAACACAACAACATATTTGAGTGTTTGCTTCAGTTTTTTAATTTACAAAAACAACATTTAGGATTCGTAAATCTCGTTTACTGTTTTGTGTCACTGTAATTGTGGCAGTCAATTATGCAAAACTTTCATATAAAAATTCAAAACTTCAATTTAGTTTGGTATCTTTCGCTTACTTGAGTCTAGCCGTACAGGAAATCGCTATGCTCATTTGCAATTGCCGATAAATATAACTTTAACTGTTATTGGGATTTTACATGTGGAAATTGGCGACGTTTTCACCGGAATTGATGCTTTTGGTGACGCAGTTACGCCATATATGCGTATAGGAATCCACCATTTGTCTTGTTTTTCAACATGTAATTTCCCGTTACTTTTGTCGAGTTTATTTGATTTTTTTGTCAAAAAAAACAGTGACTCCAATCTTCAGTAAATAAAATATTTAATTTAGTACCCGGATAGAAAAGCCAAATTATCACGTCGAAGATCAGACGTTGTCACCGACTACATTATATTATCAATATTATTTAGTGACGTCATGTGACGTATTTTTGTTTTACATCTATAGTTCTTGTTTTGTTTTTATTATTCCTTGCCACAAATATGATTTGTTCTCTTGCATTTTAGCGGACTTGTACTGCCAACTCCTTCTTTTGTAGCAGTTAAGCGGACTTGTACTGCCGAATCCCTCCTGTTGTAGCACTTAAGCGGACTTGTACTGCCAAATCCTTCCTGTTGTAGCACTTAAGCGGACTTGTACTGCCAACTCCTTCTTTTGTAGCACTTAGCGGACTTGTACTGCCGAATCCCTCCTGTTGTAGCACTTAAGCGGACTTGTACTGCCGAATCCTTCTTTTGTAGCACTTAAGCGGACTTGTACTGCCGAATCCTTCTTTTGAAGCACTTAGCGGACTTGTACTGCCGAATCGCTCCTGTTGTAGCACTTAAGCGGACTTGTACTGCCGAATCCTTCTTTTGCAGCACTTAAGCGGACTTGTACTGCCGAATCCCTCCTGTTGTAGCACTTAAGCGGACTTGTACTGCCGAATCCCTCCTGTTGTAGCACTTAAGCGGACTTGTACTGCCGAATCCCTCCTGTTGTAGCACTTAGCGGACTTGTACTGCCGAATCCCTCCTGTTGTAGCACTTAAGTGAACTTGTACTGCCGAATCCCTCCTGTTGTAGCACTTAAGTGAACTTGTACTGCCGAATCCCTCCTGTTGTAGCACTTAAGTGAACTTGTACTGCCGAATCCCTCCTGTTGTAGCACTTAGCGGACTTGTACTGCCGAATCCCTCCTGTTGTAGCACTTAAGTGAACTTGTACTGCCGCCCCCGGCCTTGTTTTGTTTAATTATTATTTGTTTTATGATTCAGTTTCTGTTTTACCTCATCTAGTTTTCAATGTTGATAATAATTTCTAATCAAGCGATGTTGTCAGTGTTAATAATTCCTGGTCTTCAAAATTTTACTTTGTCACGGTCAGAATGTTTTTATAAATTTAACGGCTTACCTAAGGGTTATAATGGAAAGAAAACTCCATGTGTATCTCAAAAATCAATCATATTGATTAGTAATCAATAACAATTCAAAAAGTTCATATCAAATTAAGACTAACAATACGTCTAAAATTGAACCCATAATAACAAAAATAATGTTGTTTTAAACTTGAACATTTTTCCATTAAAAATAATTTGTTGTATGAGTAGCACCTGTGAAAATATCAATACATGACAGAAACTTAAACAAAATATTGCCATATTTTCAAAACCATATAAAAATTACGAACCACCTTGTTTACCCGATTTAAATTCAGGGCGATATATTCGGAGATATGACGATAAAAACTAATGACTTTGTGCAATTAATTTTCTTAATTCCTATTGTGTTTTGTCAATAATATGGAAGACCTTATATTTTTTTTCTGTCTAATATAAGGCACCCATAGGGAAATTGACTTTTAAAATTTTGACTAAATTATAATAGATTTCAAAAAGTTCCAGTTTATTGTGGATTTATTTTACATTTTACATAAACAAAATGCAAATTCAGCGGTCTGGTAGGCACTCACCTTAGGTGCAGAAGGCACCTGGTACGAGTCTGCATCCCCCCTTTCTGTTACAGTTTAGAGGCCAGTGTGGCTTTCGGCTCCGAATTGACACATTGGTCTATATTAAAATCCTTGTCACTGTAAACTGAATGCCTGGCATTGACCCAATCAGCTAAGTTTTAAGCGATTTTTTGAACATAATATTAACTTCTAAAACAGTGATTTTAAAAAAATTAAAAATTTTAGGTTTACATTTTTCGGTTTTAAATCTCTTAAAAACGGTTTATTTTAATGAAAAAAAACAAACAAACAAATATATGGATATGTTTTTAGACGGAATTGAGCCCCTTCGAGACCCCCATCCCTTTAACCAGGTACTTGTTTCAGCAGCCAATACATGTCATCCAGTCAACGATTCTGATGTTATCTCGCGTTACGTTGGGTAGAATACTGATCTTATCTCCATCACTGAAGAGTTATACTGATTGTATCTTCCAAAACTGAAGAGTTCTAGATAAATAATTTGATGTATAGCCACCCGATATGGCTTCTAGTTTTACAACGACAAGTCAAATATTGGTATTTTTACAGTATCATTATGATATTATAACATTGTTAAGTGGTCGTATAATAACAAGAGAATTAATCATATGATAAAAGGTTTTAACTTTTTAAGTTTCCGAGCTGATGATGCAGTTTTTTAAATTTGATTAAGATTTAAGATTTACTCCCACGTATAATTTCAATGTAAAGTATTTCTGTTACTTTTGAATTCTTGAAGTTCTAACTCGGTTTAATATCGAACAATACGACCACGCAAAAAAAAAAAAATAAATAATAATAACACAACAACAACAATAATAATATAATATAATAATAATAATAATAATAATAATAAAAGCTTATGTATGTATACTGTACAACCCGTCCGTGAAGAAACATACTTATTATTTTTTACACTGAGTTTTTTAAAGTAGCCAAATTTATTTGCTAAAGCATCAATTTTGAACAGTTTTATCATATTCTTTTTCCAAGTTCTATCTTAATTTAAACTCGGTTTAAACGCTTAAAAATTGTCTGAATAACCGATACAACCAATTATGTTTTACGCACAAGTCAGGATTCTCTAATATGTATCGAGTTGGAATTTCGTAAGTCGAATTTGATTTACACGGACTGGCCCCAAACCCAGGCTATGTGATCCGTTAACTGTGCGTTAGAAGACTCGTATAGAGTTCCCCTTTTACGACAAGATTTTTGTTGTGTGGCCCAACTATTGTAGTGTTTTCATTATCTAACTACAACCTTTCATTTTGATATTGACTTGGTAAGTTTTCCCTTTTGTAAATGTCGTATTGTTTCTCAGTCCGTTGTCTTTGCAGTTGTACTTTCCCGCTGACGTTCCGTTGTACTTTCGGTTGTCGTAATTTCCCGCTGCTTTCTCCGTACTTGTACCCGACTCACTAACGAAGTAATACTAGAAAACTAATAATTTATTGTTATCAATGCTATATAATTTATTTTTGAGCACATAAACGACCCCCAGGAACCCATTAAAGGGTTTATGACATATGCCGTAAAATATTATTTGCTCCGTGACTGCAATATGGAAGGCCACACACGTTCTTAAAAATCCTAATATAAAATTATAAATTAATTAATCGAACTATTGAAGGAGTAACGTTAATTGGCCACGAAAGCAATAGTCTTCTGTTTAATTTCTGATGTTCTGTATAGAGCGCCTAATTGTCCGGAAAAGTAGTCCATTCATTGGTATTACTACGTCCATAATAGGCCTTCTTGCTCACTACAATTTAAGTAAAAAGGCTTTAGTCGAAACATGTCATTCTATTATAAAAGAGCCGTCACTCAATTTGTATTTAATTGTCCAGATGAGAAAGGTAGTTTTTAGATGTTATTGTATAATTTGTGAGTTATTTTGACATTTTCTTTAGTGTTTAAAAACAACATTTTAAGTGTTATATATGCCCAATTAAATGAAATAAACGCCGCTACATGTCGGCAGATAGATGTAAAGAGATGTATGTATGTTATTCAATCTTGTATTTAAGATTTCAGATTTTTATATTGGAACAATTATACAGATTATTCATTTTGCGGTTTTGGAGAAATGAAACAGGATTTTATAAAGTAAATATCAAACAATGTAAAGAGAGTTAATTTTTCGGCTATTACACTGAAATGATGAGAGAAAACAGAATAACTTTACCTTCTAAATTCTTATTTTTATTTGGTTATTGATATGTTTTTTGTTGATGTTGAAAAGTTAAAATTTATTCTGAATGAAAAAAAAAAAACTCAAAGAAAAAAAACACCAAAACTGAAAAAAAATGACAAAAATGTCTTCGGATTGATTAATGCGACAAGTAAAGCTAACAAGTTTTGAAAGGTTTTCATTTTTTGGCGTTAATTTCCTGTTCCTGAAAATTTTTAACACTCGTCATATTCTTTTTAATTCAGTTTTTCAGTTTTTCGTTTTTCTTTAAGAACTTTAAAACATCTTTTTCTCCTCTCCCCCCACCCCCCCCCCCCCTTAAATTCTTAAGGGAACACAATTTAAGACTTTTTAGTAATTTCATGTGCAGGATTTTGATTTTTTTTAAAATTAAAAAGTTTGCACATTACGGAATTGGTCTAAAGTTTGCTTTCTAATATATTTTGCGCCATTTTTATTTAAACACTCCTAAAACGATATATATTTTTTATACACCAAGTGTTTGGTTTATGATCATTTTGTATTTTTAGGGAGAAAAAAAACTTGTAGCAAAATGAAAACGTGAAAACGTGAGAGTATGAAACATCGGGTTATATTTAACAATAAACCACATCTAAATTATGTAGTAAAAGTCCGAGTATGGGAATATAATTTCTAACCGTTTTCAAGGCTGACCTGTTGATTATGTCTTAAAATGGTCTAAACGGAGTAGAAATGGCTACTTTAATCGATGAAATGGTCATTATATGGCCAAGTACCGTTATTTATGACCAGATTACATCCCGTCACATTGTATGTCAAACAGTAAAATAAAATTTATGACAGGTGACGAGGTTATTCTAAAATTTTCAACCAATCGTTATCATCACCATGGCACCGTCTCTACTTCCGCCTCACGTTTCACAGGTACAACATTAAAGCGCCACATGTCCAGAACTTCAACTAAATTTCCTCTTGTTTTTCACATAATCCCAATTTAAAAGTTTCGTTTGGTTTTAATATCATCGTGGCACCAACTCTACTTCCTCTTCACGTGTCACCATGACAACGATATTTGGCGACCGTCGTTTTATGAAGTAGTGCTGTCGAATTCTTCGTAGTTGCATAATTTATTCTAAGATTTCAACGACTCGAATATTTTACTAAGACATCGTCTCTACTTCCGTTTCACGTGTCACCAAGACGAAGTATATAACGTCACGTTTAATGGCGAATGGTTCAGACTTTTATATTTCCCTTGTTCTTTACGTAATATCATATAGTTACTGTGAGAGTCCATTGTTCTATTTGTAGTTGTAAATAATCAGCATGATAATACAAATTAGTGACTGGTCATAAAGTTTACAAGATAATTATCTACCGTGATATTATATTACCGCCTTATTACCGTATCATGGATGTCTATCACTGAACGGCACCGTTTGGTATTCACTGATAACGCATCGTGTAATATTATATGACATGGTACCCGGCGTTTTTTCTGGGGCGACATTTATCTTAAGAAACTCTACGATCACCTACCTCCTCGGGCTTAAAACACTGTTTTTAAAAATAATGTCAAAATTTTGGCGATTTTTAACAGTTTTTTGTCCTTAATATCAAGTAAATAAAATGTCAGTGTATTGCAATGCTTTTTACCATTTGCTTAAACTTAATATAAGCAATCTTTTAAACACAATAACTTTTTATTTTAATATGAATTATTTGAAAAAAACTATAGATGAGGTTTAAGCAAAAATAAGGTTAAATTCCTCAATTTTGAAATAGATTTTATTTATCTAGATTATCTACAGGAGATTGCAAACTTTTTATTTTTTTTTTTTTTATTTATTTATTTTTTTTTTAAAAGATTTATGTTTTAAAATTTTTTATTACTATCTTAAAGCTATGATTTTGTACCGTTGAAGAGAATTTTACAGTAAGTTGACATAATGGAAAAAATACAGCACCGTCGGTTATGTAAAAATAGAAACGGTCAAGATAATGATTTCTTGTCCGGTTGGAAATCGCAAATTCTCGCAGTTGATCACATGACGAAACTAATAGACCGTGCTGTGATAACTGGTTTATTTAGTACAATTTAACAAATTGTATTTTCCTACTTATAAATACATTTCAGTGTCGCTACCAGACTCTTTTAAAACTGTAGAAAAGTTGAGTTTTAATACAGGTTAATTTTTTCGGAGAGGGGAGACAGACAATTTATCAAGGGAACGAAGCTTTTACGTATTAGCGTCAAATTTTAATGTAAAATGGAAAATTAAAAATGCATATGACATCTAGTTTCTCTGCATCAAAATTACAGCCTTGCCTATTTTTAATTATATCTTAAACAAAATATAGTGTAATACAAGTTATAACGAAATGCATGAATAAAAAAGAAATGGTAATATTTTTGAAAAAAAAAAAAAAACCAAAAAAATTTTACGTAACATGTTCACGCCTGCATATTCTTTGTGTTCTTCATATGAACAAATGGGTGGATCACCATTTTTAGGGAATAAGACAAGGAAATTAAATGTAAACTCCTGTGACCAGATAGAAATGTAGGACATGTCAAAAATGAGAAGGTCATTTATTATTCAGCAAAATAAGTCTTTTTATCTTGTTTTTATTGCATTTTTAAACAGTAAACAAAGAGAACCTTTAGCTAATTAAATATTACAGTTAAATCCGTTTCTAAAGACCAATTAAGTAACATAAGAAAAGTAAAGTTTATAGACAGGTGTTAATTGTTTTGAGTTTCATTTTGGGCTGAATTATTAACTTAAAGGGGACATTAAATCATCGTTTTTATTAGACATTTGGTCTATATATAGAGGGGAAAAGCGGGAAAAAAAGAAAAGAAAAAAGGAACTTTTAGCCACAAAACACCAGTTTTATCATTATGTGTATAGCCAGTCTAAGGCCTCATTATCAATGGACCAAATGGATGTATACATTTTTGCCCGGGTTTGTGCTTCATTTGTTTGTTGCGTTGTGTAAGACTTGTTGATTTATTTATTTCTTTATTTATTTATTTATTACCATTGTAACATTAAAATACGCGTAAGAAGTGAAATAAATTGCCATATGCTGATTTTGAATGCATTATTTTAATAAAATTCAAAATCAGCACAAGACAAAATTATTAAAAAAGACATAATCCTTATATACTAGTATATTCATCTTAATTATCTTTGCTTAAAATTACAAAACCAGGTAACCAGTTTAGAATAAAACAATGTCATTTGTGCTATATCTATATTGTTAAAAGTGTGTGTGCGTGTGTGTGTGTGTGTGTGTGTGTGTGTGTGTGTGTGTGTGTGTGTGAGAGAGAGAGTCAATGTACTTCATTTTTAAATGAATAATATATATGAGAGACATAATAAACACTAACAGATGACAATATATATATATATGAACATCGTAAAAGTTATTAATAGAAGTTTGTTCATTAATTTTAATATTTGCATTATCGTTTTTGTAACGTCACAACATCAACAAAAATAGTTGCCGAAATTTCTGTTTTTAATCAATTACTCGAAAATAACGTTTTAAGATTTAATTACACGTATTAGTTGCCTCGTAAAAATGTCGTTTTTTGTATCCGAAACATTAAACTGAACATTATTTGTCGTAATGCTTCGCTTTTCTGAATTTGTTTAATCTCAACAGGCAGAGTTTCATCAATATCTCTTAAAATCTTGAAGACATGTCCTCAATAAAACGTCTACCTGTGGACTGTTTGATGGTCTAAAACATTTATCTGAATTGGTTGTAAAGATGGGATATGAGAAATCATGTTAGATAGCGTGTAAAAGGATCGAAAACCTCTTCATCTAACGATGATAAATAGTTCTGTCGAGAATTCATGGAACAATTTACCATTGCATTGGACAAAGCGCTTATTCGACCATGATGAAAGTCGTGTATAGTCAACAGAAATGAATGACTGAAAACTTAAAAATTCGGATTTTATGACAGGTATTTGGAAATAAGATAAACAATACCTGGAATTGTTTTATTCACCTTGGGAGCAATGAACAATTGAAATGCAGTTAGAGTATTTAATTTTTTATTCATTGTGCAAATTCCCTGAACGTTTATATAAAAACACGAATCATTAACATCGATTATGGTTGATGAATGGATTTCCTATTGTCACAAACAATGATTTAAAATAAAAACCTAAACATTTTGTTATTGTTTAAATGTCTGCTTCTTGTCTTTGGTTGTACTAAACATTAGCTGATGGGTAGCCAAGTTGACTTCCATTAAAGATTAACGCGTTAGGAGTCATCAAATTTCAATTTATTGATACACAGGTAAAATTATCGATACACAGGTAAAATTCTCATTTCCTGTGGATTAATTCAGCAGGCAGAAGATTAAGTAACGGTAATTACTTTGATAAATCCTATTCTTTAAGCATGTTGAAAAAATATTCAGCTATAAGCAGTCAGAAAGTTGGAATTAAGATTCAGAGAATTGTGAAAGACTCTTGATGCTTTTGGAACGAAAATTTCAAACATCAAGCGCACTCATATAGGCATTGGAGCAAGTTTCTGATTACAATATTGATAAGTTAAACTTATTCGGTTTTTAATTGTTGCTAATTGTGTATTTCGAAATTAGTTGCAAACAAGACTTTGAGACACAGGTTCACAAAACCTCTTCCAGTTGCCATCCCTTTCAATCAGACAGTTGCATTATGAATAGAAGCTTTTTCAAGTAGACACCGTTATGAATAAGAAATGGGCGCCATCAACAAAAACTTCCAATATTCTCCTTTGTCAGTCGGACACATGAGCCATCAACAGAAGCTATTCCAGTAGCCACCTTTATAAATCATACATCGGCGCTATCCATAGCTTTGGATAATTAAATAATGGCCGGGAAAACATTTAATTGAAAAACAATCTTGGTTTGTTAACACACTGGAAATAAATTTAAACCACACCTGTGTGTAATTTTTACATCCGAGAGTTAAATTTTGGAACACTTTTATATGTTTTAATATACCTTCATTGTGGGTTCTGTATTAAGAGATTACATATCGTAAAAATCGTGGTCTTCCTAGTCATACAGCATTTTGACATTATATTAAGCATCCATCCAAACCGGAAGTTTTATGATTAATGATCTGAATTTGTTAATATCCCATAAGGTTTCAGTCAAAAATATCATTTTTTAACAATATTGTTTTTCTTTGCAAGCCGCACTCAAATTATTGCCAAACCGCTTTATAACTCAAAAATTAAGACCTAACATTGGTGATGACGAGCCTAGATAATACGGTTTTAATGTATTTAATAGAAAAAGATTTTTTAATTGGACCTATAGCATGCAATAATAAATATGACCCGTTTCATTATTATTATTATTATTATTATTATTATTAAAAGGCACTACGCGTTTAATTTCTGCACGACATTGCTGATGTTTTCTTTGAGGGCTGCATTTGACCAACAATTATTGTTACGTATCAAAAAGTATCTAAAACACTCGAAATGTTATGATATATAAAATGAAGCCTTTTTGGCCATTTTGTTAGTCAGCAAAAATACATTACAAAAACAACACTGTTGCAGCAACAGTAAAAACAGCAGTAAAATCAAAGTAAACAGTTGATTTATCTATGTCAGAAATGAGTGATACATCGTGATCATTGCTTTAAGTAACAAGGATAAAGACACGTTCTAACCCTCCTGTATTGCAGTATATATCTTACATTGGTCAGCTTCTGTTTTTAACTTAAGTAAATATATCTCAGAAAATAGAAATCAGAGACACGATTTGTCATTGATGTCACGAAATGGATGAAAACTCGTTTTAGACCTCCCGTGATGCTGAGAGACGTACCATACCCGAAAATATACCATATTTAGCATTGGCATATGGTATATCCTTGATTGGTCAGCCATCATTGATAGTTTAGGATCTTACGTGACCTGCAGACATTATCCCTGCCTTCTAAATTAAACACGTAACGAAAACGGAACGGTATAAATGACCTACTCAAATAAATATGCCATTACTTCATCATTTTAGAGTCTTAAGAACAATGAGTTAATTATACAGAGTAACCTTAATCTACAGGTAGACGAAAAACAATTCCAATCTTAAATTTACAATGAGCATTCAGTTGACCAGGAATAAATTTAAGTTAATTGTTATCCCGAGGGTATCCATAACTCAGTAGGCAGTACTTTGTGCTGTCAGAAATATGTACCATTTAGAAAAATTTTCAGCCGTTTTCAATTTTGAAATTTATTTAAAACTAAGGTCTGTTCCATCATGCAAAGCATTCCTTAGCTGGATTTATTTGGATTTATATAATTTTGGAACTTTAGATTCATTAATTTCAAACTGTTTGGCTTATGTTTTTTAACTATCAAACTTTTAGGTCTTAGTGTCACTGATGAGGAATGAATTTCCGAAATGTGCACATCTGGCACATCAAAATTTAACTGGTATTTGTTTTATATATTTACTACCCCTGAGCGGGTACCGCTGCTGGTGGAGTAAAACTCCCCGAGGGTATCCATAACTCAGTAGGCAATACTTTGTGCTGTCAGAAAATGTACCATTTAGCAAAATTTTCAGCCGTTTTCAATTTTGAAATTTATTTAAAACTAAGGTCTGTTCCATCATGCAATGCATTCCTTAGCTGGATTTGGATTTATATAATTTTGGAACTTTAGATTCATTAATTTCAAACTGTTTGGCTTATGTTTTTTAACTATCAAACTTTTAGGTCTTAGTGTCACTGATGAGGAATGAATTTCCGAAATGTGCACATCTGGCACATCAAAATTTAACTGGTATTTGTTTTATATATTAACATTTAGTCAAAAATCATATTTTTAAAACGAAAATTAGAAGAAAAAACAACATTTGTGTGTGTGGTTGTTGTTGCTTTCTACTATTTTGCTAAATACAATATATTTATTTATTATTGTTGATGTCAATAATTATTTACATAACGAAAAAGTTGTTCAGCATTTTCAAATAGAAACCATAAAGTGAACTACCTGTTTCTTAATAAAAATAAAAACATCGTAAGATGAATCGTAAGGTGAATTAGGTTTTGTTAGATACCATGGCTGTTGAAAAGTAGACACCTTTTGACAACCGAACAGCTTTTTATCTCCTTCCCTAAACATTCTTTAGTACATGATTTTGACGTTTTTTAATCAACTACCTCATATTGCAATCCGACAGATTTTTTTTTTTTTAATTTTCAGCAAACATATAGATGGTTTATTATATCACAATCAAAACAGGAAGTTTTAAAACATCCCATCTATCATAAATTCTTTGATTATTTATAAGCCCGGAAATAATTTTTGTGAATGTAAGCCAATAGTTTTCCTTTAACTGTGGCTTTGGACCAATACGGTTGTTCTATTTTTTTTTTTTTTTTTTTTTTTTAAAAAAAAACCTCTTGTCGAAAAAAAGTTGTATGATATATGTGTTACTCGAGAATGATTTGAACCTATGTGAACCTGTTTATAGGAACGTGTAATTGTCGAGCCTAGCAATCCCCCACATAAGTGAAAGAGCAATCCGCCACATAAGTTCTAAAGCAATCCATCACATAAGTTAAATAGCAATGTGCAAAATAAGTCAAATTTAAAGAGATTATTGTTTTAGTTTAATTTTTACCCGGCTTATCTTCATTCCTATGTTTTACTTAAGCTGACTTGTTCTTGGTGATCCTAGGGGGCCTCGGTGGCCGATTGGTCTAAAGCGCGCGCTTATGGATCACAGGACCTCTCACTGTCTGGGTTCGAATCCCACTCGGGACAGATCCTAGTGTGAGTCAGTTCGCTTGCTGTAGGTCGATGGTTTTTTCCGGGCACTTCGGTTTCCTCCACCATCCCAGAACTGACCGCATCGAAATAAGTGAAAGAATCTTGACTTGGGCGTAAAACACCATTACTCCATTCTACTCCTCTCTTGGTGATCCTAGAATCTTCTCTGAAGAATCCAATCAATCAATAATTACAATTCGATCGATTGATCGTTTGACACATCGGGGTGGCTAATTGATGTCAGCTGTTTAAACTCGGTTTTCATTAATCATGTAGCCGTAATGTATGAAGCATTTCATTGTCGGTTTTTTTTTTTTTTTTTTTTTTTTTTTTTTTTTACAATTTTATCTAAAGCTAGTGTGCTAAACTTCAGCGTAAAGAACCCTATCAATCAATTAATCAATCAATCAATCAATTGATCAATCACTTAATCATTCGACAATTCAGGAAGACTGATGTCAGCTTATTAACTCCCGAGTTTTCAGTTTTCCTTCAAATTGTGATTCTGATTATAACCACAAAGTGTTTTATAATCACGTCTGTTATCGGATATGGCACCGAAGCCTCGAGTAATGCATCATAATTCTCTACTATTGTTCCAATAATTAGATAATTGAACAACACGTTGACTGGGCTAATATTTGTTCTGATTGCCGATAAATAAACTAGAATTTAATATGCCATCTGATTTATAAGAACGCACAAGTACGTCACAAAACGGGTTAGAATGCCTTTTAATTTAAAAATCGTTCCGTAATTACAATTGTTTTTAGAGAATTTGTAAAATTGGAGATCTATGCATCTATCGTATATGAGTGGGGTGTAATTTACGACTTTTTGACAGTTCACTAAAAGCGTTTCCTTCTGTAATCAAATGTCACCCGATATCGCTCCCGAAAACCATACACGCAACACAACAATCAAACCGTCATATTTGTTTTCAAAAATGGCGACATCCGGTGATAAGGGTCACATGTTCTTATAGGGTTGTCCTTCTCGTGAGATGAAGCGAGGGCAATAAAAAAAGTAAATTAAGGGGAGGTAATTTAGGAATTTTTCAGGTATATATAACAAATTTCACACAATGGATATTAACATTTATTCAAGCACTTGAGAAATATTTAAAGACTTTTTTACTCGGTTTAATGACGCTGAAATATGACTTTAACGACATTTAACTTTAAATTTTCCTGATCGGGGACATGGAACATGAATTTTAGATCGTCTGATCTTGAATACTCCATTTAATTTCCCAATATCATTTCAGAAAGCTATTAAATTAACGGTTGGGGAACCAGCAAAATTAGGGTAAATAAAAAAGGTTGTAAAATGGAAAGAAAGCAACAAACTGTTAAAATTCTAAAGCTTAAATACTATATTGTAAAATTTAAAATAGCGGTACAAGATACTATAGATAGAATTATTGTAGCTAATTGTTATATTCTGTTTATAAGAATCAGACTAAAGGATTGACCCATTGACATACTTCTAAGTCGTACTTCTTATGACAAACCATTATGAATGTTTAATTTGTGTATCAGTATGAATGGATTAACGATTAAACAATATACTTTGCATCAATATTGAAAAAAACCGGTTTAACACGAACGAACTGACATATAAACAGCATTATGTATTTATTTTTTTTTTACAAGTAAAGCTACAAATGTTCTGAGTGATAAAATAACGGAGACAATACTAACATCTTGAATCATACACGAAATTTGTCTTCACAAACACGATATCGCCCTCGTGTTATAGGAGAAAAGGGTTTTAAATGTCCTCAAGTAAGGGGTTTTGCTCTCTCTCTCTCTCTCTCTCTCTCTCTCTCTCTCTCTCTCTCTCTCTCTCTCTCTCTCTCTCATTCCAAAATTGGTTAAAGTTAAATGACGTATGACATATGTAGTCACTTAATATTAAGTTTGCATGTGTTTTACCTAAATCGTTGTATCGGAACCGTAGCCCCGATTGTATCTGTACCCTCATGTCATGCTATCATACATCGTGGGTCTCCTAGAGGATCATTATGGAACGGTTCTCACGGTAATCATATGTACGTTTACTACGCTAATATTTCAAACTTTAAACTGATTACAATACTTTTAAATTGTTCCGCCATAACAGGATGCAAAGTTTGTACATTTTTGGAAAATATTTATGAACTCGGCATTTAAAAGATTTTTTTCTGACGAAAAAATTCAAACATGTATAATCAAAAAACTTATTACATGTAGTTGTTAAAATTACACTATATGGAAACGATATAACAACATATTTTTGCATATTTATGTAAATATTATTTACATTTTAATTTAAAAAAAGAAGAAGAAAACTTTGAAGACATCCCCCATAAAATTGAAATTAAAGTTTTTATGCTGTTTCGTGTACTGTTTTGAATTTCTGAACTTTTTATGAACCCAAAAATTAAAAAAAAGTAAAAATTTAAAATCAACATGACAGAGGAAATTTGAAAAAAATTAAGACTCTCTCTCTCTCTCTCTCTCTCTCTCTCTCTCTCTCTCTCTCTCTCTCTCTCTCTCTCGTGAAAACACAAATATCATCATGATGTTAAAAACACAAAAACCATTGTGTCATTATTATGTAACTCAAACACGTGCATGGTGTTGTGTTCAGGTAATATGAATTTATTAACAATTATCTAAGCTAGGGGAAAAAAACGACAAGATTTATGGCTCGCAAAAAAAATCTTCAAAAGATAGGAATTCTTCAAACGTTATTTTTACGTGTCAAAGCGCATCGATTCATAGTTTAGGCTGCGATATTAATTTTGTGAATTATTTGGGGTTGATTTTCAGAGAACCTAACAAAAAAGATATAAAACTATTTAAAATGAACATTTTAATCGGATGGCTGCCTAGGTATAGAAACTGTGGTGTGGGTGGGACGGGTATATTGTAAACAGTTTATTATATCAGTATTATAAATAATACAGTTACATATAAAACTTTAACTAGCTATGTATACTATACGACAAAATACATCTAGAGAGGGTATATTCTTTTATTAACGACACAATTTTTGAAATGATACATCGTAAAACAACATAACATTATTTAGTTTTGACATTAATGTCTTTCTTGCGCAAAATAATAAATAAATAAATAAATAAATAAATGAAAGTGTGAGTGACTGCGCGAATGTACCTCTAGTCTATGTAATTTATTTCTGATATATTCACCACTGATTCTTTCAGATCTAAGAATATTCTGCAAAGTCGTTTTACTTTCCCTCTCCTTATTTTCATTGCCCATCAATTTTTGACCCCCTTGGTGACATTTCTTTTGATCCTACCTATTTTGGACATTATTACTCATTATTTCGGGTGGTTGACTTCGCGAAAACGGATTATGTTTTCACCTGATTGGACAACACAGCGGGGTACTCAAATGTGTGACTGTATTTTGTATTGCTTGTTTACGGACTTGTGTACCTGACGATCTCGGGGTTCAATTTTAGTTTCACTGAATGCAACACACACACACACACACACACACACACACACACACACACACACACACACACACACACACACACACACACACACACATAAAATAGAGAAAGAGTTCAATATTTACCTACCACTATATTGATTTTGAATGAAAACCCCAAAATGATTTCAATTAAAAAATTTTAAATCTAAAAAAAATTTCCATATAAAATTTCAGGTTGGGGGGGGGGGGACCTTATAGAAAATGGTAAAACCAAGAACATTTAGGGTGCCGTGATTTTTGTAAGAGTAGTGACCAGCTGATAGATTTAAGAGTAGTGACCAGCTGATAGATTTTTATCATTAAGCTAATGATGACTTAAAATAAAGCTGGCTACCTGACCACAATGAATTTGATTTTGCTATGAATGCATTGTACATACATTTCTGTTGCAAAGTTGTCGTAGCAGATTGTTTTGGGTTCTGTCAAGTTTAGTCTTAATAACAGGTTTGTGTATACGTGAGATTTGCTGGTGTTTTTATGCTCGACTTTGTACAAGCAAGCTCGTATCGACTTTAAGGTGCTAGCTCAACTTATTAGTACACCACAGACAGCTCTATGACTCTCCGAAACATTGTACTGACACCGACACTCTACATACCGACACACCGACACTCTACATACCGACACTCTACATACCGACACATCGACACTCTACATACCGACACACCGACACTCTACATACCGACACACCGACACTCTACATACCGGGTTTCGGACGACGAAGCAGTTTCTCAACTAGCATACATTGGCTATAAACATTTTTTTTTTTTTCTTAAAGTAAAGCAGGGACCTTTCTTGAGCTGAGATAAAAAAAAATGTATCATTTATATCAAAATCTAATTACACAGTATTTCATACTGGTTTTGCAAAAATTATTAATCGTCTCGGTGGTTCAGTGTGAGAGCGTCCGCCTCGAGAGCGAGAGGTAGTAGGTTTGAACCCAATCCGGGTCATACATAAGACTTTAAAATTTGAAATATTGCTTTATCGCCTGGTGCTCGACTTTAGGAGGATAGAGTATCGACTGGTTCACGCAGAGCCAGAATAATGGACTGGGAGCGGTATGCTCGATGAGCTAGCACATGACAGGCCATAATACACACTCGTACATCTCACGCATACACCAACTTGTTCATAGAGTAATCTATAGAGATTTAAAACACACTTTTGTCGTTATTAGCTTAAAAATTCTGATGCAACGTCAAACAACAACAGAAATTATAACTGAATGATCTTATGGTTTTTAATGTGTGTATTATGTCGATATCTCCTTTGTTTTAATTGTTTGATATGTTTTGTTCTCCCTTACATTGGCCATACCCAAAGGCGCATGCGCTGCGTTCTTTGTTACATTGGCCATACCTAAAGACGCATGCGCTGCGTTCTTTGTGACATTGGCCATACCTAAAGGCGCATGCGCTGCGTTCTTTATTACATTGGTCATACCTTAAGGCGCATGCGCTGCGTTCTTGGTTAC
This sequence comes from Tegillarca granosa, assembly GCA_029721355.1. Taxonomy (NCBI): domain Eukaryota; kingdom Metazoa; phylum Mollusca; class Bivalvia; order Arcoida; family Arcidae; genus Tegillarca; species Tegillarca granosa. The sequence continues at coordinate 2,383,935 of CM056602.1, read as the reverse complement.
ACTGGTCATACCTAAAGGAACATGTGTTGCGTTCTTGGTTACATTGGCTATGTCCATATAAATTTGTCGTGTTCTCACTTACATTGGCCATGTATTGATAAATCTGTTGCGTGTCGTGGTCTTAATTTCATTGGCCATGGCCAGATAAATTCGTCGTGTTTTGGTAACATTGGCCACAACCTGATAAATGTGTTGCGTTGTTGATTATATTGGACATTTACAGATAGTTTTTTATTTATTTATTTATTTATTTATATTTTTTTTTGTTACATTTGACATGGCAAAAACATGTGGCGTGTTCATGGTTGCATTTACCATCAATATTGGTTACACTGGCATGTCCAGATACATGTTTCAAGTCCTTGGCAACATTGGTCATGTCAAGATTGTCGCTTACCTTGATTATGTCCAAATACAATTTTGTGCTACAATTGCTTCATTTATGCGGTTACCCATATAACTAATGCTGGGTGATGTTCTGCGATAATAACGAGTGATTTTTACTTGCATGACTGAGTTTTAAGCCGTTTTAGGTTGACATCAATTTTGTCATGTGCGACCAAACAAACTAGTTATAAAATATATATGGAATTTTATCATTTTAGAGATCATTTTTCACAAGATCTGATAAGGTACATGTAATTAGAATAAAAACAAACCATCTGTATGAAAAAACAGTGGCCTCATAAAAGTACATTAACCACACCACTTGATTTTGTCTTTACTATATGTTCATCTCGTCTTTATTATCATTATTATTATTATTATTATTATTATTATTATTATATTAATGTTGATTTGTTATTCTTTTTGTACTTTGTCATTGTCAGTACATTTTGTCTAGCACACACGGCTCTTCCAGTACACGTATTCCCTTTTTAAAATTTGACATAACCAAGAATCTGCAGATGACACAATAAATTTTGCTCGCTCTCTCTCTCTCTCTCTCTCTCTCTCTCTCTCTCTCTCTCTCTCTCTCTCTCTCTGATCACCCACGTCATTTTTTTCGACGTTACCATTCATCATTAAGTCACGTTGTCGGAGTGGCAGAACCAGTACCTTTTTAAACATCTCTGGTCACACAGATAGACATCATGGCGAGGAACATCTCTCGAATTCTCAGTTAGTTAGGCTAATTTCCACCTAAAATACAATTTGGCAGTGATTCAAGGCTAGCCTAACTCGATTACAATCTTATACCCGTAATTCTACCAGCTTTAAGATGTGTACATGATATATGCTTGTGTCAAAAATTGTCGGAGAGAAAAATAATTGTCCGATGTTATCAACCGGAGCCATTCATGTATGATATCTCCCCTGTATAGAGGCCATTGAGGTTCACTAACAAGAAACAATAGTTAAAGCTAGATTTTCTTCCTCTAACAATAACTAGTTACGACCGAAATATAATTATGTTTTGAATTTTTTGTCAGAATTAAAAAATATATAAAATATAGACAGTCAATTACTTTCGATATTGTCAATATCTTGACAACTTTAACCTACAGCAAATAAGCAATATGTCTCCAATAAAGAAAAGTCATACAAATATCCGACATGTATTTATAACTGTGAAAAAAAACCAGAGATTCAGTCTGGAACGGCCCAGGATCCATCCTGAGAAATCGTTTAGAAATCGGTGACAATGATGAACTTTTTAACACAATAGGTCTTAATTTGTTATTGAATTACTCACAAAATGTTGTTTTGATTTTTACAAAAACATTTTCAGAAAATTTGAATAATTATAACATGACATAGTTCTGTAACTCATCGTTCTTTAACTATGTAAATAAACAGATCTGGTAAGGTTTTAAGAAGCTATACCGAGTAATGTACTGTTACCTTTGAATACAATTACTACTCAAGTGATTGTTACAGCAAAAAGGTAAGGTCTAGCCGCTTCATAGATTATTTCACTATGAAAGCCCGATCGACAACTCTTAACCGAAGATGTTTTAGGGATATGTTGCGATTTTTTTTGATCGCAATCAAGAACACGACACATTATTGGTGATTGACATAATAACCATTAGGGACTATAATAATCAAACGTACATCGGAATAAACTGATTATAAAATTATCCCGGCTTTGTTCAGACACTTGATAAAATTCCCAGTGATGTGCTTATATAATCATTTGAAAACAACAAGCCAAACAATTTGGTGTATTTCTGTATCTCTTTAATGTAAAATATGCAGAGTCGTTAAGGGCTATCTACTAGCATTTTAACCATACAACTGGAGATAAGCCTTATGCCCGTCCAAAGTCGGGAGTTTTGTAATGAGCTAGCACCATTTATCTGGTATTATCTTCTTGTTTTGTTTGGGTGTTCACTTTTAACTTGCTATTGTTTCATGGTCCTGGTTAGCTGTTCTTAAGTTCATATATTTCAGTTACAATTCATGTTTTCTCTTCGTACCCAATTGTTCTCTTCATGTCCGATGGCTCTACTCACATAAGTCTTGGTCCCTTGATCAGACGTTGCAAATGGCAAAAAAGTGATAATATACTTATAATAGTTATGGTTCTTCAGAGCTGTTGGTTATCTTTTTATCCTCATTGTTGTTGCTAATTTGCAAAATACAGCGGTTGTTTAAAACTTTATATTTCCGGTCTTGGTGCTTATAAGCAAGATTTTATTTTTATTTACCGTAGTTTTATTTATTGCTGAAAAAGACCTTAAAAAGAAAAAAACCTTGTTTACCATTCACGAAGTATCATTATGTTAATTATACGAAAATGTGCCACCATAATGTATAATTACTAAATAGGATGCTTTTATGTCGGGAGCAAAACTGAGCCATATGAATGAAATACATAAACAATTTATCATATTGAATATTCCGAGTCGTGGAGTTCACAGGCAAGCTTCTTACATTCACAGCAAGGACAAAATAGGATTAGGAAAATTAAACGATATTCTTTTATAAAAGATAATTGATTTTGATTTTTTCAGTAAGGGAAGCAAAAGCCGCATATCCTAGATTCTTTTTATAACCATATACCGTTAAGTAACTTGATTTTATTAAAGCACAATATTTGCGCAGCTTTTTCAGTGTGGTTATGGGTAGACCATTCATGGCAAACTAAAGCAATGAGGCGAAATCTTCTCTCTAATTGTATCTGAAGCTCAGCACGGTAATATTAACAATAGAATAAATAGAAGCACGGGATTTGTACAAACTTTATGGATAAACTGAATGTAAAGTGTGGTATTGCTTTTTTGTGCTCTACTTGTTCTCTTGTTTGACTCCAGTAACCAGGAAAACCTTTGAAACATAACCAAAATTACTTGTACAACTTGTATTTTTTATTTAATTTATTATTTTTATCCCTCTTTTCGGTATAATCAAATTACGTTATATCTGGCGTCATCAGTACATTGATTTCTGTCAATATATTCTTCACGCCTTTCGATAACAGTCTTTGTTAGGTAACAATGTATAACAGGCTATTACGGACTGGAATTACATTTCTGGTTTCGGCATTGTTGAAAGTTACTAACGAGGTTCAAACTCTTCAAACTAGCTGGCGTTTGTTTAATTAATCACGCTACAAATGTGTCTGGTTCGGAATTCGTTTTCACGCGAGATGCTTACACAAATCACACGTGTATTTAAACATATGAAAAAATCAGCAGAAAGAAAAATATATTAACTGAAACAAATATGATTACTGATTATTTTTATGTCTACGATTACAAATTCGAATTTTCTTAAGAGAGTTGAGTTAAGTAATGGTGTTTAACGTCCCAGTCAAGAATATTCCATTTATATCGAGACGTCGCCAGCTATAGGCGAAAGTGCAGAAATTTTGCCTCGGGACCGCGTTTATTTTAAGTTCCCATCCGAAAGCACCGTGACTTTCATTTCGTAATTCCGAGTGCTTGGCGGAATAACAGTCACTACCCACTTTCAAGTCTTGGGTCAGACCCGGTCGGGGTTCGAACACACGACCTTCCACTTACGGACCGAGCACTCTACCAACTGGAATTTTCTTATGAATAGAATGGATCTATGTATAACCAAAGCCACAAAGATACAGGCCGCAACCGTAACAACTTAACTTTATTATTTCATATCCCTGATTGACTGTTCAAAGTTATTATTTTTATCCCTCTTTTCGGTTTGATCCTGATGGGTGTCTCTCTAGATTTTTTTCTCTGAATCCATGTTTTGTTTATTTATTTATTTATTTATTTATTTATTTATTTATTTATTTATTTATTTATTTATTTATTTATTTATTTATTTATTTATTTTATTTATTTATCTGTTTGTTTATTTTTATGCCATTAATTTAACTTGTTAAGTATTATGTTGTCGTTTTCTGTCAATTCCTCACTTCCCGATTCTTCGCCATCCTTTCCACAATTTTGCACCAAAAAAAGAATGACGCGCCGTGGAATTTCTTTTATTATTATTTCAAAGTTCAAGTCGCACGCTTGATTCGAATTCTCAAGAATTGTTTTGGGGTGGTAGAGGCTTTTGTTTGTTTGCTGAAAACTTTTGTCTGTTTCATTTATTAGATTTCCAAGCTGTCCTTGGGTTTTTTCAAATGCATCTATTAACTTGCAAAATCCTATATTTGTAAATAAATTATAAATGAATTGCTGAATATAAATAAATAAATAAATAAATAAATAATAATTAATAATAATTAATTAATTAATTAATATCACTTAGTGAACTGAATAAAAAAAAATTTCTGTAATTACTATTTTTAAACAACATCACTTGTATTGTAAATATCTTGTAACATGCATTCATAATTTTGTTTCTTTTTTCATTCAGGCAAGGCATAATACCGTCTTTATAATACATGTAGTTCACTACCGTTTCATTGGTTGTCGCATTCTGTCTTGAACAATGGACAGACACTTGTATTAATGGTTTCTTATTTCTTGTTAAGGTTTTCTCGTTTATTTCACACTTTTTTCTTTGCGGTATTATATTTCATTTATCTGATAAAGTTTATATATACAAGTCTGTCCTATTGAAGTATGGATGTACTTCACAGTAAAATACGGTGTAACGATTTCTCGCTACATTGACGATTTTCTTTAAAAACATTGATGCGTTTTAGTTATGATAACAGAAGATTTGAAATTTGAGTATTATAGGAAACTTTTACTTTGTTAGAATAACGAGACTCATGAGAGAGAGAGAGAGAGAGTGAGAGAGATGGTGGAGAGAGAGAGAGAGAGAGAGAGAGAGAGAGAGAGAGAGAGAGGGGGGGAGAGGGAGCTGCAAGTAAGCAAAGAGGGTAGCGAGAACAATAGGAAAATACGAGATGTTGTTTTAATACTCTGCATTATACATAGATTGTAAAACTTCGTAACTGCAAACAAGGATATCGATGTATGAAGTTCATACACTCAAAGAAAACAAAACAAAACACAACAAAAGAAGACAAAACAAAAACATATCATAATTAAGTAATTAGAGCAGATATCAGGAATTAGGGGCATGTGCACCGGAAGCGTAGTCGTTGATCTGTTTGATGTATTGTAAGCTTATAGACAATCCCTTTTTCGTTGCATTTGCAAAACTGATTTTTTTCCCGATTAGATTTTGTTTTATTATACTAAGATAAACATTCAATATAGTCCCAGACCGGCTTGCCCATGCAAAGTAAATAAGGGTTATGTTGTGGGAAATTTTTAAATTTTTTGGATTACTTTTAGTAATCGTCAAATTGAAAATAACTTACATTTTTTATTTTATCTATTTTAGGTACACCATACCTATATGGAATAAACAAGGTATGTAATTCTTCTTCTTCTTCTTCTTATTATTATTATTATTATTATTATTATTATTATTATTATTATTATTATTATTATCATTACCTTGCATAAGGCCTAAAATATCAAAAATTAAAAGCACATGGAAATAGATAGATTTCAGTGTTTCTAAAGACTGCAATAAATGGATTATAGTTGTCTTGTATTTAATTGTTTTATCTAAGATGCTAACTTATGATCCATGGTGACCGAGTGGCAAAAATCGTTAGTCTCCTAACCCCGGTCGGGTTCGAGAGAATTTCTCCACGGCTTGACTGGGCTTATTGTAGAAGTCTAAAAAGACATCATAAGTGATCAGAAATACATTCACAAAACTCACAAACAATATGGATTGATGTTCTTATTCATTCTCGTGAACAGATTAAAACACGGGGCGTCACAAATAGCTTAAAAATGCTGATGCGACGTAACACAATATTCAACAAACCAACAAGCAAGCCAATCAAATATTTTGTTCTGTTTTGTTAGAAATGTTTGTTCAGATGAAAACTTTTAGAACCGTAATGCACGTATTTCCATTCCATGGTTAGCACCTAGGTCGTCGTAGTTTTAAAAGATAAGTAGAATTTTTTAGCGAAAATGTAACAAAAAATTATAAAAAGCTATTAAAATGCAGTATAATAATAATTAGCTTGAAGCTGAAAATATAAACTTTAATCCCAAAGGAAAATCTTTGGTGATAAACATAACCAATTTCATTGTTAATTGACAATACTGTTATGCGAAGTTGATTATGTAATATACGGAAATAAAGTATGAGAATATTTTAAATAATAACGATAATAATGATGGTGTCAAAAGTATTCCCAGTCTAACGCAACTAAGTGTTACATATTTCTGACAAAAAACTAATATTTTACCCAAAAAAATCATCAAAATCACTCTGGTGAAAATATAAATTTTTTCATGTAGAATTCTCTCTGATATTTACTTTCTAATGATACATAAAAGAATGACCCTAGCACCCCTCACTTTATCAGTACAAAATTATCATCCTGTGATCTGCCAACCATAATGTCGAACGCCTTCTCTGTGACTTTCAGGACCTGGTAGAGATCAGAGTATGCTCTTTTTAGTTTTTACTCTCAGTAGGATTCCATTAATAAAGGCTTTTATTTTTTAATATTTTTGTACTTCTGTGTAGGGATTTAATAAATTAAACCAAACTGACGCATATTGACGAGTTATCTCTTCAGTTTTATTTTGTTTATTAACCATTAATTATATTTTTATTAATAACTGTTATTTAGAAAATACAAAACTTTAATATACAGAGTTTTGGAAACTGTCACTGTAAGTAATTTACAATATAACGCCCTCACCGGTTAATTACTTTACAGGTATTTCAAATATTTTGTTTTACTTCATAATTTTTAAGATTGTTAATTTATTAGGGTAATTAAAATTTCTAAAAAATCAAACACCAATTTAAGTATGCTAAATATTTTAAATAAGTTTTTTTTTAATATTCGCAATTTGCATATATACATTTTAGATAAAGATTTGATTTCCGTACATAATGGTGCATACATTCATTTCACCATTCATGTGTTTGTCCCTGTATTACAAGTTATAATACATTGATCCGCTCGTTAGGTTCATAACTCGTTTAAATATACATAATATTATCATGTAGATTCATTTATAAAACTTTTTAAATTTCTAAACTGCGTTGTAAAATTTGTTATCTAAACAAATATATGTGATTTTTTATTTATTTTTTATAAGAATTATGTTTTCAAAATTGTCATGCAAATTTTTGAATGTTTATGAAATTATATGTTAAAAAATGACATATGTGAAATTTTAAATTATTTGTAAAATAAATTTTTTTTAAAGTTGACAAATTTTGAATATTTTGATTGTTAAAAAATTCAAAACTTTGAATTTGACACAAAAACAAACTACAATGTTATACAAAAATCACTGACATGATTATTATATCTATAGTGTTGTATGTATGTATACCTGTTATGCTTATCATTCTGTGAGACAGCTTCTTATATACATACAAGTACATGGTAATCGTTCGTGTTGCAATATCTGTAATTTTGTTACCAGATTCTTATTCTACTAACAATATCGTTGTCAAATGCAAAATTGAATTTTTACAATAATACAAAATATTCATAATGTGGCATATGAAATAGTGTTTATTAAATTCTGATGTGACAACTTGTACCACTATCGTATCAAGGATTTGAATCAAAATTATTTTTGTCTTTTCTTTTCTTGCAATAGTCTTTTATCATTAACTTGAGTTGTGTTCTTGATTTTGTTGGCTGTTATATCACTGACTTTTACTGCGTCGTGTTCTTGGTTGTTTCTATCAATGGCTTGTATTGCTTCGTGTTCTTGGTTGTCTTGGCTGTTTCAATCAATGGCTTGTATTGTGTCGTGTTCTTGGTTGTGTTGGCTGTTTTATCAATGGCTTGTATTGTGTCGTGTTCTTGGTTGTGTTGGCTGTTTTATCATTGTTTTGAATTGTTTTGTTTCCTTGGTTGTCTTGGCTGTTTCAATCAATGGCTTGTATTGTGTTGTGTCCTTGGTTGTGCTGACTGTTTTATCATTGACTTGTATTGTGTCATGTTCTTGGTTGTGTTGGCTGTTTTATCATTGACTTGTATTGTTTTGTGTTCTTGGTTGTGTTGGCTGTTTTATCATTGACTTGTATCGTGTTGTGTTCTTAGTTGTCTTGGCTGTTTCTATTATTGACTTGTACTGTGTTGTGTCCTTGGTTGTGTTGACTGTTTTATCATTGACTTGTATCGTGTTGTCTTCTTGGTTGTCTTGGTTGTTTCTATCAATGGCTTGTATTGTTTTGTGCTCTTGGTTTTGTTGGCTGTTTAATCATTGTTTTGAATTGTTTTGTTTCCTTGGTTGTCTTGGCTGTTTCTATCAATGGCATGTATTGTGTCGTGTTCTTGGTTGTGTTTGTTGTTTTGTCATTGGCTTGTATTGGTCATGTTCCTGATTTCGTTGGCTAATAATGTAACATGTCTGTTTAAGGCTTCTAAGCTTTTGCAATGTCTAGATGAACATCTTCAATAAAACTGTCATGTGATTTGAATATTTAATGAAATAATGAATCATCAACAACACTTGTCGTCTATGAATAAAATAATAATAATATTAATAATAATAATAATAATAATAATAATAATAATTTTCACAAGTTATTTTAACACAACATAAACAAACACCAAATATGCCATCATTACGTTCATTCTATGTATACAAAGTTCTTAGGTTCATACATTTTAAGGAAGCTATTTTCATCAACATTTTTTAAAAAATATTTTAACAACTATGATATGTCTTTTTTTAATGAACGAACCCACGGCTTAAAAAGATTTTAGGTATTGTTTTATAGAGGATGTTGTGTAGAAGAAAATATTCAATGTGGTGTAATAGTCTCAATAATTTAGTGCATTGTTTAAGTTTTTTGATATGCGTTTATTTATTGCTTTAAGTGTCTCATAAGCCATGAGTGGCTGGGTGTCAATACTTTGTGTATTTCATGATGCATATGAATTTTGTAATGTTGTCCTGTGCTGATTTTGAATGCATTATTTTAGATCTTGAATGCATCATTTTAATAGAAATTCAAAATCAGCACATGACAATGTATATTTACACGTAACACAATAATTAAATATTTAAGCAGTAGTAATAGTACTATGATAAAAATAATTACACCAAGCTGCCATAAAAGACTTATGAGACACATGATGTAAAGACTTTCTTTTTGTACCCTTCATTAAAATATTAATATGAACTTCAAAGCCTTAAATGAGAAATCAAGTCATTTTGAACATTTTTGTAAAAAATAAAAATCCAAAAATTGTACATAGAGTTTATTGGGTGGAAGGGTACAAAAAAAGTAGACTTACCCTTGCGATATAATGTACAGTGAAATATACAAGTACTTATTAAAAAAAATAATCTTTTTTCTGTGTTACACCATATTTATATCATGTGCTATTTTGAAATTGTCATTACCTGGTAAAGATTCAAAATTATTACAACAACAATAGTCTAACACAGTTTAAAAACCTATTCATTACATGACAATAAAAACTTTACAGGTCTTTTTTAAAAATATCAAATCGTTAAAAATATTCTTTGTAACAATGATTTAACCATAAATAATTTTTAAAATTGTATTCTATCAAAAAATGTGTCTCGTCTTTGCTAACGACAGCTGTGCTTCAGTGAGGAGACCGTTTCATTTTCTGCGGTATATGTCAATCAAATATTTTATGTGTGTACCCTGTCTTTCTAGGATTATTCCTTTTAATAATTTAGAAATTTAGAATTTGCAGTTTTATTATTTACATTGTCTAAAATGCAACAAGTTTATTTCGAAAAAAAAATGTTTAAAAAATGAGCGTGAAAAAGAAACTGTTATTTCAGTATTAAAGCAATTCAATCGAGTTCCAATAATCCTATCAACCCCAATATTATGAAATAAATACCACTTCTTAATATCATGTAAAATTAACTCACTTCTTGGTTGATTTTGTGATTATTTTTAATGAAATTTCCCAAATTTTGAGGATTTTCGATAACTTGTATAATTCCTATAACATGTACAACTATCACGATTCCTGCGTTTTATGACGCATTTCTTCCAATGAATATTAATAAAAAGTGTTAATTTGAAGCATTTTTAGATGACTGGCATATTGTTCAAAATCCCTATGGCAGATTTTAGTGCCTAGATTCACATCAATATCTCCGACTAATGACTCTGGTGTTTCATTGCTGGTAGCTAGCTATCAGACAAACTCATCATCATCTTCATAATTAACTACTCCAAAATTACTGCAACTCGCTGAGACATATTTCTAAGTCATATAATGATATTTTATGATACGATAATATTTGTAATTTGTTAATTAAATTACTCTAATTGATAATTAAATTTATCTTAAAGATTTGATAAACGTCAAAATTGTGTTTCATGATTATAATGCGGTTTTCAATGAATTGTCGTATATACATATTCATTGTTACATGTACAATTGTCAAGAGCAGAATTTTGAAATTTTTTGGGGTAAAAATTCTAAATATTGCACACACGACACAAGTCCCACTTTCACAATCGTTTATTGAGTAAAGTTTTTTTCCTTAATTAGAGTCTAGGAGATTTTGGCAGTTTCTTTTTTAATTTTTGACAAAACTAAACACGGCTATTGTAGATTTGAAATTTTTCAAAAATTTCAAAAATGTTACCTGGCATTCATGAATATTTTAGTATTTTATAAAATAATGTAGATTATAAATTTTTGGATTTAGGTTAAGGAATTTCTCAGTTAATAAATGATTGTGAAACAGGAGCCAGATATCATAAGGGATATGTTTCAAATATCAAGTTTACTCCAAAATGTCTCCCCACAAAAAAGGAAGAATTGTTTTTAAAAAAGACAGGTGAAATGTATATGTGACTTTCTGTCTTCATTTAAGAGGAATATCGTTTTATTATTATTATTATTATTATTATTATTATTATTATTATTATTATTATTATTATTATCAATTATTAACATAATTTCTAATTAATATATAATATATTATGCTATTTCAAATATGTATGAAATAAAAGTTAAATGAAATTAAAAACAATAAATGTGTGTATAGATCAGGCCCCAGTTTCACTTCACTCAATAGAGTGTATTCTCTCTCTGCTCAAATATTCCTATTTTTCTCACAACAATATTTTAAAAATTAAAAGTTTTGTGAGAAAATTTTTTGTTTTCTGTTTTTAACAAATCTACACTAAACAATTTAAATATAAAATTAGATATTCAATGTTGAGTGTACACTCAGTTGGGTGAATGATTTTAAAACCGGGGTCAGTTTTAATAGCGGGGAATCTTTACTTCATTTCTATTGTTATTTTAACTTTTAACTTGAAATCATACAAATATTTTTTTTTTTTTAATTATTGAAATAAGTTGGTTGTATACCAAGGGTTCAAAAATGTTTTGACTGAAAGACATTACAGAAATGGATAAAAGAGTACAAAGTCAGTCAAATGTAAAATAAAAAAAAAACACAAAATTACAACACTACAAAACTCAGATTTTAATACCCAAGTACACGTATATCATTTATTGATTCAGAAATTCAGAATTAATTTATTCTCTCTCTCTCTCTCTCTCTCTCTCTCTCTCTCTCTCTCTATATATATATATATATATATATATATCTCTCTCTCTCACACACACACACACACACACACACACACACACACACACACACACACACAGTTATATACTAGTATTTACGTGTGATGTGCTCTCTCTCTCTCTCTCTCTCTCTCTCTCTCTCTCTCTCACACACACACACACACACACACACACACAGGGTGAGTGATATATTTACGTGTGATGTGGGTTGTACAATATCTACTAAATACTCAGCAAACATTAGTTGTAAGATAATCATTGATTGGATAAGACTGGCGCTGAAATGACATTCCTTTAACGGTATCTCCCAGTCATAACAACACACAATATATATCTTCTTTACATACATACACTATTTAACTATACAAATACTGAATGATATTATTCTTACTTTTAAGATTAAATTATTTTCTTCGGAAAGAAAATTTAATCACTCAATTTTGTTTGAAATTTCGGTAGTAGTAGTAGTAGTATAGTATCATGTGCTTATTTTGAATTTCTATTAAAAGAATGCATTCAAAATCCGCACATAACAAGTTTTCATTTGCTGATTTTAAATGCATTTTTTTAATAGAAATTCAAAATCAGCACATGACAGTAATAATAATAATAATAATAATAATAATAATAATAATAATAATAATAATTAGAAAACTGAATTAATTTAAAATGTTCCATATACACTATACAGTGTTTTGAGATGAAGGTTCGGATTACAATCCTATAAAATAAGATTTTTAAAATAAGATTACAAGCTAAACCCATTCTAGAACATCGTTTTATAATAATAATAATAATAATAATAATAATAAATATAATAAATATATCGTCTTGTTATGGATGCAGTTTTGTCATTGCGTCTCGAAGTGCCGCTTAAAATTTGAATTTTTTGCAGGAAGCAAAATATAAAAAAAAAAGGTTTTGAACGTCTCCTAATTATTTCTATTCACGTATTTAATTCTGGGTAAAATAAAAACATGAAAAATTTTAATTTCATTGAGCACTTGAACATTTATTAACTGATTAGTATTGTCATGTGCTACTTTTGAATTGTATTATTTCATAAAAATTCAAAAGTAGCACATGACAGTAGGAACCCACAAACGGGATTAAGAATCACTAAACTGTTGTTTAAAATTTGTTGGTAAAAAATTAATTACTTATTCATAAACTATTTATTTATTTATTTATTTATTTATTTATTTATTATTCTTTATTTATTTATTTATTTATACTGTATTCTAATTCAGGATATAATTTAATAAATCCCCAGACTGTGTTCAATCTGTCACGGAAGTATATTTACAAAATTCCAGAATTCTGCTGACTTATAATTTTTGTCATAAAAAATGCTTTTCAGTAGAAACATGTGTTTCTTAATAAAATGTTAAACAGTTATTGAAAAACATAATTAAAAATTATGAGAAAAAAATGAATAATGTGACTTTAGTAAGGAATTACATTTCCACTTCATAACCCATAAATTGTTATTTCATTGAAGAACAGACTGTATTATAAAGGGCATGTTTTGACATCAGATCACCCCCAACAATGGATAAATAACACGTTTTGTAGAAAAGACACAAATCGTTTGTAATTATGTATGTAATACAAACCGCTTAGTGAATTTATTTAAAGTGCAGAAGCATTATAAAATCACTGCAGGGAGTCGGAAGATCTCTAAAAACATGGATAAAATTATTATTTTGAAAATTTTAAATATTTGTAAAAATTCAAAAAATATATATATTCAAATTCAGATCTGTATAATTTTTTAAAATTATATGTTTAAAATTTTAAAAAACTTTTACAAACTGATTTCCAATTTTGAATTTTGACTATCCTCTACCTGGGCCCCAGTAAGCGGCTAGCCGTTACATGCACAATTGTGTTTGAAAAGGGGACGTGTCATTATTTTTCTACTGCATCCCCCACCATCTATAACATACACTGTCTAAATTACACGTCTTTACGTAAATTTAATTTTCATCTTCATTATAATAAATTCCCACTTTTCTTTGTCCCTTGACAGGAAACAAGCCAATAATTGCAATCCCCTTCAGGTGTCCGAAGCGATACTCTGGATATTTTTCTCCATTTTTCTTTCCACCTGCCCTTTCCTACGATCCACTTATCCTTTAATAAACCCCTTTACTTAAAACGGATCTTTTCCGTGTAATCGAATTGCTACCCTTCCGACCATAAAGGGATAATTATGACTTGTAAATTACTTCAGAACAATTCAGAAGAAATCATCTTTGTTGCGCGCTGAATAAGAATTTGTTACTTAACATAATGAAGTTCACAGGCCAAATTTATCAAGGGGATGGCGACTGGATACAGTTACAACACATTTGTTAGTCAAAGGGAAGACGCTTTTACTATTGTTATCTCTCCGTTTTACGCACGTGCCAAAATTGAAAAAAAAATGTGATAAAATAAAATAAAGTTTTATGAGAATAATAAGATTCATCAACTGGAAAAATAACCAGGTTTCATTTGACTACCGCAAAATCGGAAACATTGCGGTTAAGATTTTATTTATTTATTTATTTATTTATTTATTTATTTATTTATCTTTTTTAAATCTCTTCAAATTGATTTGTTATAATTACAAAAAATTAAAGTATGTTCCTTGTAAGGAACTGTAAAGATTTAATAAATAGAGAAGACCATTACAAATTATTAATTGAATCAATCTATTTTTTAAATATTTATTTATTTATTTATTTATTTATTTATTTATTTATTTATTTATTGCATGCTGTATCCACATTATATCTAAAATCCTGCCACACTCGTGCTCACCAAATCCACGAAAACACATCAACAATAATTCTTCGTTTCTAAGTATCACTATTACAGCCAAATAAGCCAGTGATTTTAAAAACTTTTAAAACATTCAGAGAAAAGGAGAGAGAGAGAGAGAGAGAGAGAGAGAGAGAGAGAGAGAGAGAGAGAGAGAGACTTAAGATCAAAGCACATCAAAACAATTAGGCATCTTCTATTTCGAAATAAATGTTGAGTGGTGCTGCATTCGAAAAAGAACACTGTAAACTGGAGACATTACGTACACTGTGCGGAGAAATATAACTTAAACTAAAACTCTGAATTTTATGAGCAAAAAAGCCTAAGATGTGAAGTGTTTACATTTTTATCTTGATATTTTATGCAAATGAAAAATTTTAATTTTTAACTGTGTCTAGTTCGTCTTTTAGGCATGGTGTCATTTTATAAATTTTTGAATTTTGTCATATTGTAAATTTTTGAATTTTTCATTCAGAAAATTCTAAATTTTATATTGTGACAATGGTATCATGTGCAAAGTTTTGAATATTTCTGTAGGTGTAAAAATTCAAAATTGTGCACATGGCAATGAAATCACAATTATTTTAATGTATTTGTAAATATTATAAATATCACTACACCGTGAAATGTGACACGTCGATAAACTATTTACTTACCTAGCCACGTACCTTACAATGAAATGTTCTGAGTTACATATCACCGAAGGCTTTGTTTTACCACGATGTCACATCCTACTGACTACCCGCCAGATTTAAAGCCTAAAACTGCCATGATGCTATGTAAAATACTATGTTATCAATGTTTTAATTATTTATATTGAAATCGATCACTCAGCTTTGTAAACAGGCTGATAACGTGTGATTGTGTTCCCCGTCTATATAACCATATAAATACAACCTGCAGATTTAACGCATAGACATTTTTAAAAAATGTTTATATTGCTTTAAAATTTCCAAATAAAAACCACCAAGGGTATGTTTAAAATTTAAACGATTTGGTCGAATCTAAAACCTCTTTATGAAGAATGCCAACGAATTGAAATCGTGTCACAATATCAGTGTACATATGTTTATATATTTCGACATAAATGTATAAATATTTCCTGTAACAAAATAAGTATTAATTTGTCCTTTTTAGACAGGTGTCCTTTATTTGTACGTATTAAAATATTATTACGTTTGAGATGTAAACATTGTCATTATGATCATTAAATTGTTTTTATCAATTTTTATTCAAATAAGATTAAAAAAGATTTTAATTTATTATTAATGAGATTTGTATCCTATATCTCATCACAAAGGGAAAAAGTTTTATTTTAAGAAAAAATTCGTATGACAAATCAGAGAAAACAAATTTTAAAATTCTGAAATTTAATAATGGACATGTTTGAGTTTTAGTAACTAAACAATTATAATATTGTTTTATTCTTCTTTGATTGCATTATTTCATTAAATTGTAAAACTAAATGTTTTGAATTTCCATGAAATAATGTATTCAAAAGCAGCACATAATTCATACAATGTATAGATTTTTTTATGCCGAAACCAAACATAAATTTATTTTTAACGGGCATACCGTTAGCTAAGTACCTTTGTTTCATGACAGAATTTTTAGAATTCACCATGTCGAAAGAAAATTTAATAAAAAATAGGTTTACATTTAAAAACTATTAGATTTTTTTAAAATTCATTTGATATTAGGAAAATAAAATTCTATCCGAATTCATCACCCTGTATTTTTCTACACCTGTCCGAGGGAAAGGATAAACATGTATCCCCAATACACTCACATACAACTTTTCCAGATTGTGATAAAATTGTTATGTGCTACTATTTAATGTATTATTTCATAAAAATTCAAAAGTAGCACATGACAAAATGACCAGAACATCTTACTTTGCTGTTTTGATACACTGTAGGCAATGTTATTGTAATTCGGTATAAACTGATTTTTTTTTACATTTTCGTTCTTACTAAAATAAGTTACTTAATTATTTTTTTTCTAGTGTGGCTCATAGGCCAGTTTAATGACTGGATATTAATTATGTTTTAATTACTATTTTTAAAAACTTTATGTTACTTGTATTTACATACAAATATAAAATTAAATTGGAAGATAAACTCTTCCTTCTTCTTCTTCCAGTTTAAAACTGTTCACCATTCCTACCTGAACGTAGATCCCAGGTACTGAGAAAATCCCTGTGTAGAAGTACATCAAACACAGCCAATTGAAATTCCAGCTAACATTCATACTGTGCAATCCCCCCCCCCCCCACCCATAATATTTCATGAGTTTTAAGAATAAAAATTAGATAATAAAAATAAGTAAAAATAAAGTAAATAATAATGATCCCTGAAAATAGAAAATATAAATAATAGAATTACAGTTTTAATAATTAGAAATTAACCTATGATAAAATTGTAATGAAAACAAAAATGAATTAAAATTTGAGTCGCAATTAAAAGAAAAATTGACGGCATTTAAGACCATGCGATGTATATCTACATTGAAAAAAAACGTTCAGACGATTTTTTCTTTATACAAAAAAGGGGAAAATGGCATATACCTTAGAAGCATATAAAAAAATTCAAGGACAATTGGAAGCTTAATTATCTGTATCTAAACAGTAATTATATTTAAGCTCGAATTATTCCCCACATAATTAAACATATTCTAACCTTATTTTTACGATAACAATCGAATTGCGTAACTCCAGGCAAAACAGAAATTAAAGACTCACAAACAACGGATTTACGACATGTGAAATGTTGACAAATTGAATTTTTCCTTTTCTGATATGATATTATAATTGCTTAAAATTTTTTGACATGCTATTCTGGCTTAAATCTTTAGATTTTCCGATATTCATTGAAGCCGAATATGATTGAGAGCTACCATTTGTATAACATTCAATAGACTTGGGTGTAAGTTTTCTGATCGTCCTTGATATATTCTTTCATTTATTTTTCGCCGTTATTGTTTTGAGCAGAGAAAATAATATCAATAGAGTATATTGAAAGAGATCGTTTTCCATATAAATACATCATACGTCAGTTCAGTATCATACATAGATTTAGTGACGCTCGGCAACCCTCGCCCGGAATTCTATTCATTCTATTGTCGAGTTTTCATTGTGTTTCCCCTTCGTCTTTTCATTTTCACACTACATGAACTGAGTTGTATTATATTAGAACAGAATTAAACTGCTGCGCTGATTTTAATTTCAAAGAAGACTAAAAATTGCACACAGAAAGAATGTAATCCATGACTTGTTCGCTTGAATTACTCGGCAATATTCATCCTTAGCAACTTTAATTAGAGAAAGACCAATAAAATAATTACTTTTTTCAAGAAAAAAAGCTTCTTGTAATCATGGCACGTTGAACCCCTCCCCTTTCCCGTTAAACATCTATTTTTATTGTTTCAAACCGTCATTCAGATTCAGATACAGGCGCTTCAGTGGCCGAGTGGTTCAAAGCGCGCTTATGAGTCAAAGTGACTCTTACCGCCTGGATTCGAATCCCACCGGGTAAATCATAGTGTAAAAAGTATATCAGTTAGGTTGCCGAAGGTCTGCGGTTTTCTTCGGTGCGAATTGATATTCTAAGAACAAAATAATGACCAATAATTTGTTTTGGACGAGCACTAAGTAAAATGAGAAACTGACGTATGGCGGTGTTGTTTCTGACTTTGGAAACAAAATGCGATGGTTCCTGATTTTGGACGAGCAGTAGGTATATTAACAAATTGGCGTACAACGGTGTTGTTTCTGACTTTGGACACTTAATGTGATGGTTCTTCATTTTGGACGAGCACTTGGTATGATGTTAGAATGGTTTAAGTGGAATGGTTAAATTGCTTTTAGATGGGAGCCACTATCATCCTGCCTACTCCATAGACTACCGGTATTATCTTATCAACAAGTTCAAGGGAATCCTTGCAGAAAAAAAAAAACAACCCTGATATGTCAAGATCTGTGAAATCAGCTAAGCAGAAAGAAACTGGCCTTCATCAATTTCAATTTTCTTAGAAAATTAATTTTTCGCCCTGATGATTTTGACGGATTTGCGTTTATCTCCGGCGTGCTTCTCTCATTGACAACACGATCACTTATAAACTACGAAGTACATAAAATAATAGAATTTTACGGCTGATTATCGTTATTAAAGATTTCTTTTCTGATTCCTTCTATCAAACATTGACACCGAAGTCGCACAATTCAGGGAAAAGTTTGTCGTTTTTAAATGATCACAAGAAAGGCTCAAGATTGTTTTAAAGTTAGAGGTGGATTTTTACCATATGCAGGATCATAAGTAGTGTTATAATTTTGTATTGCCAGACTGGATCTACTAGATTATGAAGAATAAAGTGACTCTTTGCAATATGGTAGTTTTAAATTAGTAAAAAGATTTTAACATCGAGAATATGGTTCAAGATGTGTATGAAAAAGAAAAAAACAAAAAAGCTTAAGTCAGGAATAAAGTTGACTGCAAATATTACATCTAATTTTTTTAAGATTCGGCTGTATTTGCAATATGCAAATTTTTAAATAATTAAACAAAATTTTGAAGGTTAAACACTCTGAATGACTATGCATGATTAAATAAAAATGACACATCCAGAGAAATAGTTTTGACATTGAAATGCAATATTCCAGTGTAACAAGCTGAAATAAATGTTTGATCAAACTCCTAAGCTGGCTCGCATATTGTTTCGTGAAAGCGATCGTTTAGCCGCAATATTTGAAGTCTCGAGGGAAATTTGTAGCAGATTTAAGACAAATCTGAAGTTTTTCTGATCATTTCTACATTTATTTCGACCTAACCTTTCCTAATTACGTGTCGGATCTACCACTGACAGCACCAACTCTATCAAGAAATAATTCTATTTGGCCAACAACGGAAAGACGCGAGTCAGCTGATTGAAAAAGTCATCTACTTCGTGGAACAGTTTTTCTTCTATTTATTGTTCAGACTTAGTGAGATATCGTGTGTTGCTATGTATCAAGTAAACTAAGATTGTGGTCAAGATTTTTCCAGATAAAATTATTTTATTAGCACATTTAATCATTCCCTGACAGTTATCTTGCGGAAAGGATGTTAAAGGAACTTTATTAAACAGCTAAATATCGTACAGATTGGCTCAAAAAAAATCTTTTGATTTTAAAAAATTAAAACATGTTTTGTTTTTATAACTGTATATGTAAATATTATATAAATTAAATTAGTAAATAAATATTATAAAGAATAAATAAATAAATATAATAAATAAATAAATAAATAAATAAATAGCTTTTATGATTTCCTTGTATAGTTGTTTAATTTCAAAGGGATTTAAATAAATAAATAAATAAATAAATAAATAAATTGAAAGTTAAGTATAAGGTCTTTTGGAATCTAAATCCAGCAAACAGTTTAAACATACCTTGATTGGAAATGAGAACACGTGTTTCAATTTTCTATCTGTAAACAAATTTTACGACAATACGCGAGGCCGACTGAGTTAGTAGTCCGCGGGATGTTGAGTTACGTATTAAATCATCAGTCACTTTTAACCTGTTAATATAAATTATTTGATTAAGATGAAATAATTATATAATCATCAATTTTCGTTTCAACTTTCACTTTTAAATTTCTTATTTTTGAAAATCGCGGATTCTCAATTTTACATCAAAATATCTATGTAACGAGTCGCGCTTGTAAACGAAGAGAATTTTTCGAAGGCGTCAAATCTTTCTGTATATTGCATCGTGTGATTTTTTTCACTACTAACCAGTTATACATACACATTTACAAAATTTTTCTCTGCATCTTATGTCACTTCCGTTATAAAATCTATTTTCGAACTACCAACCACAGATCCGGTAAATACACCCGTACCCCTTCCAAATTACTTTACATAAAAATCTCCCTACATATTCTAAACTTATATTTTAATTCACATACATGTTTTATTTACTTATTTAGATATGAATATTAACATTTTCGCCAGACAGTTTTCAATCAATTTCCTCCCTAAGTCTTGGTGTGTTTCTCTGACCTACACATTTATAATAAATATGATATATAGATATATAAAGTATGTGTCCGGGTTGATGGTCGCCGTTTATACTACCAATACTGTAATTATCTCCGAGGTGAAACAAATGACAGACCATGTTAACTTAATTATATATTTGTTACCCAGGACATTTTGAACATTTATTTCTTGCCCTTGATAACCACAACTTTTTATGATGTCCTCGCATATTTCTTTAATTTCGGTGGAAAATGTGTCACAGTAACGCACTGATTTTGTTATTTGGTAGCCAACTAAACTTATTTTGTAAAGTGCAAATTCAACTTTATACCACAAATGCTTAAAGATATCTCTTAATTTGTCCTACCAATGTTGAGTTGGTATTGGTGCTTAAAACTTCAGTTAAGATACACTGATATCGCAGCAGACAATACCTGGAGAAAACCACCGACTTTCGGTAAGCGAAATGACACTAGGATCTGCCCGAGTTGGATTCAAACCTAGGCGGTGAGTCAAACTGCCATCCTTTTGCAAGTGCTTTGGACAATCCGCCACCGAGTTCACCTGTCGGTGGTTAGTATTTCAGTAGAATATCAGTTGTAAAATTAAGGTTTGACATGTCATATTGAGTTTATTTTTGGAGGTAAAATAGTGCCACATTCAGTCATATTTCATACTTAAGGTCAAATTCTGTAAGACTAAGAATATTTTACTTATTTCGAAACATCACTAGGTATAGATAAAATGGTAAAAATTTCGTTTTTTGCAGTGCGCCTAGGGCAATGTGCAGGGAGAGTTCTTTAGAGTGCAAGGCGCTACGGTTATAAAGGTCTCCCCCGAAGATCCTCCTGACTTTCATTTCTAAATGCGGAGTACTTTGCAAACGGACAGTCACTACCTTTTTTCAAATCTTGGTCAGAATCTGCCAGGGTTAGAACCCTGACCTCTCACATACGCATACTCTACCAACTGAGCTACCGTAGTGGTGATATAACTTGAACAGACATTGCATTTTATGCACGAGTATAATTTGCATATATCCTAGAAAAGTTTTACAAGCTATTAAAGAGAGAAAATGTAAATAAACTACCGTTTAATGGAACAACATTTATCACATCAATAGACTCGATTTAAAAAGTTTATGTCAATTTGTTCGATTGTTTAATTCTTGTAGAATTGATAGTGGATCACATGAAAGGAATCATTTCAGTTAATGCTCAAACAAATATAACAAACTTGCGTTTTATTGTGTTTTATAGATTTTTATGTGTTTTGTATTGGGGTTTTAAGTGTAAAATATCGAAAACCACTCAAAACTTCTCCGTTATCAGATTTATTGATAGGATTTTAAAACGCTATTCATTATACTCTGTAAAAAGTTCGTTTCGTTTCATTAACCATTCTGCAAGATAAGATACTTGTTATGTAAATGAATTATCCTTTTTTTTTAGTAATAATAAATGATCATTTGATAAATCTTATCTTGCCTTTTAGATTTAAGTCAAATGGTACCTGCTAATTTTGTGTGAAAATCAAAAATTGATATCTAACTTATCATATCCGAAAGTTTGTCAAAACAATCTAATTTACATGAATTTTGTGAAAATTTAAAGCTAAAATCACCTTACTCTACGGAAATTGAAAACGCTAAGCAACGTCAGGCACGTGAGCGCGTGCATAAAGCGAATGCGCTCGCCTTTCCGGAAACATGTTTGGGGATTCATTGACAAACGCCTGACTGAGGTTTATTGCATAGAAATCAGCCAAGCGTAAAATGGATGTAACACGAAGTGCTACATCAGGACCGAAATATGCTTCTCCAATAAATATTCAATTAAATTGGGTATAATCTTTATTTCTGCAGATAATTCAATTCCATCGCCGACTGTTAATCAGAAAAAAGGTTCAAAGAGAAATATTTTGTGACAGAGAAAAAATTAAAATTTGACAGGAAAGATTCTGTCACCACACAAAAGAACTGTCAATTTTGGGCAAAATACATGTCACTATCCTCGTCCGAGTGATTCAGAAAACACTCGGATCAAACCGTAGTGGCATAATCACATGTAATTAATTGAACCCGCTCTGTGTTACCATCCCCAGTGGGGAAATGTGATAATTTTTATTGATAAGTTACGCGAGAAAAAAATACGTGTTGGGAGTCAAAACTCGCACTATTTATTGTTATTGACAAGAGTTTCTTTTCATGCTGATATTTTGATTAATAAATATATTAATTACATTTATTCTGGTATTTTTTGTGGGGATAGTCTGGTTTTATTTATTTATTTATTTATTTATTTATTTATTTATTTTTATTTATTTATTTATTTATTTATTTATTTATTTATTGGTTTTGTGAAATCTTTCCAGATTTTACTTTCCACTGCGTAAATAGTTAATTAATATAAAGTTCCTTTTACTTTGTCAGTATTGTTTACTTCCTATCCACGGATTTGGATGCTGTGAATTTAAACATGGGTTGTCAAAGTGGAAGATAATTTTATATCCTTTATAAACGGTTTCGTGGAGGTGGAGGTTGGTGGTGGTTGGTCAAGGTGGTGGTGGAGCTTACAGATGCTGTGAATTTAAACATAGTTGGTCTTATTTGAAGATAATTTTATACCATGCATAAACGGTTTCGTATTGGTGGTGAGGGTGGTGGAGGTGGTGGTTTGGTTTGGTTGATTGGTTGTTGTTGATGTTGTTGTTGTTGTTGGTGGTGGTGGTTTTATGTTTGGTTGGTTGGTTGGTTGTTGTTGTAGTTGTTGTTGGTGGTGGTGGTAGTAGTAGTAGTAGTAGTAGTAGTGGGGTAGGTTGGGTGTGATAGTGAGATAGAATTGGTGGTTGGTCGGTTGGTTGGTTGGTTGGAAGGTTGGTTGGTTGTTGTTGTTGGTTGTAGTGATGGCGTTGGTTGTCGTTGTTTTTGTTGTTGTTTTTAGTGGTGATGGTGGTGGTGATGATGGTGGTGGTGGTTGAGATTGATAATTGGTGGTTTAGAGTTGTATTATTTCTTGATAAATACGAGTATCAGCTAAATCTTTGAATTATTTAACACTACTGAATATCGCTTACCTACTGTAATAGCTGTGACATTGCTCAGTGGATCTCTGTTAGGTTACTCTTCATGTAAGTAATAGTTACATAACCATTTGTTATTGTGAATTTTAGTTTTATTACGAGCAGGCGTTTTCATGATAGTTAAGTGCAGTACAAGTACATTCAATTGTCTGAATATCCCAGTCAAAATCATTTCACTTATGTCATATACGAAATTTTGAATATTTTATAAAATAATATATTCAAAATTTCGCATATAACATCTAGGACACTTATGTTGAGGCAGTCAGTCTTGAACGGCGGAATAAACTTAGCTGACTGGTGAAAACCACCGGACTTCGGCAAGTGAACTGACACGCTTTTTATACTGCTAGAACGAGATTCGAACCTTGTCAGTGAGAGGGTTATTCGTAAGCCAGTATTTTATACGACTCTACCACCAATTCGAGATGTCTTATATCTTTTGGTAGTTGATTTTTTTAGATTCCTATCAGAAGGATATCAAGTACTTAAATATTTAGAAAAAGTTACAAAAGTTTGTCAAACAGAAAAGATCTATATACATTTATACAATAGTTTTTTAAAGATATAATTTTGAAAGTTTATAGGTATTTTATTGATAAATAAAAGCCATGAATTAAGTGTTAAAATGTTTAAATTTCACACATGGTTTAAAATCAATACAAACACGGGGTCGGGACAGGTTTGTACGTTTTTATCAAAAGTAACGAATTTTGTGATATCGTGTTGACATTTGGCTGAAAGGCCTAACAATAGTCAGGTTAGGAACCTTTTGTATCGGCCGTTACGGATGTTTGAGCTCTTTACAGCGCTTCCTTAGAGGTCCAATGTACAAGAGAGGTGGCATTGTAGAAATTTTATTCTCATAAATGTAATCATAACTTTATTTGTTGTTTAATGTCATATATTATTGTTAGTTTTGGAGAAATAATTCCCATGCATTCTTTAGGATGTTTACCCTTTTAAATGGTGGCAATTCTGCATAATTTCACAAATTGCTAGAAATCCGCAAACAATACATTTTCGCTACGTACTTGACTTCACAAAAGAAAACAGATTATCTGACCTATAATCATTGTTTCAATTTATTTGGATGAAAAGGTTTTCACGCGAAACTGTATAATTTGGTTACATTTCGATGAATACTTTCAATATGTTTGACAATTTAAAGCGCAACAAAACCCTTGTTTTTAATTTACGAAATGAAAAATTTATGATGACAAAAACTTAAATTTTGTTATTGAAAATTTCATGGACCAAAACCACACCTGAAAATGTAAACCAATTAGCTTACATTGTACGATTTTATTGGAAATGTCTATTTATTCAGTCATTATGAAACCTAATGCCTTCCACTGGAATTAATTAACCCCTCTTTAACCCTCTTGCAAGTGGGGAAAAATCATAATTTTGGGGATAAAAAAGTTAAGATCTTATAAAGGAAACTTCTCATTTCCCAGCCAGACATGACCGTTTTCCAGTTCACAGGTTAAATTAATTTTAAAGCACAACCCTTCAAAAAAGTAGAGTTTACACCGTTAGGGTTTCTTGACAAGCTAGTCATAATAACAGTGTTAATATCGAAGATGTGAATTTATCAATTAAGAACTCAGCACAAGTGGGAAAATTGTCGGGAACCATTTCCAAGTCACAGGTGCGCGTCAGCAGGAGCATTAATTAAATGTATTTGATTGGAGCAACCAATTTTAATGATTTTCCTCTTAAGTTTATGCTCAGAAACGATGAAATATATCGAATCTTTGATAAATTGTCAACATTGGACTAGTAGCTGTGATTTTAATCCACTTTATCAGAGCAATCGTCTAATTTAAGATGTACCGTTCAACACGTGGTTCGGTTGTCCAGTTAAAAATATTTCGGGATTCCTTTTGGTGAACTGGGTATCTCTGAGGTACATCCATATAATGCCCTGAGGTAGCTATCTATTTCACTTTTGATAACAAACTTCCCTTGATCAAAGACACATATTATCCTGTTCATCGCTCTATAAGTTTGTATAGGACAAGCCTTTGTTTTGGTAAACTTAACAGTATTTGGCGACAAAGTGGACAAAAGTTAGATAAGGAGCCGATCACATTGATTGAGTTGATCTCTCTGAAGCGTGCCGATGTACTTGTTACGGACAAACAGGGTGGTTCAGATTATCAAACAGAGACTTATTGGGGATTTTCTGTAAACAAGAGTATTAATTCCTTCAATATCTTCACACTTTCAAACTTAGCATCGTATTTGGATATCAAACGAGTCTGCGAGATAGATAGATAAATAAAAAGATAAATAAATAAATAAACGAAAGTTAAAGAAATGATTCATGCTTTATTTAGTTCCGTGATGACAATTGGTAGTAGTGATATTATTAGAAGAAAATGATTCATCTAGTTTATATTCGGGTTAATTTGCCCTTCGTACAAGGAAAAATAAAACTTTAATTTCCTGTGGCGTATTTTCAGGATTAAATTTTTATAATTATAACTTCTCGGTCGTTGATACTCCCGGTTTTTAAATGTGAACATCTGTACTTCAGCTCTCTTTGAAGTACGAAATCAAATTACATACTTGTAATTAGGAGATTTTCATCTAATTACGAAATTTATTGACACAAACTTTGCTTCAAAACAATAATTTGAAAATAAATATTTTTATTTAAATTCCATTCTTGAATTGAAAAGATCTAAAATTTCTATCTTACTTGTCAAATTTAGCGCGAAAAATACTGCCGGGTATATATCCTACCACTGTATGTTATGTTTCTTCTTATACCGTGCATTTTGAGGTATGTGACTAAGTTTGCTTCTGAAACAGGTCTTAAAAGATGTTTTGTTTTCCAAAAATAAAGAAGTAAAAAAGGAAAAGGAAAAGAAGTAAAGGAGTAAAACAGATAATAAATAAATAGATAAATAAATAAATAAATATTAATAATATTAATAATTATTTAATTGTTATTATTATTATTATTATTATTATTATTATTATTGTTGTTGTTGTTGTTGTTATTGTTAAAAATCCAAATCCAAACAAACAATACTTTATGTCGATAAAAAAATCTTTTCTCGCAAATGAGTCGAAAACGCTAATACATATTTAACATTAAATGAAACAAAGTAATACGTGGCTGAAACAAAATCATCAGGTAACAGACAATACAACCCGGGACGTATATAGTGTTATAAGTCCCTGATACAGCTGAAAAACAAACATTTGACAAAAAACAAACAATAGAATACATAAAGATCCATTATCTATAAATTCTCACGGTTTTTAACTGTTACTGAATACGATTGTCGAATGATATCCAGGGGATGTGGTTAATGTACTTTTAGTAGGACTCTACAGAATAGCCAGTGAGTTACTGGTTGAAGTCACTTATTGTAGCTCCAGATTGAAATTCAAGCCCTCTTTCGTTGGCAGTAAAAGGTTGGCCGAAAGATGAATTTATGGGCAAAATTATCTCTTAGATACTTTAAAGTAACAAACGTATGCTTGAGATTTGTTAAAAGTTAACGATGCCGAATAACTACAGTTAACTAAAAACAATAACAAAAACCTAGATACCATTCGGAAAAATACTCTCAGAGCCAAGCCAAGCCAAACCAAACCAAGCCAACCCGAGTAAAACTAAGTCAAGCCAAGTCGAGTCGAGTCACGTCAAACCAAGCCGAGCCAAGCCAAGCCAAGCCAAGCAAATTAAACCCAGCCAGGTCAAGTTAAACTAAATAAAGCCAAGTCAAACCAAGCGAACAAGCCAAGTTGAGTCGAATCAAACTCAACCTATTCAAGACAAGATAAGCATATTAGATTGATACTTTCTATTTTAAAACGCTTGACTTTGAACAGACACTGAAACTAACGACACAAAAGTGTTCCTCTGTGGTCATAGTACTACTGGATCTGCGCAAATTATCACATTTATTATAAAAACAGTAATTCTTGAAATTATAAAAAAAAAACATTCTTGGCTTGTTTTGAAAGAGCAAACAAACTATATGCTTAAAAACACTAAAACCGTCTTATGCCAGCAGACAGTCCAAAAACAAACCGTACCAAAGTAAAAAATAATGCGATTCAAAAACCAATATGTCTGAACCATGGCAATCTTCTCGAGATTTTGTTTGCTTACAAAACGCTTGCTCAACCAAACTAGCGAAATGCTGTAAACGATGCTGTCGTTACATTTAGTAATTGCTTTGAACTTTCTAAGGTTGATCTAAAAACGTTATTTATTTATTTATTTATTTATTTATAACATTTTGATAACCAAATTTGCGGAATTTATGAGGTTAAATAAGTAACGGTGTTATACCGTCATTGCTGAATTTTCAAATTGAAATTTGGTCATGTTTCAAATCATCAAAGCTGACTGTGTTGTTTAAAGCCGATCCGTAGTTAGCTTGACAACAAAAACGCATATCCATGCATCCACAAACTGTTCAACATGTATCAATTTACACAAGTCTTTGATGAAATTTCACAGAGGTTTGAGAAAACGATTGTAATTCAGTTCGTGTTTGGTTTCAATAGGTTATAATCAGGTTGTTCCGAGACCTGCAATGCAAAATCTATGAAATTCCCCGAGGGGTCCGAATGAACAATGACTGGTCTCCTGTTACAAAATTTGAAGAATAGATAGTTGGTTAGTCGCACGCAGTTTCTTAATCCTGAAGGAGTAAAGTTTCTAAACTCTTTGACAAAAGAACGATGTTGAGTTTTTCACATCAAATTAGAGATGAATAAATAATGAGTTTATTTATGTATATACCGTTAAATCTTTGTCATAATGCATCATAATAAAAGATGTTGTGAAATTTGATGTGATGTGTATCCATTTTCTTGTACTTGATTTAAATCTATACTCCGATATTTCGCTGATACGTCAAAAAGTATTATCTTTTTTCAAAATTTGTCTGCTTATTTTCTTCATACATTTATAATTCCTAAAGACAATGGAAATCTTCTTATTTAAAAAAAGATAATGAAAAATAAAACATGATATTGAATTTAAGGTTATCTACACATCAATAAATCGTTGGTTTTTGTGACTGTGCATGCAATACTTAGAAACTGAGAATTACTGTTCAATTTTTTTTTTTAATTTTTTTGAGCTGTTGATGATTTTTTTTTTTTTTTTTTTTTTTTTTTATTTGATATAAACAAGTTCCTGACATAGTATTTCATATTTTACGGATACATGGGAAAAGGGCGTTTATGAGTTTTTAAAATAATTTTATAATCTGAATTTTTTTTCTTTAATCTTATTGAGTTCCTCGTTATGACCATATTTATTTATATTTTGTATTTATGTCATTGCTACTTTTGAATTTTTATAAATAATACAATTAAAAAGTAGCACATGACAATTAATTGTCATGTGCTACTTTTGAATTGTATTATTTTATAAAAATTCAAAAGTAGCACATGACATTTATAACAAATTATTTAAAGGGGTTATAAAATAAATAAATAAATAAACTTCCACATTAAATGTAAGGCTAAATGATTTCTTGCAAATATGAAAATGATAAACAATTGGGAAGAAATTGAAATTATTATTATTATTATTTATTAAACGGTACAGTCACAAGATGAAAATCAATTAGACATTACGAAATGGAAATTGACAACGTTAAATAAACAATACTAAATCGAACGATTTAATTAAGCGTTTGACATGATGTTTTAACCGACCGGGTTGTTTTCCTTCCCAAAACAGACACCTGTCAAAAGCACTTAGTTAGACACCCCACATCAACTTTTAGCTTGGGTGAGACTGTCAAATCGCCCCTTAATCGCTGAAGGTGGCAAGTTTACCCACGCCACCCCGTCAATTTACCTGAAAATTAATCGAATTAGGATTAAAACAGATGGTTACGTCTCCTAAAAATCGGATAATCGGTCCTTGTTTTAATCCCTTATATAAACAAGTCAATCTTCTTAATTGACAAAAACCAGCGAATTAAAAGTTCTGACGCGTTAATAGAAATTATTTTATGGGGTACTTCCGTCCGAATTTTAGATCAAATGAAGCGACCTGGTATAGAGTACACATTTTTTAGCGTGTAATTACATTTTCGTCAATAATATTTATGTACCATTGAAGTTATATCAATAAAAATGTATAGAAAAAAAATCGCGTTTCATTAGAAAATCGAAATTGCACTTCGTCAACCGTCGGACGGTTACGGCGAATTAAATTGTTATTACATAGCACACTTTGACTGCTTTATTAGACTTGTTTTCACATTTTCGAATATTTCTGTTAGGAGGAAACAATTCATATCAAATGTTACATATATCTACTCATATTATAATGATTTAATACTCTTCTCCATTTTTTTAGCAATATACATCGTTCTGTTATTAGGGGTAAATAAAACCGATTTCATATAATCGTGCGCATTGACTTTTTTGTATGCTGGATATGTTGCATTGCATTTTACTGCATTACCCTAATGATTATTGATTTAATTTTTTTCAATTAAAATTTGTTAAAACATAAATTTTTATAAGATCAAAGTTACTATCAATTTTGTTTAAGAAAATATAACGTGTTATGTTTCTAAATCCGAATTTAACGGAAAATAATATGTGAATTTGCACGACATTCCGAAATTACGCCAAAAGTACATCACCGGTGTTATAGAGAGAAAAAAGGAAATTCAAATCTGTTGAATTTGAAATACTCTCTCTCTCTCTCTCTCTCTCTCTCTCTCTCTCTCTCTCTCTCTCTCATTTCAATTGGTAGCATTTCTCAATAAAATAAAATGAAATAACCGTATTTTACAGGTATTTTTTCTTTTACGAATATGAAAATTTCAACAAAAAATACAACTTGTGCATCGATAACTGTAGAACATTCATGAACCGTCCTAATTACTAAATTGGGAAATAAACTCGTTTGTTAACCTTTTAACAACATACAAACAATGTAACTATCCTTAAAACAATCGGAATTTGGTAATACCACACAAAAACGTTCCCTCGAGCGGTAACTAGCACTTGTAGAAATAAAACCGGGTATTAAAACATGAATACTAAGTTTTAAGACAAATAAAATATTTTCTGTCAAAGATCGGAAAGGCTTTCTACCCGGGTTATTTACAATACTAACCGCATAATTTTATAGATTAGCCCGCAGGGTAGCCATTAGAACAAATGGGAAAAGACCATTAAAGTGTATCTATATTTTAAATAAATACACACATGTAGACGTAGGAAAAATCTGGTACAAAAATAACCCTAGGATATTTACAAGCGAGGAAGGCAAAATATTGATCGGAGCTGAGTTTATAGCACACATTAGCAGCGAGTTTTACACAACACAAAAGTCGTAAATTGGCGCAAATTAAATAGTTTCATAACTAGGACTTATTGTAACCAAATCTCATTAAATTTTGTATTCATTATCGGGTGTATAACGGCTTATAATGAGTCGATTGTATTATTCGTAAATCGACGGGCGGTGACGAAAGCATGTTAAACCATTCACGGTTATTCGCGGTTGTATTGTCCGGACCGTGAAAATCTATGCCAGTCTCTATTCAATCTTTTGAAAAGAATTTGTAGCTATTATCTCCCTCTACAAAATATATTGTTAGAAATTTGAAAGAGACTTTTCTTATGTAGTTACATATTAAATTGCCTAAGAGAACGATCTCCCCTTAAAATAGAGAATAAAAATTTATTGATAGTGTTCAGGGTATTGTTGTCTGGGTTTATATATTATAATCAAGCCTATTTTTCTGGTAAATTTAGAGTTGGCGTTCATATATAAATCGCCACATTACATTTGGACTTTAAAATGATTTTGTAAACTTTCACTAAATGAATCTTAATGAAAATTTTTACATTGGATATATTTTTAAAAATGGAAAAGGGTTGTGGAGATTTTTTTGATGTGTTTTATGAAATAGGTAAGTCTATCTTTTAAGTACTCCTTTAGCTTCTGACGTAATATTTCCAAAGTGGAAAAGAAATGGAAATTGGAAAAGGAAAGACTACACACATTTTACATAACCGTTTGGACAGTTAAGGAAATAAGAGGGGAATGAAAACAGGATGGAATACCAATTCATAGCTGTCTCCCCGTAATAGTCGTGCTGATTTTCACACGAGTATGATTTTTCCTTGCCCCCTCCCCTACGTGATTTTTACCTTAAAAGTGAGAAAATATTTTTTCTCAATTTTTTTTGTATTTTTGTTTAAAATAGTGACTCGGTTTTGCTATTTCAAAACACCAACTTTTACACGTATGCTATGAACAACGCATAGAGACTTTTATAATCAAAAACATTTTTCTTCATTTTTTAACCAAATATTTTTTTCATTCTTCTTTTTTCTTCTTTCTATCCTTTTAAATTATTTCGAGAAGTTTTAATTCATACTTCATCTATATAATTTAATTTAACGAACTAATTTTCCAGATCTCAAAAATGTATAATAAATAAACACTATGTAACCATAATTTCAATAAAAATCACTTTATTTTGAAAAAAAAATATATTTTTAAAATCCAAAATGGCGTCGTATAAATTTTAACTACACCTAATCTTCATGTGTGAGGCGTCACGCTTCACTTCAAACGCTGAATTTATAGCTTAGGTTCAAGTTCCAAAAGGTTGAAACATGTCACAGGATCGTAGAACGTCTTTAAATTTACATTCCTATTTTTATGATAATAATCTTGTCAAGTTAAATTAAAAATAGGCTTTGGGAATGAGTTCTTTAACGTGATTTCGGCATTACTGATTTTTTTTAGAAAATTAATTTACCCAGCGGAATTATATACTTGATTAAAGTTTAATTTAAAATTGAGAATTATGACGGAATTTGTTTTTGTCGTTTGAAGGGTATTATATAGTACGTTTTGAACTGTGATGGGGCAGAAAATTATATCTGATCTCGACTTTGAAATACTCTCTCTCTCTCTCTCTCTCTCTCTCTCTCTCTCTCTCTCTCACATATTTTAAAACTCAATTACATAAATATAACATATTCCGTGCTTAAAAACGTGATAACAGACACACAGGGTAACACGCTTACACATATGGAACACGTTTGTGTTGCCAGACGCTTAGGAACAGATAGGTAAAAGGTTTATAACAGTTGAGAACACTAAAGGAACAAGTTACGTGCAATGCTTTTAAGCGAGAGAACACATTCAGAACGTAGTGATTCTGAACCAAGCACCAAAACGTTTTGGTGTGCCAAAGCCCAAAAAGATTTCTTTAAGCTGAATCTTTTGACAGAAATGATTGCTTCATCCCTGCAGAACTGGTTAGAATTCAGATTTTGTTCAGAAATAAATGTATATTCTGTAGTGTTTGACTGCAAACTGAAAATTGTTATATGGTTTAAGTCTTGATCAGGTATCCATTTTAACTTATGTGACACGGACCGGTATGTTCGTGTTTGATCATTTTCAACTTATTGTAGAAGTACATTTAAAAACCAAATGGGCGTCATTACGATTGTTGCCCTTTACAGTCGATTATATTTGTAACTTAATCGTAGTACACATTTCAGCATTGTGCTTTCCTTGTTGCTACATACTGCTTTTCTTTTCTGTTCAATGTCTGCGTTTTATTATTGGAATATCAGGGTTAGCATGACAATTGAAAAATATATGCAAAAAAAAAATTATCCAACTTCAAAATTTAGAAGCCAATCGATAACAAACTGTAACAGTAGGCCTCAGATTAATAAATAAATAAATAAATAAAATAAAATGTTGTCTCAATTGTAATTGTATAGGGTTAACAGTAATACTAAATAAATTATTGAAATTATTAAAAAAAAAATTAAAAGATAATTGTCAGTCTCATAATAAAAATGACAATTTTTTAAACAAATATTTTAGCCAGAATTAAATTTTTAGAGTCGGAAATTATAAAAATGAGCTCAATTTGGTATGTTGGCGAATGGCAGAGCAACCTCTTGGGAATATGTCTATTATCTGAAGCACACAGTCTCACTTTCACCATCGAAACCCCGTAAACTGTATAAAGAACACGAAAATAATGTTGAGATCGGGTAAACAGGATGTTTACATGGTCAAAGTGTTGGTTCTGACACGGATTTGTTTACTTACGAAATGTGCACGTTTTATATCAGACATACAAAATGATTACATTGTCAAAGAAACATATAAGATCATACGGATTATTTACGTTGTCATAGTGATAGATCAGACACGGATTGTGTACATTTTCATAGTGATATATACGGAATGTGACCATTGTCCTAGTGATATAAACGGAATGTGAACGTTTTCACAGTGATATAAACGGAATGTGAACGTTGTCACAGTGATATATACGGAATGTGAACGTTGTCACAGTGATATAAACGGAATGTGAACGTTGTCAAAGTGATATAAATGTAATGTGTACGTTGCCATAGTGATATAAACAGAACGTGCACGTTGTCATAGTGAGATATACGGAATGTGTACATTGCATTAATAATAAAAACGGAATGACACAGTGTTTGATATGGGATTATTTGTTGTCATAGTGATACGAAATTCAAAATTTTCCTGGAGTTTAAATATACGGAATGTGTACATTGTCATACTGATTGGCACAGAATGTGTACATTGTCATACTGATTGGTACAGAATGCGTACATTGTCATACTGATTGGTACAGAATGCATACGTTGTCATACTGATTGGTACAGAATGCGTACATTGTCATACTGATCGGTACAGAATGCGTACATCGTCAGTGATCGGTACAGTATGCGTACATTTTCATAGTGATAAGTACAGAATACGTACATTTTTATATTTATAGGTACAGCATGCGTACAATGTCATAGTGATGGGTACGGAATACGTACATTGTCATAGTGATGGGTACGGAATACGTACATTGTCATGGTGGATGATACAGATTGTGTACATTGTCATACTGATTGATACAGAATGCGTACATTGTCATACTGATATGTACAAAATGCGTACATTGTCAGTGATTGGTACAGTATGCGTACATTGTCATAGTGATGGGTACGGAATGCATACATTGTCATAGTGATAGGTAAAGAATATGTACATTGTCGTATTGATAGGTACAAAATGCGTTTATTGTCAGTGGTTGGAACAGTATACTTACATTTTTATAGTGATGGGTACGGAATATATAAATTTGATATTGATAATTACAGAATGCGTGCATTTACATTGTGATAGGTACAAAGTGTCGTAGTATATCTTAAGAGTAAAAAAGGTACAAAACGCGTGCAGTACCTGAGAGTTTCCGCCTGAGAGAGAGAGAGAGAGAGAGAGAGAGAGAGAGAGAGAGAGTTAACGGTTTTAAGGTCTTTACATTTTTAATTAATTCGTGAATCGTCTGATAAAAATCGACAAGTGATATCTATGTTGTCACAGTTTCCGCTAGTCAATTAACACGAGACTAGTACTCGGGGTAGGACAAAAAATTGTTTAAGGCAAAATAGCGACACTGATGGACACGTTCCTCTGAGATTATTCTGTATGGAATATTATCTTGTCAATCTAACTAGTTTATTTACTTTTCAGAACGTGTTTCTTCGATTACTGTCAATGATTTCTATAGAATTCCCCCTTGTACGAGGTGTAACCCCCTTTAGGGGATGTTGACAAGTTTCCCCATGTCTTAATTTACCCAGTTTCATTTCAGATAACCTTAGGGGTTTGTCCTTTTACTTAGCAAACAAGTGAAAATCACACCCGAGCTATTATGAAATAACCGCTAACGTTTTGTCCTTCAATTAGACTAGAGCCTTCGTTGACAGTAATTTGTTCATTACCCCGTCTGTCCTCTTCAAAATAGATATTTCTCATAGACGAGAAAATATAATTAGGGTCGACAAATTTATTTAATCTTCGACAAAACAGTGTTTAATTACCATTATATATTTCCTGTAATTTTCCTTTCATTTGATTTAATCCCAAATCTGATATCAGATTAACTATCATATAGGTTATATATAAACATTGAAATTGAAGTAAAATTAATTTATCTTACAAAAATAAATCTTAATATTAGTAAATCTGAGAAAGACATATTCTGTTCGTTTTCGGTTGCACGTTGTCAAAACAATGCGCGTAGTTTTTTTTTTTTTTTTTTTTTTTTTTTTTTTTTTTTTTTTTTAATTTTCAACATTTTTTACACACAATTTAATATCGTTATGTTATTATATATATTAATATATATATTAGAAATTAAAATTTATTTATTTATTTATTTATTTGAAATGTTTTTGAAAATATATAATATAAAAATATAGAAATATATAGAAAATACATATATGTATATTATAAAACATTCCAATATAGCAGTTATTCAATATAGGATGTTATAAATTGAGAAAACGAAACAAAATAGTAAACAAAATATAGAAGAAACGAAAAATTAATTGCATACAAATAGATTTAAAAATCGTTATAAAATAATAAATAAAGTAAGTGAAAATCAAACACACAAACACAACGTGGTATTTTTAAAATTGCATTACCAAGTAAAAGTGACACATGTTTACTTGCTAGACAAGAGATTTGAATAAGAATAAAAAAGTCAGAATATTGTATGATATTTTCTATATAAATATGTTGATAATTCAGTTATTCAAAAAATAAAAAGATTGTGGGATACCTTTGAATTTGAATAATAACAATCTCTGAAATACTGTAAAACTCATTTTCATATCAACTCGCCCGTGTAATGTCCATACAAAAGAAAATATCTACTGACAGTGTTGACGTGCATTTATTTTTTTAAGATGGTCTAGATCTAAGTGAAACAATTTCTTGATCAGTCACGAATACTTATGATAAAATATATCATAAAATATTTATTATAAAATGAAATAGTTTGGATTCTAATTTAATGTTGCCACATTAAAACAATATAGAATTATCAAGTGCTGACTTTGAATTCCTATTAAAATAATGCATTCAAAATCAGTAGACAGAATTGAATAGATTTATGAGAGAGAGAGAGAGAGAGAGAGAGAGAGAGAGAGAGAGAGAGAGAGAATTGACTAAGCAAATACTAGTATTTACTTTTGAAATATATATACTATTCAACACTATTGAGAAATAAAATAATGTTTGAATTTTTAAAGTTTAAATGTTTTAATCTAAATATATTTTAATTGTACATATATTTTATCTTAAGTTGTTAGGCAGTGTATAGTTGGGGGGGGGGGGGGACTTTAAATTCCTCCCTCCATTAGAATACAGATTTTGTCTTTTTTGACATATAGCATTTTTTTAATGTATTTCATGATAAAATTAAAAATATATGAGTATATGATAAAAGCATGTTAGTGAGGGAATAACTCATTTTTAAAAGAATATATTATTTGAATTTTAGAAAAAAAAATCATATAAGTAGTTCTCATTAAATTTACGTTAGAGACAGAGAGAGAGAGAGAGAGAGAGAGAGAGAGATAGAGAGAGAGAGAGAGAGAGAGAGAGAGAGATTATCTTTTCAATTGATAGTTCAGAAATGTTTGAAAATATCAATATAATATTTACAACGTTACAAAAAAGTTCATTCTAAATGTATGAAATTTAATCTTTTTCTTTCTTCCTTTTTTTTTTTTTTTTTTTTTTTTTTTTTTTTTTTTTTTTTTTTGTAATTAACATATTCCAAATGATACAATAATTTCCTAATGTAACGCACCCCCTGTAATTTTTTTTATTGCTAATTTTCAGACCACACTGTGGAATGTAACACTTTCTCACATCAAAACACTGGTTGTTTTTAGTTTTCCCGGCTTATTAGCAGAAAAACAAAATCCGTAATCATTCCATCACATTAGTTTATTATATTTATTATCAGACTTTTCCCCTTACGAAATAGAAATGCTTTCAAGATATGTAAATTCCTCTTTTTTCTATAATTAATGAACATGTTCCCGATATAATTTTGAACTATTGTTCGAAT
The DNA here is from genome assembly GCA_029721355.1 of Tegillarca granosa. Classification (NCBI taxonomy): domain Eukaryota; kingdom Metazoa; phylum Mollusca; class Bivalvia; order Arcoida; family Arcidae; genus Tegillarca; species Tegillarca granosa. Next base: position 2,346,072 of record CM056602.1, on the reverse strand, counting down.
GCGGTTAGTCATCCAGTGGAGTTTCTTAGCGGATTAGTGGAATAAAATATTTAACCCCCTTTAATCCTCTAAACACAATATTCACTTCAGGCCACCTCAGGAATTCACGAACAGAACTTATTATAAATACTTAAAAATGCACGAGCATTTTAAATTTAAAATAAACACACGTGTACAACTAGAGAATGATAAGGCGAATGATTTGAACAAGTGCGACGAACTGCCTTAAAAATGGGTCACAATTGTCAATTTCAATAGGGATTGTTTATCCCGGCACAATACCCTAAATGGTCCGCGATAACAATGAGATTTTTATTTCACTTTATATTTATTGTTACTTGTTACAATAAGAACGGTATAAAAGTTACAATAGTCTTTTATAAATGTGTAAAATTGATGCAATTCAAGCGTGTTATAAAATACAATACGGTATAAGTAATGATATGTTTAATACTATAACACTCTCGCCTTTTTCTATTTATTCTATTAACATTTATTTTCGGGTAATTTGACAATCATTGTTGATATCTAAATACTGTTTATAAAACAGCTGTTTTTCTCAAACCGATGATGTTACACGTACACAAATATAATTTTAAATCGTTATGTAATACACTATATCATTTAATATTTGATTTGAAAGTATAATAAAAAGAATTTTTTCATACAGCTTAATCCTCCACAGATTTGTCGTGTATGCCATGCAGAGTGTTGGGTAATACATAATTGTGTTTATTACAGTTAATATGTAATTAAAAAAGATTCCTTTATTAATACTTCATACTGTTTTAGTATTATGTAATTGATGAACAAAATATTTTATTTTCCAGTAAAAGTTTTTATGATTATAATTGTAATTATTTTAATACCCGGTTGTTTAAAAGGAGTTCTAAAACTTTTTTTTCACATAAATGAGAATTATGAATTTCAAGGAGCTTTAATTTTAAAAAATATATATATATTTAAAAATAAAAATAAAATAAATAAATAAAATACATGTGTGTGTTGAAGTGTTTATGTAAGGAAGTTTAACATAAACTTTCAAATAAAAAATAAATAAATAAAACTCGAATCAAAATTCTTCAGCAATTAAATTTTCTTCATCAAATTGTTATATTATTTCTATCATGTACTTTCAATTGGTCACAGATTTCAATGTTATATACCTGACTTTATTAAAAACACAAGCTAAAAAGTTTGGCGATGAAGTAAGGTTTTAAAGATTGGAATAAATACAAAGTTTATTTATTGTCGAGTCAAAAAGTAACTGCTTAGGATTAGAATAAATTGAAGAAAGATATTATTTACACAGCTCAAACTAAACTCTTATCATTTTATTTGACATTTCACGACGTATTCTCAGGGGAATACGGTAGCTTCGTTTACTTTCTGATTAAACCATACTCCTGTGGTAGTCAGGGTGATTTCGGCGCCACAAACTTTTTCACATGTCAAATGATTGACACATGGACGAATTAGATGTTCAAACTTTTCGGACAAAACAATATTCACCTGGTTAAATATCCAATCTGATTCTATTAAGGGTAGCTAGAAATTTACATGACAATCATAAGCTCTGCCTTCATTTCACAACCTGAGCTGTTCTCAGTTAGAATAAATTCGCTCAATTGTCGGTCACACAAAGGGCGACACCTGATAAGCCCCGCCTACAATTCAACCTACCATGACATTGGGATCTCTGAGAAATCGGAATAAAGAAATTTGATTGGACGGGGCTGATTCTATTTGTTAGCGGGACAATCAATAGCACATGTTCAGTAATGCATTATTAGCCATAAGAATAAGAGGTACTCGTGAATTGATAGAGGCATATAGATTGCTTGTGAAAGGGTGTAAAGTTTGATCATTGGGATTTCTAACTTTATTCGATTTAGAGGTATTGTGAAGTTTGAGTGACTTTTTATATACAAACATTGAACATTGTCAACAGTTATCAATGGACTTATCGAGGATGGATCACCAAGATATAAAACCAGGGCCGACTACTACCCTACCTCCATCAAGTCAGGGTATGCATGTGCCCGTACAAGGGGTAGGAGGGATGCCACCAAGAATGGACCAACGAATGGATCAACGAATGGAACCTCGTATGGAACAGCATTCACCCCCTTTACAACAGGGTGTTAACGGACAAACAAACCCTAATAATGGACAATCTGCTGCTCAGAAAAAAATTGATGAATCGCGTGTGAAACGTCCTATGAATGCATTTATGGTGTGGTCTCGTGGTCAAAGACGGAAAATGGCACAGGAAAATCCAAAAATGCATAATTCCGAAATTTCAAAGAGACTTGGAGCAGAATGGAAACTTTTGTCAGAATCGGAGAAACGTCCATTTATTGATGAAGCTAAAAGACTACGAGCAATTCATATGAAAGACCACCCTGATTACAAATACAGGCCCAGGAGAAAAACAAAAACTTTGATGAAAAAGGATAAATATGCCTTACCAGGAATGCCAACTGGTGGGCATTTACAACCAGGAAGAGAAACAGGAATGTACCCTATGAACGGGTATATGCCAAACGGATATATGATGCCGCCGGATCCAAATGCATATCATATGGCAAACCAAATGCAACTCGCCGGACAATACGGATACACAAATATACCATCGCAGCAAATGGCAGCTACGCAGATGACAAGTGGTTCGTACATGAACGGTAATTCAAGTTATACAATGTCGATGGCTCCCTATTCCATGCCAACCTCACAAGTCCCACAATCAGCAATTAAAAGGGAACCAAATCAAGGACCTCAAGTTACATCTACGGGGCGACCCGTAAATCCCGGGGACTTGCGTGAAATGATTAGTATGTACTTACCCGGTGATCCCGGGGGAGATCATAGTGCTCAACAGAGACTTATGCAGCAAGCTCATTATCAACCTTCAACAACGGAGGCAGGGGTAAATAACACAGTTCCTTTGACGCATATGTAAAGTATTTCTATATAGACTTGTTTTTTGTAAATGGTATATATCTATATATTGAAGAAAAAACTTTTCAAAAAAGTGTTTTGTAACTTTTTTAAATGAAAAAGTGTCAAATTATAATTTGGCACTTTTTTGAAAAAAAAAAATCCATTGAAATCCATGACCAGAATGTTTTGTTGTCATATTCATATTTTCTATTTTCTTCTTTAGAAGAATAGACATTTTTTCAAAAAACTGCCACAAAATGTGCGCACGTGCTATTTTTTGTTTATTTTATATTATATTTGTTATGATCTTGAGTCACCAAGTCTGACAAAAAATCATTTTCATATAAAAAAAACTTGGACTTGATGATTCAAGACGGACTGATGATTATATGTGCGAGTGATAGGACTTGGGAATGAATCCGTGAAATAGTTCGTTATGGTGAGAAAACTTTTTCAAAACAGTGTGCTCAGAATTTATTTATAAAATATCAGGAATAATCATGAAAAATATAAATTAAGAAGATTTGAAAACGAGATTTTGTCATATTTTATAGCGAATTAAAAAAAATATAGTGTTTAGCATAATATTTTGATTTTGTTTTCACCAATAACTGTGTTTAAATGTGTCTCATGTTCATTCCGTAATCATTATCGATGAATGACTGATTGATCGCCTCATTTTCTTGCGTTATTATAATTTATATGTATTTTACGCATTTGAAACATTTTAAAGTTCATTTATTTTTGAAAACATTCCGAGTTGAAAGTAAAAAAAACCATATCGTACATGATTCAAGTGATCTCGCTAAAACGAATATTTATGCTTATTGAACATTAAATGGGGTTTTTAAAGCTCCAACTTTTAAAATGAATTTATTAAATATAAATCCATTTAAAAAACCGCATTTCTGAACAAGCAGTTATTTGAAAATTTTTTATCATTTATATATTGAGTGAAATTTATATATATGAATGAATTAACTTATTTAAAATATATAATTTTACACATTTTTTGTTTTCTGGGGACACGGAAAATTGACAATAATTATTATACCTATCGCTCGGAATAAAACCTTGTGTTGTGTTATACCTTTTTGTTATTTAAATATTTTTTGTTGTTTCATGGTTGGAAATTTTAATATCCGCTTCAGTTTTTTGTAAATAATTGCACATATTTGAGAAAAAAGTATGAAACGTAAAATAGAATAAAACGGTAAAAATTGGAAAAAAATATATGTAGTAGTTTTTAATTTTTAAAACTTTTAAAAAGTTTTTACCTTTGAAATTTAAATTCGTTTTAAAGTTGTCACCATCAAATGTCTTGATGTTGACGAAGAAGATTTTTATTTGAATCCCTTCCTATACATTATTTTTTAAATCTCGCAATTTGAAAAAAAATGGAATATTGAAGAATTTTTAGAAATTTGTTGAATCAAAATTGAAACATTTTTATAAACAAGTTTTATAGGAAGGGATTTGAATGAAAATCTTTTTGTAGACAAGAGGTGTTTTAAGAGTTAGATGGCAATTTCACCTAAAATGAGTTTTCGCATTTTAATTTTTCAATTTTAAATTCTTTATTTTCTTTTTAAAAAAATAAAGAATTAATATGTTACAATGCTAAATTAGAAACGTTCATATCATCTTTAGGAACGGATCAAAAATTTATATTCAAATTTACAGGAGATCTGTTTAACAAGCTTAGAAAGTTTAAAGTGTGATATTGACAAAGTAACTCATATTTGACGAAAAGCCTCAACTCTACAGTAACACTACCGGTAAACTAACCACATGTTGATTTCAGAGGTGCCGTCTAATTCCACCTAGGTCCCTTTATCTTTTGTTTTAGTTGGAAGTGGTTAATCTAATCATATTTCACCATTTTTTATTAATGTTGTCAGATTTCGCTGATTGTGTTAACGTCATTTTTATTTGGCCATTAATCTAAATCCAATTCGTTGTATAACTCTCTAATTTTGCGCTTATATTAATGCTGATCGATCCTTAAAAATTGGTGGGGAAAAATTGGATATTGAAATTTGATTTTAAGAATGGTATGATTAAAATGGAATAAATTTAAATTTCCCATAATTTTAAAATTAAGGGTTTTAAATTTGAATTTTTTAACTTAAAAATGATTGGAAATTATTTTTAGGGTTTGATTATTTCAACAAAATTTGACTAATCCAATAAATTTTTAAAAATGCAAAAATTTTACACAAATTTGGGAATTTCAAAATAGTTTTAAAAGTTTTTAGAATTTTTAATCTTTTAGATTTTGTAATATATAAATTACCATTTGAATACTCTGATTATAAAGTTTTATATCGTTTATTTATAAAGATTTAAAATTTTATAATTTGTTTATTTTAATGGTACGTATGTGTATTCAACAACATTGATTTTGATGGTGAAATTTAAGTAGATTTATACCATTTGGTAGCGAAGTTCTGACCACCGGTCAGCTCACATTTGATATTATCACGTGCAATTGTGAGACTGGAGATGAAAAAGAATCAATTTTAACATGCTTCGTTTATTAGTACAAACTTTAGACAACAGGTCATAAAATAAAATTTTACAATAGTAAGTGAATTACTTAAAATGAAAATTTATGGCCCACCGTGTTTAATTAATGAAAGACTGGAACATTTAAGTCTTCCATGTTTTATCTAATAAGTAGCTTTCCCATCATCACTTGTGTACACAACATTGAGTGACCAGTAGCTTGACCACTGGCTATTTGCGTAGAAACCCTATCAGGATTACGTTAAATATCAAGGAGTTGGAGCGATTATCCGGCTCATCCTCGGTGAATCACATTATTTCGAGAAAGTAGATTACAAAAATGCGTCTTTGAAATATTTATGGGTAAAATGAATTTAAACAATATTGGAACCTGTTTCGAGAAAGATAATTAAATTTCTTTTTTGAAATAATATGCGAATGAATTTTTAAAAACTTTGAAATTTTGTTGAGTAGGGTTTAACTGTTTGATCAAATGTTTTAAAATTTAATTAAATCGTATGTTTCTTTTGATGATAAAAATAAAAATTTAGAAACATCCCCCATAAAAAATCATTAGATAAAAAACAGAAAACTAACGGAGATTGTTTACTTATTAGAGAAATTTTTAAGAAATATTTCAGTGTTTATTTACAAGTCTGTTTGTCTTGGTTTTAAGTTGAAATATTTTTATTTCATTTCAAAATGGCCGACATAACCAATATAAAATTGTTCAAGGTAGGATTTTTGTTCATTCGGGCGTAAATGTCTTATTTCCTTACAACGATTGCAAGATGCCCATCAAATTCAATCCCAGGGTTTTAAATTACCTGTGATAGACGTAGCGTGTACATTTCGTGTTTATTTTACATCGACATATTTGGATCGTCTCCAGTAAAGTTTAATCGTTAAAAAAGTGGACTAACCTGTATCCAGAATTTTAAAGCTAAAAATTAGTTTAAAAATAAAGTATATACAAGTGTATATATTTGTAGGGTAAAAACTGAAAATCCAGGTTTTAAATAACTAAATTACATATAAACTTTTTGAGATAATCTTCCAATATTTTTTCCTTTTACCCTTTATTTTGTTTATTTTTTCTGACTGAACTTAAAAATTCATAGAGACATGATTTTACGTATTACAGGTGCGCTTTTCACCTGTTCACTTCATTACATCTCCACTACCGAGATACACACGGGGTATTAATTATTCAAACGTAAATTAAAAACCATCTCATTTTTATTGCTAATGTTCTAATATCACGCATACAGACTTTTCTAAATTATGATAATTTTAACCGTTTTGAACATAAACCTACATTCTAGATTAAAAAATTTCACCTTTTTAAAATTATTTTTAGAGACCCCCTTCTTTTTCCATCTTGGTTAGATAATTTCTCAACACTTGGGTGTGTTGTAGATAGCCAAGATGAATTTTATATAAATCACACACATGTAAAAATCGCTTTTATCTTCTTAGTTTCGTATTCACCCGAGTTGTTAAGATCTGGAATACTTATACATTTTGCATACAACGTTAAATTGATAGCGAGAAAATTTTTCTTCAAACCTGACCAAAAATTTTGCCTTATCTGGTATTTACAAACCACCAAAGTCTACTGATATGAATATTGAGGTAAATAAAAATATCGTGTTAAAAAACTCAATTATTTCTTTTTCGAATAATTAATAATTAGATAAATAAATAAATATTAATAGATAAATATATAATGATCATTAGAATGGGAAAATGATGATTTTATTGTCGATTTCAGTTTACTGTCATGTGTTCATCAAACCATTGTTGTCAAACCTTTTAATTATGATCTGAAATTATTATTCTAGATTTTTAAAAAAAAATCCTCATTATTTCTTTTTGTCCAGTTTTAAAATAAAATTTTAAATAAAATTTATACTACCCTAAAAGTCGGTATTTTAACTGGTATATATACTGGATTGGTATAATATTTAACATGTTAACTGAGTCACTTGTAAAATATTTAGGCGACAATGATAAAACAAATCTTTTCCTAATCCAGGTTGAGAAAATTGTTTTTCAAGTCTAACGCATCAATCATTTGTTTCATTTTATTTCTTATTTCCGGTTTTTTGTTGTCTCGTTTCTGGTATAAATTTTGCTAGGTACATGTTTCGATATGTCGTGTTCTTGGTTGGATTAAATTATTTTCAGTAACAAAATTCCATTTTTACTTTTTAACTGTTTAAGTGGTTTAACTAAAAAAATTGTTAGTTCAAAATTTTTAAAAAACTTTTCCCCCATAAATTTATGATTTTAGAATATTATACATCCTTTTTATATAGCCCAACATAGATTTTCGATTTACAACATACCCATGAATGATGGGAATTTTCCCCTCAAAGAAGTAACATACAACGGATACGAATCTACAATATCTCTGGTTCCCCATCTACACCCTCATGGGCAAGATGAACAAAATACGGACATGATAAAACGTTATACAAACGGAAGAGACAAAATATTGACTTAATAGTGTGAAAATGAACATACCAAACTTAAGATTTAGGTGTTAGTAAAAAGCACGTGTTTTCTGTAAAATAATGTTGATTAAATCACTTTCGATTGTTTACCAACCGACAAGAGATTTAGCGATAATGACAGATTTAACTGTTAGCTGAATTTATTGACAATGTTAGTCAATAAATTACTGCATATTAATGCCTAAAAACACGATCTTGATTTAAATAGAATTAAAATTGTTTCATGTAAATATAAATTTTTATACAATTAAAATTAATTTCCTATCTTCAAACAACAAAATCCGAATGTTCAGTTTAACTGCTAGATGACCAGTGTTCTTAATAATCCAAGAAAGAACTGTCCATCAGGGAAAATGGTGTGTGGTCATATTCGTGATTTCCTGAAGAGAAAGTTTATATTTAGTCAGTGAGACAGATTTTCTCCAAAACAGTATCAACACTTTTTTTTATCTATGACTTATTATTCCGAATGCTCTTTTAATTATTTTTATGAATTTGCATTCTAGTTTAGTATGAAAAAAAAAACACTTTATTTAAAGATTCATTTAATTGGATGCATACTTCATAAAAATCGTAAAATTGCCATTTTGACTGTTAATCTTCAACTCATTTTTCAGAGGTGTGTAACTGATGCTAAGTGACCAGTGTCCATAATCCTGAGACAGGAATATAAATATTTGCAATGGTCATGTGGTCATTTTCTATCGCTTCAATTTCCTAAAGATAAATTTAAATCTGCATCCTCTAAGACCGAAACAACATTAATTTTGTCTAATCAATCCAATGCTTATTAAATTTTTATGAAAAATGCATTCGAGTTAAAAATGAAAGTTTCTATTGAAAGATACAGTATTTGGATGCATATTTCATTTTTTAAAATATATTTTGACGTCAACAGGACGTGTTGATCTTAAATTTTGATTGATATGGGCTAGGCAACTCGTGTACAAGTTACATATGTAATTTATGATCGTTACCTACGAACGGATATAATATTAATCATAGAAATAACGCTTCCAAACTTTTCAAAATAGGCCCATGATTTTTGCTTAAAAATACCCCAAAACTGGCTTAAAAATCAGAGTACTATTTTACCAGAAAGCATGCTTATAACCATTATTTTTGCAAGTGTTCTAACTGATTTAAACAATATCTCTTAAGTATACCCTCACCAAATTAAATGTGGAATGCCAAGAATGTGATGTCAAAAATTATATCAGCTCAAATATTCCCATTTTTCTCTCATCAATATTAAAATAAAAAATAATACGAATTATGAGGCGATGTTTTGTTTTTATCGACAACTTACACTAAACACTAAATATTACATTAGATATCTAATTTCAACAGTGTAATGTCTTAGAAATTGACATAGAAATAATCCCCAATTTGAGTTGAGTGTACACTCAGCTGAGTGAATGATTGTGAAACTGGGGCCCTGAGCTGTAATTGAAACAGAATAAAGAAAGAAAAGATAAAGATATATTATAATATATAACTAATTAACGTGTATGTGGGAAAAGCCACTACAAAAAAGAACAAGAAGAAGGAAACGAATGTAAAAGAAAATGGCAAAGAAGACAAAAAGACAAAACACAATTGAAGAAGAATTACGACATTGTTTGAACATACCCTCTAGAAAATCTGTAAAAATGGGTAAATGTTTGTTAGGGCAATATACATTTGGAGGGCGGAAGATAACGTATATCTCCAAAAATGAGGAAATAAAACACAAACATACCAGTTCGTGTCCAAATCACAATCAAAGAACAAAACAAAAAACTTTGAAAACTGTCCAATTCGTTTATATACGTGACTTTCTATCAGGGAAGTTAGGCCGAGTGCTCCGGAAGGGTAAGCATCTCTTGTCTAGCCAGCTACAACTGCCACATGCAAAATCATTGGAATGAAAGGAATATGGAAGCTATGGGAAGTCAAATACCAATACAACTTTGACCTTATAACTAAAGAACTAAAATCTGTGTTTGAAAAAATAATTCTAACATGTTAAACTTCTATTACACAACACATTTTTTCAGATTTAGTTTATTCTCAAGGTTATCGGCTTCGATGTATTTCTTTGTCTTCTTTACCTTTTATTTTGTTTCGTTCAACTTAAACATTTGTAAAACAATTTATCATAGCTGTTAATATGCTTATACAGTAAAACCCAAGTAACATGTGTATGTTGATATCCCTTCCTTCTCAGGTTGATAAATTAAGGATTTCACCTTTGTTTTTAACCTTTTAAGTTTTTAAGAAGACTGACAATCCTTTATCAGTGTCAGAAATCATGAATTTGAAATAATCAATGTTAAAAAAATTATTTATCTGTCGGTTGAGAAAATTTCTTTTGTCTGACAAAACGAATAACATGCAAAATACCGTACCCCCATATATGTGTGTGTGTGTGTGTGTGTGTGTGTGTGTGTGTGTGTGTGTGTGTGTCGCCACTTGATCGTTTTAGTTTAAGACCATTTTGAACCAGTAGCAGTTGAATTCCGTGTTTAACATTCCACTTAATGTCATTGTTTTATTGCTTTTTCTGTTTTGGTTTTTATAATTGCTAGCTACGTGTGTTTCTGCCATCCTCAAGAAAGAGAAAAAAATTCGTAATATGGAAACACAGAATCAAGTAACGCATGTTGTGGTTCATTAGATTTTTTTTCTATAAGACAACCACTTCTTGTCCCATTGCAAGTTTTGTCCTCTTTTGTCCTTTTTCCCTTTTTATAAATAACAGTAAATATGCATTTCGTAATTTATTTATTTATTTATTTATTAGAAAATTCGTCTTTTTAACTGATAAGCATCTTTTTCTTGTCCTTTTCAATAGAAACCCGTTATGTTGTTATTCAGAAGACATTTTATATGGTACGGTCTGTGTATCGTTGTAAAAGTAAATTACCCGTTTATACTATACGGGTAGTTTGTATTCAAATCATCAATAATAATAACATATTAATAGTTATATCAATTATTAAGTATAAATACTACTACATTTGATTGTAACGGGGTCCTATGTATCGCATGACTAAGTCGCATCAGTCATTCAGATCACATCCACGAAAAAATATTCTAAAAATCATTGACTGTGTCGTTAATGAATTTTGAAGTTGTAATGGGAATAAATATCTAATTCTTTGCAGGAGGGTAAAACATTTAGAGTCAAACCATCAATATTTTTATAGGTATTTAGTGAGAGGATTATAATGGCGGTTATAATATCCCTGCTCACGTGTTTGGTCGTATATTAACCGAAAATTTTCTTGTCCGAGTATTATCCTCAAATAAGTGATTCGGATTTTAACAATATTTTGCTGAAATTAATTGGCATTTTAAAGCCAAGCTGCAAGCTTTACGTAAACCTTTTTTTTATCTTCCTCGATAGATTAATTATTAAAATTCATACATTATATCAGGTGGCACCACTGGAAGCCATTTTAGTAGCAATCATAATCCTGTGTTTTTTAAAGCGTGTCTGAACCCTGCAGGCAACCGCCCTGACTCGCTAAGTGCATGTGTATTAGGTTATTGTTTCATCTTGTGAGTGCGGCTGCTGTAATCAGTATGTTTGTTTAGGTTCTAAATTAATTGCACTAAATAGTTGTTTTACATATCATTTTTTCAATACATTGAAAAATCGTATATGATAATAGTTTTAATTTTCTGAATTTAGCAAAATAATGTGGGTGATCTGGCCTGTTGGTTTACTTTCTAGTGTGAGAAAGCTTTCAGTTTGCTTGACTAAAGTCGGAGTATTTTCTCCGGACAATTTGGTTTATTTTGCAATCAAGGCAAACTGGCAGCTCGCAATACGTAAAGGGATTGTTTTAAATCTACTTTTTCCCGAATATTATTCGAATCAACTGGTTTTAAATTTATGGTTCCAAATATAAGGATATATTTTTATTGATATATAACATTCCTGATCAATATTTTTCACATTTAAAGCATCTGTTGACTTACAGTTTAAAAATCAACAACTTCACCCCACCTCCCCCCCCCCCCCCCCCAAAAAAAAAAAAAAAAAAAAAAAATCTAGTTATTACTTCAATAATTCAGCCCAGTTAGACAATCGGAACTACTTTGTTCCAATTATGTTGATTATAACATGACGTCATGGGGTTTAATTTTCCAAATTAGGGCAATTAAATAATTAACGTCAGAACAGACAAGAACAATTGATTCTGTGCGCAATTTTGTTGTCAGTTCCAATCTTGGCTGCGTGTCGGAGAATTTAAATTTTACTTCATTGATTACGATAGGGTTGTGTAAAGCTATCTGGATACAAACTTTGAAACTGGCACCAAAATTTCCTTTACAAAGAACACGTTTCCAAGTAATAAGCAAAAAAATAAATAAATAAATAAATAAATAATATAACAAATTGAATATTGTTGACAAAATATTGTAGTCGAGAGCTTTGTCGTCATTGGATCGGGATTTTTTGGCATGCCCCCGAGTGATCCAGAAAGCAAAATTGCAATTCAGTTTGAAAAACCAGAAGCTGCAGCTTCCTTGTGATGTCAAGTGGTTTAAAAACAACTTATAAGTTTGGTACAAGTTTGGATAAGTTTTAACATTTATTTACCAGCAAGTCAAAGACATGTTTAAATGCAGCTGGGATCGTAGTTCGTTGTACTAAACACATTGTTTGTCTATCTTTTTTTGTACGACTTAATTTATTTGATATATATATATATATATTTTTTTTTTTAAAAATATAGAAGTCTACTAAGTCTAATTAATTTTAATTTGAAATTTACAACTTGTGTTATAATTATTTTAAGTATAAGGTATACATCATTTGAAATAATTATTGAGAATTTTTCTTGATAGAAAGAAACTCGTTTGAATAATTTTCGTATCCATATAAGCAAAACGGTTTTATTTTTGTTTTATTTAAAAAAAAGAATTTTAAATAAGTTAGAACTTATAGCATAAAAGTACACGAATAAATAAATGAATTAATAAATAAATAAACGAATAAATAAATAAATGAATGAATAATTAAATAAATATTGATTAAGAGTTATGCAAAGATAGTGCAGCATTGGAATTCAATAATTCAATAAAATTGTAATACGATATCTTTTTTGTACAGTAAACTTTTATTTATTCCGTTTTATTTCCGGGTTGTAAATTTCGACCTACATTTTTCAGTTTTGGAATGTTATTTTGTAAACATTGAGATTTTTATAGCTATTTTAGATAACAAATGTTTTGATTACTTTACCTTATTTGAACCCGTAAAGCTCTTCGCGGTTCATAGAAAATATTTAGTTACTTATTCAATACAGACCTTACAAAATAACCGGTATTATTTTCTCACAAAAATCAATCCAGTATTCATGGTCCGAAAGCCTCTATAAAACGCTTTAGAGTAAAAAGTAAAAACTTTCATTGATGTTTAGTAATACAACACGATCCTATTATGCTATAGTGTTAGGGATTTTATTGTATCAAGAACAACAGTATTTCTAACCATTTAAAACTATCAATTCAGAGTTTTTAACAATGAAGATAAATAAATAAACATAATACATTTACTACTTTACGCATAATGGACAGCCGAACATAAAACTAGGTTTTGTATATATATATATATATATATATATATATATATATATATATATATATATATATATATATATATATATATAATTTGTATGTATGTATATATAGTAGTAAATACCTCAGCTAAGCCAATCAGACGCATTTACAATGCAAGGATTACAACAGAGTTCTGTGTATTGTGTGAACATTATAGTATACAACATACATTTATATAACAGAGACTTATCGAAAATGTAAATGATTTAAAAGAGCATTCACTTTTGAAGTTTACAAACAGTTGTTTTATCAGTGAATGCAAAGTATTCAATGAGGCACCCACTGGTAAAGATTAGAAAACAGACCATTTACATCCAAAATTTCCTAACCATTTTTCATCGGCAAATGTAAAGTGTTCAATAAGGCATGAATAAAGATTATAACATATCGTTTAACTCAGAAGTTTCCTAACTTGGTTAGTAAATACGAAATGTACTAGGAATAACAACAGATGAACTTATGCCTTATTTTGTCAGTTATGACGAAATTTTATTGCACGAGCGATGGTAAGACCAATCTTCTTTATTTCAGAAGTTGTTCAGAAAGTACCATGTATGCGAACAAAAGAGAATTCTCTAAAATGTTTTTCATCGTAATTGGCCTTTTTTTCTAGCTTCAATTGTTGATTATTAGAAGGGAGTGTAACATCAACTAAAATAGTTTAAATAAACGGTTTGAATATGCGTAAACCACACAATATTGGATACCATTTTATCATCATTCGCCAAATATTAACTGTTTTATAACCATTAGTCAAAGGACGTTACTTGTTATTTATGGCCACTATAGTTCGCGGCGTTGTATACTTGGTTCGCGGCGTTGTATACTTGGTTTGTGGTGTTGTATACTTGGTTCGCAGTGTTGTATACTTGGTTTGCGGTATTGTAAACTTGGATTGTGGTGTTGTATACTTGGTTTGTGGTGTTGTATACTTGGATTGTGGTGTTGTATACTTGGATTGTGGTGTTGTATACTTGGTTTGTGGTGTTGTATAGTTGGTTTGTGGTGTTGTATACTTGGTTTGTGGTGTTGTATACATGGTAATGGTAATAGTTTTTTCTAGGTTAGTCGGATTTTCGTTATGTTGCTATATTAGATGGTAAGCTATTTGGTATACATTATTAACTATGGTTCTGGTTCACTAAACAGAAGATAGTAAGCTTTTTGGTTTACAGAATTAGATATGTTTCTGGTTTGTCAAAAAGAGATGGTAAGCTACAAGTATTTGGTTTGCATTATTAGATATGGTTCAGGTTTGTCAAACTGCAGGAGATGGTAAGCTATTTGGTTTACATTATTAGATATATTTCTGTTTTGTCAAACAGGAGATTGTATGCTATTTGGTTTACATTATTAGATATGAATCTGGTTTGTTAAACAGGAGATGGTAAGCTGTTTGGTTTACATTATTTAGTTCGTCATACCAAAGACTGTATGCTCTTTGGTTCTGGTCCATAAATGTTTTTCAGAAAAACTTTCAAATTACTTCAATATTTGTTTCAACGTTCATGTAAAAGCGGAGGTTGTATATTTGTTTGTTTAAACACGTCTTTGTATTTTCCTGTTTTGTCTGGTTAGCCTTTTTTCCAAGTTACACATAAATTACATCTGTTCAGCTATGTTTTTTTTTTAATTTTTTATTTTTAATTTATTTTTTAATTTATTTTATTAAAACAAACTTGACTTTTTCAATATCATAACCTAAGAGTACATCGCTAGTGTGGGATACGTATGCAATCAAGATATTGGAGGTGGTTTTTGATTTTGTTTTGTTTTGTTTTTTTTTATTTTTGTTTTTTTAATAATCCGACTATAAAGAAATATAAGTTGATGTAGTAGCTATTCTTGTATCATGTGATTTTTCTTTTATGAAAAAAAAATTAATGCGGGTAAAGTTAATTATTTGCAAAAAAAAAAAAAAAAAAAAAAAAAAAAAAAACAGTTACAATCGTAAGAATTACAGTTATAATACAAATTGTAGTTACACAAACGTGAGAAACAGCAAATATCTGCTTTCTTTACCATGACTAAAACAATATGCGACACTATACTTATTATTTCAGACCTAGAATTAACCGAGTGAACTTTTCGAATGCAGCCTAGTTTGACTCTATTTATGTAACGAATCTGCAGGGGTCATGATTTATCTAGATTTTAAAAATGCCGGGAATCACGACATTGTCGGTATCATTTAGAAAAATACAAGGACGTTCGGAGTCTCTCGTTGACCTTCCGAATAGAAAACTACAGGAAACTGAACTTCATTAGACAATCTGCACGTATTGTGTTTCTTACTTTACCTTTGGTAGCAAGCGTTTGACGGTACAAATGTATTTCATGATAGTCTTGATATAAGAAAATGAGGACTTAAAACAGAGGTCATAACAATAAAAATATATAAAAACAGACTTGTGATAGACGGACTAAATATAAATATCCGATGTCTATCTTTATGGGGAAATTTTGTGAGAAACACGGACAAATTAAAACGAGACGGTATTTTAATTTTTTTTTTTCATTAAAATAACACTAGATTTCAGCATAAAATAGAATCATCCGAATTTTATTGGAAATTATTTAGTTTTTTCTCTAAAATATTGTTTTAAACTTGTTGCACTTTCAAAGACACGTTGTTCTTTTGTGTAGAAGATAGAATTAGTGTGTCAAGAACACTCTTTTGTATTGGAGATTAGATTTGTATGTTACGCAGCAAACACGCCCACTCGGCTTCAAAATCAGATTCAGACCAACATTTCATGAATATCAATTATTTCTAACAAGCTTCCATAAAAAGGAATGTTCAACATTAACAATATTGTTTGAACACCAAGAGAATGGAATCATTACCTCAATCCTACCCAATATCCAGTATCTTATCTAATATCTCGGACTCGATTAAAAACGTCAGTCATATGTCTGGTCGCTGTTGTTTAAAGTTTGTATAACACAAAGTAATTAACCACTCCTAGCATTTACGACCGGCAGTATACAAAATGCACATGGTGCCGTCTCGATACAAGTAATATATTGTTCACAAACTCAAGCTAAAATGTAGGACAATTTTAAGATAAAAAATCAATCAAGAAATCTTTAAAACTTTTGACAAATATCAATTCTAAAGTTACGCATCGATAGCTGAGCGATTGCTAATCGACCACAGCGCCTTTCACTGTACAGGTTCGAACCCGACTCGAGAGAATTTCATGGGTGAAACAAAATTGACAGTTCTCTTGCCGATGGTCTGCAGTGTTCTCCTTGTACTCCGGTTTTTTTTACCATAACAACAAATAATTGTCAAGGAATCTTGACTGAGGGAAGAGGTAAAGTACACCATTACTCCATTCCATAATTTTTACGTCACTCAAATTTGGAATGTAACAAACCAAATCTTTTTCAACATTGCTTTTTGCAAACACAAATTAAACCAGAAAGGATTTTTAAACACCATTTATGTATTTAACAACATTTCGATTTTTAATAAAATATTTCTCAAAATAGTTTATAATATTTCCTTGTATTTCACTTTTTTTTTATAAAACAATATTTTTTCAAGAGCTAAATCGAAAAAGGAATAATTGATTTGATGACAGAGATGACATCCATTTTTATATTATGACAAAGAAATAAATTAATACATTAAGTGAAGTATTCTGTACATTCTGATGATGGTGATTACAGACTCCGTTCATTAATTGGACCTCGTGTTAAGTACTTCATAGACTATTAATGCATTTTCCTTCTATCGATCTGTGTGTGCTGGCTGTCATCAAGTCGGACACACATCTGTAACTTTGCTTAATTGTTTAAGTCCATCAATTGGAAGTAGTCACAACATGGTGAATTAGTTGTATAGGCTGAGTGGTTAACTGTCGAGTGGTTAAGTATCTAAGTCTTGCATCGACATTGCGTGTTCCAGCTCTCATCAAGTCGGAAATTTAATTTTTTGGTCCATCAATTGGAGGCAGATGAGTTACCTATTTAAAATGTCTATTGTTGTTCAGTGGTACGAGCACTATATCTAGGGTCCGTCGCCAATCTGTGTGTGCTGTGTGTCACATTGCACATTGTGATGTCTGTGTTTTTTGTTTTTTTTTTTTTTTTTGTTTTTTTTTTTTTGTTTTTTTTTTTGTCTTAAATCCTAGGTATCCTTTTCTGAGTTGGCTTAAATTCCAATAAAGACCAGTTAAGTCAGATTTAAGTAATTTTATTTAGCAAATATAACGCAAAGAATGCTAAGCAAAACAAATAGCGTTTTTCAAGAATACAGTTGCAAAATAAAATGTAAAAAAAAAAATAATAATAAAACATTAAAAAAGAATATTTAAAAAGTAAGACTTGGAATGAATGATACAGGCAGGGGCATATACATGTAGTTATTGAATAATATGACTGAGCAAGTGAGGCGGTCCAATAAGTGGAATAATGATATTTTACGCTTCAGTCAAAATTCTATCACTACTATCGAGATGGTTAGTTAGAGATGGTGGAAAAAATCAGAGTGGTCGGGGAGGAAAACAGCCAACCATCGGCGAGTAAACCGTCAAACTTTATCAGTACTAGTTCTGCCCTATAAGGATTCAATCATCGGCTGTGAGAGTCGCTTTGATAACCATATGCCCAGTTTTTACTACACATTCGCCCGGAATTATGAGGCTTCTGCGCACTTTTTACCACAAATTCGCCTGGAATTACGAGGCTTTTGCGCACTTTTTACCACAAATTCACCTGGAATTACGAGGCTTCTGCGCACTTTTTACCACAAATTCACCTGGAATTACGAGGCTTCTGTGCACTTTTTACCGCAAATTCGCCTAGAATTACGAGGCTTCTGCGCACTTTTTACCACAAATTCGCCTAGAATTACGGGGCTTCTGCGCACTTTTTACCACGAATTCGCCTAGAATAACGAGGCTTATGTGCACTTTTTACCACAAATTCACCTGGAATTACGGAGGCTTCTGCGCACTTTTTACCACAAATTCGCTTAGAACTACGAGGCTTTTGCGCACTTTTTACCACAAATTCACCTGGAATTACGAGGCTTCTGTGCACTTTTTACCACGAATTCACCTAGAACTACGAGGCTTTTGCGCACTTTTTACCACAAATTCGCCTAGAATAACGAGGCTTCTGCGCACTTTTTACCACGAATTCACCTAGAACTACGAGGCTTTTGCGCACTTTTTACCACAAATTCACCTGGAATTACGAGGCTTCTGTGCACTTTTTACCACAAATTCACCTGGAATTACGGAGGCTTCTGCGCACTTTTTACCACAAATTCGCTTAGAACTACGATGCTTCTGCGCACTTTTTACCACGAATTCACCTAGAACTATGAGACTTTTGAGCACTTTTTACCACAAATTCGCCTAGAATTACGGGGCTTCTGCGCACTTTTTACCACGAA
Source organism: Tegillarca granosa (assembly GCA_029721355.1). Classification (NCBI taxonomy): domain Eukaryota; kingdom Metazoa; phylum Mollusca; class Bivalvia; order Arcoida; family Arcidae; genus Tegillarca; species Tegillarca granosa. The sequence continues at coordinate 2,327,076 of CM056602.1, read as the reverse complement.
TTCGCTTAGAATTACGAGGCTTATGTGCACTTTTTACCACAAATTCACCTGGAATTACGGAGGCTTCTGCGCACTTTTTACCACAAATTTGCCTAGAATTACGAGGCTTCTGCGCACTTTTTACCACAAATTCGCTTAGAACTACGAGGCTTCTGCGCACTTTTTACCACGAATTCACCTAGAACTACGAGGCTTTTGCGCACTTTTTACCACAAATTCACCTGGAATTACGAGGCTTCTGCGCACTTTTTACCACAAATTTGCCTGGAATTACGAGGCTTCTGCGCACTTTTTACCACGGATTCGCCTAGAATTACGAGGCTTTTGCGCACTTTTTACCACAAATTCACCTGGAATTACGGAGGCTTTTGCAAATATTACTCTTGATCTTTTGTTTTATTGAATAAAAACTGTTACAAGTATTGCCTAATCTATCCATAAAACTAATAAAATCTTCATTGCTCTTAATAACAATTTACGCCATATTTTTCACGCTGATTATCCAAAAATTTAATCAAAACCCGACAAGAATTAGTTTTGATTGAAGTAAATGAAATCTTGTGATCGCAGTAAATTGATTTTTTGTTTTAGACCTAACCAACCACATGTAGCGTTATTAAATATAATCCGCCATTATTTCTGTATAAAATCGTGACCTTACAATCAATTGATAGCAGAAGAAGGCTGGAAGATGGTAATTAATAACCAGTAAAACAATGATTGATACCCGCCATTTGTATCGTCTGCTTGTGTCGGCTGCTAGCGGTGTAATTATCCAGTTAGCTCAATTGCTTTATAATTGCATCCAATAAGAACAACCGATAACTGTCAATCATTTATACGAACATGATGAATCGACAATTTTCGTGAAATCTCGGAAGTTGAGCCATTTATGTTGTTTTATACGACTTACAATTGATGGAATTTCCTCAATTTTGTTTATTTTCCTTGTTTAAGGAAACTGGGCGAAATTTAATTCCTTTGTACATGTACTTCGGTTGCAAATTTCCTTCTTCCGTTTCAAAATCAAGTTCCAGGTAACTTCGGAGTTATCGGTCGTGATTATAAATTAGATCTCTGCTTTTAAGTATGCTCTCAAAATATTCTGTGGAACAGAACCCCAGATGATAATATTTACCAAAAAAACTTTAAATTTCTTTATCAATAACCTTACCATCTTTTTACAATAACATTTGCTTTCATTACCAATAAACTTAACATCTCTTTTCCAATAACCTTACCATCTCTCTAGCTTTTAGCTTGCAATCCCGTCACCGATAACTTTATTATCTCATTTCAATAACCTTACTCTCTCCAGTTTTATTAAAGGTATTTAACTCACAAGTCTTTGTTTATCAATATAGTCCACGAGTAAGCGTAGACGCCCCTAGCCTTGCGAGTGAACATGTATTACAGTGGATATTATTAATATAGTTTTACTGAACATTATAAACGTAAAATGGTATGCTGCTTTTTAGGTAAATACTAGGTTGTCAACTATCGTTTTCAAAAACGTTTTAACTTGACAATGATTGGAGCAGTTGGTTGCCAGGTAAACTGGATAAGAAACGCTATTTCCATGAAACACGTTCTTGTTGATAATGATGTACTTGTTAATAAATAAACCGATAGCACAACCCTTAACAAAACCGGAAAATGTTTCCTTATTCCAATAAAATTTGTAATTTTCCCTACTAAGATAGTTAAACAAACTTGTTTTGAATTTACTTAATAAGCTGGCTAGCCAACGTCAATAAACATTAAAATAATATTACACGATCCTTAAAAGAGACAGCTAAGTTATTTGAATAAAATTTAATGATCCAACATTTCGAAAAAAAATTTAAACGAGAGAAATATAGTCTGAACTAAAACTAAAAAAAACACAAGGCAGTTATGTTACCTAATGTTTTAAAAATAAGTAAAAATGTGTTGTCAGTATGAACATTAAAAAACATAAACTTGTATACTGTAGTAGGTAATAGGTACACGAGAGTAATTTACAAAATTTATCGTGACAGATTTTGTGACGGGGTATCAATTTCCGATGTAAACCTATCCGATTCTGTATTTTATCAAGACGATCTTAGTCTTCAGAATGATTGTTTTTGGTCATTCAATCAATCTCGTTCCCAGGTATGAGGTGTAAAGTGTCTGCAAATTTAAGCTTTAAAATGCAGATGTATGAGTCATTGTTTAAAGCATGTCAAGCAAAATAACCTTACACATAACCTCATTTAAAAACGCCTTTGGATATATTTTCACCACCTCATTTTGAAGTTATCATTAAACAAGAAATAGTAGAATCACGTCATAAAAACTGTATAAGGGTGAAAGTTTTTTCATCATATTTACTTTCGAATGTTCGTGTAAAATTTCGTCAGTTAGTAGATTGCATAATAAGACAACAATGTTGGGTTAAATATGTCATGCAACAGATCGTTTAAGTTCAGGGTATAATTGGAAATTTATTTTTTAATTTTATTTTTGATTTTTTTTCCAGATTTATATGTACCTATATACCCTCTTTTATCCTCGTACAATGTCACCGATGCCGGAAACAATTTAAGAAGAATTTTAAAGTGTTTTTCATAGTTCTCATTAAAGATGAATTGGTTAGTATGTCAGAAACAAAAACATAAATATTACATATAGTTAATGACTAAAAAACTGGTCTGGTAATCTAATACTTATAATGCATTTTAATTGTTGTTTAGAGAGAGAGAGAGAGAGAGAGAGAGAGAGAGAGAGAGAGAGAGAGATTCTATTTAAAAAACAAGGAGAGAAAGAATGGTGGAAAAGCTTTTTTCTTTAATATTATTTTTATTTTTATTTTATTTTATTTTGTTGTTGTTGTTGTTGTTGTTGTTGTTGATGTAATGATGCTTCCGCCAAGATATTTCCCTTGCGAAATTGGTGAAACATTGAGTTTACGCTTCAAAAACATGGGAACTTTTCGTGTTAAAACAAACATTAATTTGAAAGTACCTACAAGTATTTATTTGTTTACTGCATACATGTATATAATTACTTAAAACTAATAACAAGGTAAAAGTAAAATTGTCTCAGAAATACAAATTTTAACGGGCGTCTTCACTGGACTGTAAAAGACAACCTCTTTGATCAGATAGTAAAACTACTACTTAGTAAAATTTTCATATATATGTATATACTAGTATATATACAAAACTACTAAAAAGAAAAATCATTTTACACCTGTTGTGGAGACACCTACCTGTAATTATATATAGAAATATCAAATTAATAACTTTTAAAGTTTGAAAATGATTTTACAATATTGCATATTTACATCAAACTTGTATCTCTCTCTCTCTCTCTCTCTCTCTCTCTCTCTCTCTCTCTCTCTCTCTCTCTCTCTCTCTCTCTCTCTCTCTCTCTCTCAAGTAAGGTACCTTTTTGAAAAGAAATAAGAAAGTACATGTATATTCAAGCTACTTTAATAACCATAAAAATGACAACGATTATTTTCATGGATGAGAGATCATTATTTTATTGCTTCACTGATGTTGAACTGATGGACTCCTAAAAATAAAATGCATGTCTCGGCTTTTTTATTTCAAAATTTGCACTTTTTTCGATGTTAAAACATAATTTTTCGTATTCTGAAACTAGATTTCACGGATTTACGGACGTACGAGAAGACATCGCTGAAAATTAGATATAAGTTAAATAACTTTGAAAATTGATAAGCAAACGACTAGCATGGATATAATCGTGATTATACATGATCGGTATTATTTTGCTGTTTGAACCAGTGGGGATATTATTTCGATTATCGATTATAACCGAGAGCTAAAATTACGATACATATGTCGAATATCGATACCAGCTGTGAGAAATCGATATATCGGCACTTGGAATTGCGGAAATGTCATGTTCACTTTGACTTTTCTATAAGCATACACACGCTATCAGTCGATTGTGTGGGGGTGATAAAGCCTTTGTAGTGTGCTTGTTTGTGAGCCACTAAGCGTAGAATCCCGGTAGTCCTATAGGCACGCCATTAGCGGTTTACTCAAGGTACAGTCTAAAATTGGTAAATTGTTAATTGTGCTTTTCTTGTCTTGTTTGGTTGTTTCTACTTGTATTGTGTCATGTTTTTGGTTGTGTTGGCTGTTTCAAGATCTATCTGTATTGCCCCATGTTTTGGTTATATTTGCTGTTTCACAATCTTCTTGTATTGTGCCTTGTTTTTGGTTGTGTTGTCTGTTTCAAGATCTACTTGTATTGTGCCATGGTTTTTGGTTTTGCTAACTGTTTCTCAGTCTACTTGAATCGTGCGATGTTCTTGGTTGTATTGGCTGCTTAATTTTTAACTGTATTGCGTCGTGTTTTTGGTTGTGTTGACTGTAAAATCAAACTTGAATTGCGTCGTGTCTTTGGTTGTGTTGGCTGTTTCCCGATCTACTTGTATTGTGCCATGGTTTTGGTTGTATTGGCTGTTTAACGATCTACTTGTATTGTGCCATGTTTTTTGGTTGTGTTGACTGTTTCACGATCTACTTGTATTGTGTCATGTTTTGGTTGTGTTTCCTGTTTCACGATCTACTTGTATTGTGCCATGGTTTTGGTTGTGTTGACTGTTTCACGATCTACTTGTATTGTGTCATGTTTTTGGTTGTGTTGGCTGTTTCACGAACCACTTGTATTGTATCATGTTTTTGGTTGTGTTTCCTGTTTCAAGATCTACTTGTATTGTGCCATGTTTTTGGTTGTGTTTGCTGTTTCACGATCTATTTGTATTGTGCCATGTTTTGGTTGTGTTTCCTGTTTCAAGATCTACTTGTATTGGGACATGGTTTTGGTTGTGTTGGCTGTTTCACAATCTACTTGTATTGTGACATGTTTTTGGTTGTGTTGGCTGTTTCACGATCTACTTGAATTGTGTCATGATTTTGGTTGTGTTTGCTGTTTCACGATCTACTTGTATTGTCACATGTTTTTGGTTGTGTTGGCTGTTTCACAATCTTCTTGTATTGTGACATGTTTATGGATGTGTTGGCTGTTTCACGATCTACTTGTTTTGTGCCATGGTTTTGGTTGTATATCCTGTTTCAAGATCTACTTGTATTGTGACATGGTTTTGGTTGTGTTGGCTGTTTCACAATCTACTTGTATTGTGACATGTTTTTGGTTGTGTTGGCTGTTTCACGATCTACTTGAATTGTGTCATGTTTTTGGTTGTGTTGGCTGTTTCACGATCTATTTGTATTGTGCCATGTTTTGGTTGTGTTTCCTGTTTCAAGATCTACTTGTATTGGGACATGGTTTTGGTTGTGTTGGCTGTTTCACAATCTACTTGTATTGTGACATGTTTTTGGTTGTGTTGGCTGTTTCACGATCTACTTGAATTGTGTCATGATTTTGGTTGTGTTTGCTGTTTCACGATCTACTTGTATTGTCACATGTTTTTGGTTGTGTTGGCTGTTTCACAATCTTCTTGTATTGTGCCATGTTTATGGATGTGTTGGCTGTTTCACGATCTACTTGTTTTGTGCCATGGTTTTGGTTATATATCCTGTTTCAAGATCTACTTGTATTGTGACATGGTTTTGGTTGTGTTGGCTGTTTCACAATCTACTTGTATTGTGACATGTTTTTGGTTGTGTTGGCTGTTTCACGATCTACTTGTATTGTGCCATGTTTTTGGTTGTGTTGGTTGTTTCAGGATCTACTTGTATTGTGCTATGGTTTTGATTGTGTCTGCTGTTTAAAGATCTACTTGAATTGTGTCATGGTTTTGGTTGTGTTGGCTGTTTCACAATCTACTTGTATTGTGCCATGTTTTTGGTTGTGTTGGTTGTTTCAGGATCTACTTGTATTGTGCTATGGTTTTGATTGTGTCTGCTGTTTCAAGATCTACTTGTATTGTGACATGGTTTTGGTTGTGTTGGCTGTTTCACAATCTACGTGTATTGTGACATGTTTTTGGTTGTATTGGCTGTTTCACAATCTACTTGTATTGTGACATGTTTTTGGTTGTGTTGGCTGTTTCACGATCTACTTGAATTGTGTCATGTTTTTGGTTGTATTGGCTGTTTCACAATCTACTTGTATTGTGCCATCGTTTTTGTTGTGTTGGCTGTTTCAGAATCTACTTGTATTGTGACATGTTTTTGGTTGTGTTGGCTGTTTCACGATCTACTTGAATTGTGTCATGTTTTTGGTTGTATTGGCTGTTTCACAATCTACGTGTATTGTGTCATGGTTTTGGTTGTGTCGGCTGTTTTTAAATGTTTTTATATGTCCTCTGGGATTTGTATAGCGTTTTGTTTTATCTAAATAAAACTCGAAAATTAAAACAATTGTGATATGTAAAGTTTTTGGAGTTTTATTCAACAATTTTAAATATGACAGTGTTCTTTGATGCTTCTTTTGTTTTCAAGTACTTTTTTCCTTTCCTGTAAATTCGGAGTACTTTAATTCGTTCATTTATTCATAACCTGTTAAGTTGTGTATATATCGAGTTTAAAAACTCAACAATAAGTGTTTTACAGGATGTATTGAAAATATACAGATTTACATGCAGTAAGTCAAACGTAAGTGACATAGCACAGTTACTATACAGTATCACTGACAAAGGAGAAAACAAATATATAAAAAACTAAAGATAACTAAAACAAATGGCTAGATTTCGATTCAGGATATGATATATTACATTTTCTATGAGACAGATAAATAACGGTAGTTTGACAGAAATTTTTAATCAGTTTAAAACACAGAGAAAGTTTGGGAAGGAGTAGATTTTACCCACGAATCACTGATATCGACTCGAGTTAAAGGACATGAAATACCAATTCGTCAGTCCGAATTTGGAATCAAAAAGTCAAACGCAAAATAGGAAGATTATCGTGGTCGCTTAGATTCAGAGACATGTTAGATTATAAATTCAAGTTTTATTGAGATTGTTAATGTTGATTTTTCCAAATTTATTTATTTATTTATTTATTTATTTATTTATTTATTTATTTATTCTATTTTATTTTATTTTTTGTAAGGAGTAGGGAATGGAACTTTTGACAGTAATTGCATCTAAGATTTTTTACTTCAAAAAAAAAATTCGAGGCGGGTTACAATTATAGGTGTTTCATGAGTTAATTAGACAAATTTAGTGGCCAAGTGATTTAAAGTATCTGACTATGGATCTCATTGCCTTCCACCTCCTAGGAACGAGAATCTGTTATCATGGCGAAGGTCGGCGGTTCTTTTAAGGTACTCAGGTTTTCTTCACGTCTCCAGAAAGAACCGCCAATGTGCGCGTGAAGACAAAAAATATCAACCAATCAATGTCTGTATGTTTTTTTTTCCAGAACAGATCGTATTATTTGTCTTCGTAACTTTTGGATCATTTTGTCAAGTGCAGAATTTTGAATTTTCACCAAGTAAAAAGAATATTCAAAATTTTGCAAATTAAATGAATTGAATAATCGTTATTTTTAAAGCTTTAATACTGAAATTTTGCATGCAAAAATGATGCGGCGTTTCTTCTAGGACAGTTAGTCTCACATTTATATTGAAAATATAACAAAAAAATTATTATTTTTTTCCCCGGAAAATGTTCATTCTTTTAAAGAACACTTTAAAACTAGGTCATTCTTTTATTCCAAAGTAAAATGGAGTTTTATTTTCGTTGCAGAAATAATTATATGATATATATCGAGATGTCACCAGCTACTTGGCGATTTGTACTGAATTGAGAACTTTGCATTTTGGGTATTCTTTATCGTTCCACGTCCATCATGGCACATTTTTACCAGGCATAGTTCTGAATGAACCTAGATATATTTAAAAAGACAAATACGTCATGTAAGGGGAATAATGTTCAAATTACGACTGTACAAATAACACGTGAATATTACTTTTTATTATTTAGATTTTTAATGCAACTTTCCACAAAATCAAATAATATCAAAAATATATTTAAAATAATTGAATCTATTTGAAAGACGAGAGAATTGTACGTTAAGGAGCGTGTATTAATGATATATCATTAATTTTGGTACTATATCAAAAACATCTTAAAAATTGATTATTTGAAAACCAAAATAAGAAAATATATTATATTTCATTAATTAAAAATCTATCAATATCGCCGCATTAAGGAGTAAAATTGATTTTTATTCAAACTGAGCTTGTTACAGTGACCCTGGCCTATCACATTCTCTTTTAAAATTAAATGTTAAAATTTTAAAAGAATCGGATAAGGATTTTAATAGCTAGAAAATAATAAGAAAATATCTTTTAATTTCAAATGTACATCTCAAACAGGTAGGAATTCTGCGTTATACGGTTTATCCTCTTTAACGCGCCACTAATGTACTTCAAATCCTGGCTCTATTAGCGAGCACTGGAAAGAAATCCTTTGTATTTAAATAATGTACGCTTTCTAAGCCGTCTGAATAGGTTTAGAATTAATATCTTTGTGTAAGCGCGCTTACACAGATTAACAGGGGTTTTTGCGTTCTTCTACGGATTAAGTTTTAGTTGACATTCAAGTATTAAATTATACCGACCTGTTACGCTAAAATCTAAGTGCAAATTTTGATGAGTTTTTGGTACGATACAACGAGGAAATATTTTTAATTGAAGTTTATCATTTATTCTGGGTATTTATACTCAAAATTGAATTTCTTTTTTAAAAAACTCTTTCATAAACAAACCGATTTTTCACTTCCCGGTAATTTTATATATAATTTAGTTTTCATCTAATTTTCTTTTTCTTAACTGTGATTCATTTTTGATTTTTTTTAAAAATCATTTTGATGTACGAAAATTAATATAAAAGCCGAAAACTTCCATATCCTCCTGAATTTTTCGAAAAAATCATTCGAAAAGGAAAAAAAACAGCATTTTAACTTCCTGTACTAATGGGATATAATTTTCTGTTCTTTTCTTCATCAATTAAATCATATGTTATATAAACTACAAAAGTTACATAAATCAATAAAATCCCGTTATTTAAGACGGTTTCAGTCAAAGATCTAATTTCAATGAAGCGTATACAAATGATAGTTTTCCCCAAATGCATTGATATAACTGTAACACATTTCACTTGCAGTGTGTCTTTAGATTGGGTCCAAAAACTTCCTTTTCGTTTTGGTAAAATAAAGACATGTAAAATATTATTATTTACAGATATTAGAACTCTACAGATGTACTTTAACCACAACACTGGATATTATTATATTATTTTGTCACACCGTGGTATCGAAGTTGAAGTTTATATGTTATCATCTTTCGTGGGTCACGTGGTTCGTTTTCGTATTTCTTCAGTTTGTTTGTCACGTGCTTTGTTTCAGTTTGTTTGTCACGTTGTTAGTTTTCGTATTTCTTCAGTTTGTGTGTCACGTGCTTTGTTTCAGTTTGTTTGTCACGTGGTTTGTTTTCGTATTTCTTCAGTTTGTTTGTCACGTGCTTTGTTTCAGTTTGTTTGTCGCGTGGTTAGTTTTCGTATTTCTTCAGTTTGTTTGTCACGTGGTTCGTTTTCTTATTTCTTTAGTTTGTTTTTCACATGGTTTGTTTTCGTATTTCTTCAGTTTGTTTGTCACGTGCTTTGTTTCAGTTTGTTTGTCACGTGGTTTGTTTTCGTATTTCTTCAGTTTGTTTGTCAAGCGGTTCGTTTTCTTATTTCTTTAGTTTGTTTTTCACATGGTTTGTTTTCGTATTTCTTCAGTTTGTTTGTCACGTGCTTTGTTTCAGTTTGTCTGTCACGTGGTTCGTTTTCGTATTTCTTCAGTTTGTTTGTCACGTGCTTTGTTTCAGTTTGTTTGTCACGTGGTTAGTTTTCGTATTTCTTCAGTTTGTGTGTCACGTGGTTTGTTTTCGTATTTCTTCAGTTTGTTTGTCACGTGGTTCGTTTTCGTATTTCTTCAGTTTGTTTGTCACGTGGTTCGTTTTCGTATTTCTAAAGAATGTCTTTAGTTTCTTTGGATATTGTCATTTACATGGACTTGATTTTCACTTACGTAATTCTTTATCCAGTGTTCCATTTTGAGTATAAAACTATGAAATTCAGGAAATTATAAAATTTTAAGCCATCAAAGTGAGTTTTATTAATAGATTTTTTCAACGTCCTTCCAAAGTCGATGATTTCCGAACTTCCGATCGTGGGAACATCATGGCCCCAGTCTTGAAAAGAAAACAGTGGTCATAAAAACAAATATAAGTCAATGCTATTAATCTTGAATTGTATGTAAAAAAAAAAAAAAAAAGAAGAAGAAGAAGAAGATAATGATATGACCATAAAACATGTGAACATTATTATTTTTATGTAATCTGATGCATGTCACACGTGTAACCCAGTCGATGTTTCAAACAAATACAAACTACATGTATAAAGGAATACGAAAGTAGATTCTCTCAACAGTCAATTAAAATTAAAAAGATGGGACGAATTTGTTTGTAGACGTAGTTAGAATTACTTTTAGGAAAAGGACAATTTTTATTGGGCCAGTGGAGCAAGTGCCCCTTTTTGAGTATGCAATCGTTTTTTTAAGCTAACATGTTTCTATTTTTCCATAAAAAGGCATGAAACTCTCTTTTTACATACTTAGGCATGAAACCTCAAAAAATAAATATAGATGCCAAGTTCAAGTTTACATTGTTTGTTGTTTACATTTTTAGTTTGTCCTTTTTATTAACAACTGAGAGATAACCCTGAAATCGAAATGGTTTTATGGGTTCGATCACCAAATGAATTTACCCTTAAATATTTCAAAATATAGACATCATTCCTAATCAAACTTTATGACTAGCAAATGGATAAAAGTTTTAAGTTTTGAGCTAATAAAGAGCCTCACTTAATCTGCTTTATCTTCTATACCATTAATCACTAATACATCGACATTAGTTTTTGCGACCGCGACATGGAACTTATTGAAGATTTCATTGTGACTGATACTATGAACCTCTCCAATCAATCCGGAGATGATTCTGTTTGGTCAACAATTTTATAAACCTTTCTATAATTGTTTTACAATATAAATGTTGATTTG
>CM056602.1:2271061-2313561 GCA_029721355.1 Tegillarca granosa | reverse complement strand
CGTTTGTAACGATCTTTCTTTTGTCGATAAAATTATGCTCTGATAAGAAACTGATTGATTGACAAAATAAGGTTAAAGATATAAGTTACGACAATTTCTTTTGAATTAAGGCAGCATTAACATTATTCATGAAATCATACATTAAAACTTTTGAAAAGGAGTAATATCATTAACAGCAATCGAACACATTACTCACGACATAAACGAACCCATTTTGCTTTCTGTAATGCGAACCCAATGAGTTGAGATACTTCTGCTTTCAGTATTACCTACTCCAAAAACGACCCATTTTGTTTTCAGAAATGCCAACCTTATGAGTGAAAATACTTCTGCTTTCAGTATTACCTACTCAAAAAACGACCCATTTTGTTTTCAGGAATGCCAACCTTATGTGTGAAGATACGTCAGCTTTTAGAATTGCCCACCAAAACGATATTTGCTTTCAAGAATGCCAACTCTATAACTGAATATATGTCTGCTTTTAGAATAACACATTCCCATATAAATGAACCCATGTCTGTTTTCAGTATTGCTCATCCTACAAACAAATATTACTTATTTACAAAGCAATAAAAACAAATTGATTTTTAACTACGGTTTGTTATCTAAACGTTTGCCTCACATTCGAATTTATTTTAGCTCGAGCTTCTTTTCGGTTGCCGTATTGTCTATTAAGCGTGCGTGTACAGTTCGAGCGTCCTTCCGATAGCTGTATTGTCTAAAAGCGCTTGTTTACAGTTCGGACTTCTTTTCGGTAGTCGAATTGTCTAAAATCGCGCGTTTACAGTTTCGGCTTCCTTTCGATAGTTGTATTGTCTAAAAGCGCGTGTTTACAGCTCGAGCTTCTTTTCTGTAGCCGTATTGTCTATAAGCGTGCGTTGACAGTTGGGGCTACTTTTCGGTAGCTGTATTGTCTAAAATCGCGCGTTTACAGTTTGGGCTTCCTTTCGATAGTTGTATTGTCTAAAAACGCGTGTTTACAGCTCGAGCTTCTTTTCGGTGGCTGTATTGTCTATAAGCGTGCGTTGACAGTTGGGGCTACTTTCCGATAGCTGTATTGTCTAAAAGCGCGCGTTTACAGTTCGAGCTTCCTTCCGATAGCTGTATTGTCTAAAAGCGCGCGTTTACAGTTCGAGCTTCCTTCCGATAGCTGTATTGTCTAAAAGCGCGTGTTTACAGTTCGAGCTTCTTTCCGATAGCTGCATTGTCTAAAAGCGCGCGTTTACAGTTCGGGCTTCCTTCTGATGGCTGTATTGTCTAAAAGCCCGCGTTTACAGTTCGAGCTTCCTTCCGATAGCTGTATTGTCTAAAAGCGTGCGTTTACAGTTCGAGCTTCCTTCCGATAGCTGTATTGTCTTAAAGCGCGCGTTTACAGTTCGAGCTTCTTTCCGATAGCTGCATTGTCTAAAAGCGCGCGTTTACAGTTCGGGCTTCCTTCTGATGGCTGTATTGTCTAAAAGCGCGCGTTTACAGTTCGAGCTTCCTTCCGATAGCTGTATTGTCTAAAAGCGCGCGTTTACAGTTCGAGCTTCCTTCCGATAGCTATATTGTATAAAAGCGCGTGTTTACTAATCACTTTTAGCTTTTAGGTTCGAATATCACTGTGGCAGAACCTAGTGTGAGAATGTTTTAAGTTCGGTAGTTTGCTAGCCAAAGTTGTTCTCTACCATCCAAGAACTGAATCGCTTGACATAAAAAATAATCTGGGACTTGGACGCAAAACACACCATTTTGTTTACCTGACTATTTATACTCTCTGTTTAGAGAATCGGAGAAACAGGTTATTTGACTATGTTGAGTTCCTCACTAGATTCCCGATCTATTTTTGTCATTTCAAAACTGGACCAAGGCGGTGTTAAGGAAACTCATTCAGCACAATGTTTCGCGTATTAATACAGCAATGCATGACAAGCCTGGTAGCTCTATTTGACGGATGCATCATTATGATGGGCAACCACAATGCTAAACAAAAGGAAAATCTATCAAACTTTAAAAAACATGTTTAAATGATATACGAAACCGTCCTTGTTTTAGTCAAACATTGCTGTAACGGACAATCTGTTTCCATGGAAATCGTATCTTACAACACTTGTCAAGGTAACCAGTACTAAATGAAATGAACAATTATTTAAGCCTTTAATTAGCGCTTAATTAGTAAATGATGTATTTCTAGCAGGTACAGGCTAGAGACAACAGTTATCATGTTTAAAATACATACAACTACATATGATACATTTTACCGCCATTTTCAAGTGCTGAAAATTTATATACCTGTTCGTGATAATGTCATTATCGCCCCGAAATGAAGTCGGTGTCAATGGCTCAGCTGGCAACTGTGAAAATCGGACAATTAAGGTAGACTTTCCTACATAATTCCAATTATAGGTTTAATAATGACCTTATCAATCTATATATTTAGTTAGGTGTTAATACGTTTATTGCGGCTAATGTGATATTATCAGGTAGGAAATTGCATTAACACCTGTGTTCAGGTAGTCACGATAAATCGGAATCCAAATGATGAAGCTTATAATTAAAAGAATATTGGGTATTGCGGGGATTTGCAGACTGCTAACAATTTTGATGGACACTCCCTGTTGCTATCGATGGACTAACATGTTTCACGCGATTCTTTAGTCAATCCCTTCTACATTATTAAATATAGGGTTCCGATGTATACCACGTGATACGCTTTGTACCATGATTTGTGTGTAGCATATGGAGATGGTTCCAAATGTTTCGCTTGAAAATAGCGTTATTCCTGGAATATGTGACGCAAACGTATTCCGTATCCAACAGAAATACCCGTTCTATACACAAGTGGTAACAAGTGGTATATCGGCGAACATCAAAAATTGTATTAATTTTTGTGACTTCACTACATTCCACCGTTCATTGTCGAATGTGACAGATATACAGTAGTGGCAAGGAAAGGACTTGTATTACTCATGTGATGAAGGTTGCTAGGGGAACACTAATTACCCATTGGTCTGTGAAAGACCGGTTAACTTCCGGTTAAATCTAAATTTCAGTAGACTGTACAAGAACATCGGTAACCTTCCATCCCGTAAGTTAACAGACATAATAGAATAATCCAGGTGGGCACTGGAGTAAATGTGGAGTGTTTGGTTACGGCCCCTGTTCCATGTCTCAATTGCTATATCAAAGTAAAGCTCTCTCTCTCTCTCTCTCTCTCTCTCTCTCTCTCTCTCTCTCTCTCTCTGTTTTGACACCGCAGACTTGTCGGTAATTAACACTACATATCGATATTTATCAGAGGTGTTTGGTAGTTAGGTGATGATATACGTAATTTAAGAACTCCTAGACGGCAATAATAACATACCATATTAATTATGTAAAAGGCGTTTATCGCTGAAAATGAGATGGCAGCATTTTTTGGTCTCATAATGTCATTTATTTGATATGTAAAATCACTTGAGCGTAAATATTTATGGTTTGCCAAAGAGTAAGCCCAAAGATTTTTAATTGATAATAGATTTACAATACCCGATTTTAAAGTCAAAGTTATTAATTTTTTGTATTGTCACGTCAACCCATAAAGTAAAAACACTCTCTGTACTTTTGTAGAGCACGAATAAGATTAACACACCGGAAGTAGCGCTTTATTTTTGGTGTAAAAAAAACCGGACGTTACACCATCTTGTGTACTTGAGGCTTTTACTTGAAGGTCGGATTGATTATTTTATTATTTTTGTATGCAGCTATCATCTAACCGTTCAAAATATCTATATTATTGTGCATCTTTGTTGAATAAATCAAATACAAACATACCAGGCCTTGTCCAAATCACAACTCCAAAAAGAATTTAGGAATTTATGTCGAAATTAAAAAGTTATTTCAACCCTAGCAATGTGCACATCATCGCCAGTTCTTCCGGTATAAAACAGACGAGAAACACAAGCAGACGGTTATTAAAAGTTAGATTTATCACTGACAATCATATACAAATATTTTAAGCGAATATATAAAAATTTGCGTTTTAACATAAGACAATAAGAAACCAATCATAAACCTATTTCTTATTTCAAAAGATCTTCGCGTTTTAATTAAACCATTTCAAAGTTCTACGATCTCAAAGATTATTATCAAATGGCATGAAATTAGAAACACTACATGAATATGGATTCATAATAATAAAAAAATCGGAATTAAGTTTCTAGAATGTAATAACAATATTGAAATTTTTCACATGATTGAGTTTAATCCGGGATGATTCTCAGATCGCGTTGCTTTGTGTGTGTTACCTGCCGGTCATTAGGTACACTCGTGTTACGGAGTCTGAACTATCCTGTTTCAAGATCAATAAAAATATCGGTTTAATTATAGTTACAGCTAGCACACGTTCACAATCAAAATATTCAAGTTTGTTGTTAAACTTTATCAGAAGTTATAAGCTAGAAATTATTTTCAATCAAAAATTAAAATTGAAAACCACGAAGTTACTCCTATGCTCATTTATGTGATGAGACAAACAATTAAAAATCGTTTTTTTCATTTATTTTAAATACCACAATTTATATCATAATTAATTCTTTATAACCACATACAGCATTCAAATTTGGCACATGGTAAAAACCACAAAATTAAAACGAAAACTATTTTCGAGATCAAACGAGTTCTCTTAACACAAAACCAATATTTTTTTGAAAAAATAAATTGGTTCCGTTATTCTCTTTAGAATAAACGTTGCATGATAAACCATTTTTTAAAGTTTATTATTCAAGACATTAATAATGATATACCATTTTTTAATGTATTGAATGATAAAATTTAAAAAAATTATATATTACAAATGTATTGTTTTTGTTGCAATGATTTTCTGGCTCAAATCCTGTACTCTCATCACGTGTCCAACGCGAATTTGCGATTTCTGGACACGAGAAACCAAATGACCCCATTAAGCAATTGATCAATTGACGTAACCAATGGTAACAACTGACGTCAAATTTCGGGGAATATTTTTATATCGAGTTACAAAATTAGAGATTTCAAAGAAGACTTACAATTTCTTAATACACATATCTTCTTTATTCATGGCATAATTTACATAAGGAATATCAGAAATTCATCAAAAACAAAATTTTAGGGCTTTTGACTTCATATGAATATGTCTTTGAAAGTTAATTAAAATTTAATTTTTTAAAAACCGGAATTTATAAGTTGTTGATTTCAAGAATCAGCATTTATATTTTCTTTCCGGGCGTTGTTTCGTTGACCAGCAGCGGTTTTGATTGTGGATTTTACAACTATATAATACAATCAAAAAAAAAAAAATAAATAAATAAATAAAATCATATATTTTCATGAAATAGATTTTAAACTTTTATTTTAGATTGTTTAGAAAGAACATCAAAAAATCAATTTTTATAACATTTATACATGTATGTGTGTATTCAAAATTCTTGTAATAAGAAATGAGTTAATTTTTATGTAAGTCTGTACATTTATTTGGTTTTGTTTTTGCATCATTGTTTTAAATTAGAACCTTTAAGTTTTGTATCTAATTAAGCATCTAACGGTCAATCTACCCAGGATAGAAAACAGTTTTTAATTGATCCAATAATAATATACTAGTATACATGAATATATAATCACAACCGACAGTCAATACACACCCAGTGGACTGATATATGTATTATCTTATACTTAATTTATCTTCTGTAAAAATAACTGTTCTTTTTTTCTGGTTTTAGTCAGATATGTTAATGAAAAATTAATAAAATTGACTTTTCACTGATAAATGCAAAAAAAAAAAAAAAAAAAAAAAAAAAAAAAAAAAAAAAAAAAAAAAAAAAAAAAGATTTAGAGAAGAATGAGATTTTATCTTTGTAAAAAATAAAATTTACACCATACTCTCCAGCAGCGATTCATTATGCAAATTTAAATCGATAAGCTCTCTCTCTCTCTCTCTCTCTCTCTCTCTCTCTCTCTCTCTCTCTCTCTCTCTCTCTCAAATGGACATTAATGATTTTTATTAATTCAATGTTTTATGTATTTTCACGTTTCCCTATTAATTCCATTAACAATTAATTTTTCATATTTCACTAACTACATTCGGCACGTGATTCAATGGATCATTTTAAGATTGCACGTGCGTTTTAAATGTTCCCTGTTGTCTTGAACATGCATTTGCAATCGAGTAATTGAAATAAATTAGCAAACAATCAATATATCTTATTTTATTTTTTTCAGGAAATTGGGAAAACCGTTTGAAGACCAAAATATTACATTTATTTGAAGCAAACTTTAAAGTTATGAATACTTTATAATAAAAAACCGTGTGAAAATAATTTTGGAGAATTTACTAACCTGAATATTTTTATGATAATTATGATTATTATTATTATTATTATTATTATTATTATTATTTTTTTTTTTTTTTGCACTGCAAATAAAAACAAACAGTTATTTTTTCCGTCATGATTATAAGGACTGATGTCAACGGTATATATTCTTGAGCTAGATCATACGACGGATACCGGTGTTACAGTTATTTATTAACTAAGATAATCCCTAACTAAAATTAGGAAAATCTGAAAATTTTAGTTTATCAATTTGTTAAAATAAACAGGAATTTAATGTAGCATTTTGTAGGTCAATTAAAGCTTATAGCTTCTGTATTAAGTTTTATCAAGCAATATTTATATAAAGTTCCTAAAAAGTTTGCCAAAATAAGCTAATTTTAAGTTAAGGAAAAGCAAAGTTTAGGAAATATTGTGAAACTAAGACCAGTAAAACTCAAGACGTTGTAACGGCAATAAGACTTGTTTGTCATATTAATTTTTCTGTCTTCAAACTTACACCTTTACACACGTTGTATTTTATAAAGTTTCTTTTATTTGATGTTAAAGTAAACGATTTATGACAAGCAATTCTAGTGACAGGAATGTCAATGACGGAACTAGTGGGAAATGTAGCCTCGATTTGAACTGGCTTTTATTTAAATGTCAGCATTTCGGGAGTAGCTATATTTAGACTGTGTTCACTATCATCATGAAAGTCTGAGAGTATCGCTGGTCTTAGCAATTTCAAAAAGAAAATGTATTCAAAAGTTTTAAAAAAATGTTTATTTATGAATTGGCCTTGACTGGCCTAAAATGAGGCCCCGGTGGCTAAGTGATCTAAAAGACGTGCGTGCGGATCACAGTGCGTTCTGATTCCACTCGGACATAACCTATTGTAGATAGTTTGTCGGGTCGCTTGTCGAAGGTCAGTGGTTTTTCTCCGGGCTCTCCGGTTTCCTACATCATCGCAAAACTCACCGCCTCAATATAAGTGAAAAAATGTTGACTGAGAAATGAAACACCCTTACTATACTCTACTCCACTTGATTGACTAAATGAACATCTTCAACAGAATTTGAGTTTGTTTTCATAATAACATGAATTTATGAATTTAGTTTAAATATTTTTCTGTCTGTACAAAAAAAAAAAAAAAAAAAAAACAAAAAAAAAACAAAAAAAAATTGTAGACGATTTTTTAATATCCGTCTGCAAGCAAGTTGTTTATTTCTCTATATGCAGAAAATTTCTACAATCAATTCTTATAATTAAATTAAAGAAACACAACATGAAACTAAATAAGTAATATATACACCAAAGATAAAGAAAGACACCAATGGATTCAGATGTAAAATATCCGCATCAAATCTAAACAGTATCAGTATAATGGGCCATATTGTCTGAATAAGGGTGGCCCATAACGGACCAAAGCTCCTCTAACCGCCTAGGTTCGAGTCCAAATCTGATATATCCTAGTATAAAAAAGTTTGTTTAATTACTTATCAAAGTTTGATGTTTTTCGCTGTGTACTTCGGTTGATGATCGCATCGCATCGCATAGAATAAGCAATACTACTACTACTAATAATAATAATAATTTTTATTATTATTATAGTATTAATCTTGACAGGAGCGTAAAACAAATTAACTGTGCTCAACTCTCGAATATAAAAGAAGGAATTACTATTCAAACACTCCGTTTTTCTCTTTGTATTCAAAAAAATCCATCGTTACCTCACATTTATGGCTTTATTGCTTCTTAAGCCCTCGAATTGTTTGCAAAATGACTGTAATAGGCCACCATATAACATTAAACTATCTTCATGGGAAGACCTAGCCAATTTGGCTTGATTAGTCCAATCCATTAAAAAGTTCCACAACACGACAACGGAAATTTACAAGCTTAGAAATAAAATCATTGGAGAAACAAATTAATATGATAGCTCTATCGACAAGCAGAAACGATCGGCGCGCATTCTTCTTATGACTTGTGTAGTATTACAAGCGAGTAGATTATACGGCGTTGATTTAGCTAATATCTAACCATTTCTTTTAGAAAGTCGACAGTGTAGAGATGACGATGGGGATTTATGGGTATTGAGATTTATTTTATGTATCTTAAAGAATTTCCTTTGATTTATTATAATTATTCGTTATTGAATACCAGATCCGTTATGTTTTTTGTTTGATTTTGAATAAATGCATCTTTGATACATTGGTTTTTCAAAACCAGATTTTAAGAAGATCATTGGTTAAAAGAGACATTTTCAATGGAAGGACCATTTTTCATGGGATTTTTATAAGAAATCGTAATTGTGATAAATTTGTCATCACATTCTTAAGTGGATCCTCGTCAATCTATCTTTTATGATAAGTTAGAGAGTATGACTTTTTTCTTCCCGATATCAATAAATAATCAAATAAAATGCACAGAATATGACGATCTCTAGAAAAAAGAGATATGCGGCATGTCTTTGAGAGAATATTCACATGCTCTTTCGAGATCACGTTTGCCGAGTGGTCTCAAGCTCGCAGTTACCAACCACAGTTCCTCCCATCGCCTAGTTAAAAATTTCAATGGAGCAGATCATAGTTGGTGATTTTCTCATTGTATTTCAGTTTCTCCACCTTCCCATAACTAGACATATCCAAATAAGTAATGGAAGCTACAAGAAAATAAATTAAATAATATAAGAAAAAAGTTTGAATACCCGAAGTTCCCTGTACGATATGCATTAGAAATTTTTTTAATCAGTTTATATTTTTTATCCAACTGTCCAAACTCTCTTCACTCTGCTAAAATAGATGGTTTATAACTTAAATGAGAATATTTGGTCTAAAGACACTGTTAAATAACAAATGGAGCTGTCATATACCACTTTTTGAATTTAATCATAAAAATACATTCAAAAAGTGGTATATGTATTGTCATATTACCACTTTTTGAATGTATTTTTAAGATTAAATTCAAAAAGTGGTATATGACAGAGTCATTAAACTCACACACAAAACGATTACTACTTAGTATTCAAAGTTGACGTTAACACACACACACACACACACACACACACACACACACACACACACACATATATATATATATATATATATATATATATATATTCTTACAGTGAATTTTTCTTTCATTTCAAAAGAGAGATTTGTTGGCAATAACATAAACATTTACCAAATAATGTATAAGTTACCACTACTAGAATTAAAACATATTTGTAACACTGCAAGACCTTTTTATCCTGTTTTTGCCAATTAATGTCATAAATAGTATACCCCGAGACCACGAAACCCTACAGGAAGGATGTAAAACTCAAGTAAAATCTTTTAATTGCACTCTCGTTTTTATTCCAGGTGACACACCATCTTGCTAAAGTGGCCCTGCGACAGTAACCCCGACTCATCTAATTTAAAAATCTAATTACGTTCAATATCTAATCATCAACAAGGAAAGGCTCGAGTAGAGCGATTTAGTGACAGGAAACCACTACTGGCTTAGACAGGTTAATTAGCAGCTCGCCGCTTGGAGACCTGTAGGAAGAGTCCTTAGAGCGGAAATTAACACGCATCTCGAGCGAGCACCTGAAATTGACAATAGAAATCTACAACTAAGTACAGCCACAGGTCACATTTCTTTTAATTAGATAGGAATTAAAATCCGATATTTGGCAATAATTCATCACTACCAAAGATCTGTTTGTGTAGTGTATTCGTTGTGTAATCTTAAGTTTTTAATAATAACCAGGCTTTAATATAAACCATTCATTTGGTGACATTTTTGTATGATTAGAAAAAGAAATATTTTGCGAGTTCTTATTAAGAAAACTATCGTATCAGTTTGCATAAAGTTGGTGAACATTTACATTTGTTCACGCTGTTACATAATCTACGAAAATATCATTTTATATAATTACTAGTTGTACCTCCTCAGAAGAGGAGAGGTGTTTGGTGGCCGAATTACTAGTTGTACTTCCTCAAAAGGGGAGAGGTGTTTGGTGACCCAATTACTGGTTGTACCTCCTCAGAAGAGGAGAGGTGTTTGGTGACCCAATTACTGGTTGTACCTCCTTAGAAGAGGAGAGGTGTTTGGTGGTCAATTTACTTGTTGTACTTCCTCAGAAAGGAGAGAGGTGTTTTGTTAGCCTAAGTACTTGTTCTTTCTCAGAAGGGGGAGGTGTTTGGTAGCAAAATTACTTGTTGTACCTCCTCAGAAGGGGAGAGGTGTTTGTTGGCCTAATTACTTCTTGTACTTCCTCTAGAAAGGGAGAGATGTTTGGTGGCCTAATTACTAGTTGTATCTCTTCAGAAAGGCATTAGTATTTGGTGGACAAATGGTTTAAAACGTTTGCCACCTTACCCTGAACTATCGTAAAGTGGTAAAATAATCGAAGTAAGCTTAAGTGATAAAACCATATCTTCAGGAAGTGAGTTTCACATTTGAGCTTCAAACGCCATGTTTCTTTCCTTCAAAAAATATCTATCACTGTCTTAAATTTTATGAATTCTTATCTTATTATAAATGAATTTAACAGTTGGTTTCAAAACACACAACGACCTAAAAGCAAAAACGGTCAAATTGTGAAGAATCGAATATTGCTTTCAATGTGTCAATAATGGCTTTAAATTTTTGTTTCTTTCATATCATTTTTATGCTCCCATGTGAACACATGTATGGATTTTGTGGCGTTGTCGATCTATTTGAGTGCGTTGAAAGTTTCAGTGGTGTAAAAAGTCTTGGGGGTATGAAGGAGTTTGATGAAACTTCCCATAAACATTTGTTACATTTAGAAGATGTGCAACATAGTATTGAAGGCCATATAAAACCCTTATGTTCATGGAATGCATAATATAAAAATCTGGGGTAATTGTTTTTAGCAAATTTGTGTCCTTATCATAACTTTAAACAGCATGACGGATTTTAATCAATCTTGCAATAAAAGTTCGCCAATCTATGGAAATATGCAGAATTGAAGTCAAGGTCAAAAGTCAAGGTCACATTACCATTTCTGCTAAATAACTCTTAAACCGTATAAGGGATTCAAATGAAACTAGCCATGGATGCTTGTTATATTGGCATTGTTTAGCAAGAGGTCAATAGAGTTTCGTTGGGTGATTGGTGTTTTACGTCACATCAAAAATGTTGAAGCTATTCATGAAGATATAATTTTCATTAATCTCGAAGATAATCTGAACACAGGTTCGTGTGGTGCTTGAGCGTTAAGTGTTTATAATCAACAATGTTAGAGTGCGCACTTACCGCGAAATTTAGAGTGCTAGCACACTCGCAGGCAATGTCGCAAATAAATATCACTGACCACACAGTCCATCATACTAGTACCAAACCAGCCAGTAAAGACTTACGACAAAGGAACTCCGTTTTTTCTCACTTGCGGTCGACTGAGGTGAGGTGGTGTTTCTTCAGCTACTTTCCCTATCCCAGCTTCACAATTATTCACTCAAATGAGTGTACACTCATCTCAAATTCTGGAATATTTCAATGTCAGTTTTTAGACATAACACAGTTAAAATTGAATATCTAGTGTTATATTTCAATTGTTTTATTGTAAGTTTGGTAAACAAATCAAATTATTGTCGTAAAAAACTCATTTTTTACATATTGATGAGAAAAATTGAAATATTTGAGTTGAGAGTACACTCAGCTAAGTGAATGATTGTGAAACAGGGTCCCAAACAGTAAAATGTGATACACAGTTTACTGATAACACAATGAAATCTAAACATGACACGGGTATATAGTCAATCCCTGATGAAACATTCCAGTTTGCCATTGTATCATTTTCGTTTCCGGAATTTGTGTCAAAAATTTATAATTGAGGGGGCGTTGGCAATAGAAACATACTTTTAGCATGTTATATACATACATACCCGATATATATCCTGGTTTCTCCTTACATTTTGTAACGTAATCTCAAGATTGTGTTCAAGATTTTTACTGATAAATAGAGAATTATCATGTGTTGATTGAGAGAGAGAGAGAGAGAGAGAGAGAGAGAGAGAGGAGAGAGAGGGGAGTTTATCACCCTTAAAGAGTTCAAAATCCTATTTCAGATACCATTGTTTTTAAAAAAGTCAAAAAATAGTAAACTAAAGTCTTTTCTGAGTTATTGAAAAATTGTTTCTCATTAATTACTAATTAAGTAAATTAAGCTTAAGATGAAATATGATAAATCAGGTAAACTTATAAACAGTCGATATAGTAATTCATATTCTCTAAATTCGACACTCTTCCTTTCTCGCTATATTATTTTTGACGATGATCAATCAGTCACCTTTGTGTATCTTTCAGGTGTATTGTGTCTTTTAGACAAAAGTTTGTTTTCATTCCTTGGACTGGTAATGTTAACTGTCTGTGTAACATAAGACATTAATTCTATGAAGCTTTATACGGAAGATCCGATGAGTTATGTTACAGGGTTATTTTAATTAATTTTTTCCCGATCTATTTTGACTTTTTTTCACCTGATGCAACTCCTATTGCTGTGTTTATCGGAGAATGATGGATCGCGTTTTCTAACTTTATGTGAAAACATTGTAAAATATTTTTTTGAATAAATTTACCATTCTAAATTTTATATACTATTAAAATATTGGTCATGTAATATTGTTTGAATTTAATTAGAATTTATGCCGATATAATCTGATATAACCACTTTCAGCGGATTACGTAATATTTTATGCATTTATACATTAATTTTATAATGTTAAACTTGAATGTGAAATGTTCACTCTTATCGTAATGCTTGCTTATCAACTTATCAATTATTAAATTTAGCATTTTTCAAGCATATATTTAATAGTTAATAGTAGACTTACTGGATATGCTTAAATAAATCATTAAACCTTAATGCTTTTTTATATAACCGACTGTTTATGGTTATTTCACTTTCAGTGTACATGTAGGTTTGCATCATACTGATTGGATGCTTTTCTTTAAACAAACTTCGAAGATATACATATATAAATGGTTATATTTTTGTCATTATGACATGTGTCTGTCCCAAGTCGAAGGCAGTGAAGTTGAGCTTTCTTGTTTATTGTACCAGTCTAGATTTTTTCACGTTTTACGGTTGGTATGTTGTAGCATGGATCATGGATCACCAGGATTTGTTTGAATCAGTAAAATTCTCCCATTCCCATAACTGGCGATGTGATATTAGTGTTGTATCCCTGTCGTAGAGTTCTACCTGTGGGTTTGGTACCACTTCACGACAATAGTCTTCGCTGTTTTTTTTTAAATCTTTTAATACTATTCAACTTGAAAAGTAAAAACATCGAATGCACTTAGTTGTAATGACTATTTCACTAATCTATCGAAGCAGTTGGTGTGGTTAACCATGTTTTGAGCTTATTAAACATTTTTCAAAAACTTCAAATTTTATTTATTTATTATATTCTATCTTAGGTTGCAAAATAGCAAAAATATAATCTTTAAGATAGCTCAAAGAAGAGAAAAGATTGTAACTAAAACTAAACTTGCAAACAGCTAACGCAACCAAACAAACGACACAATGATCAAACAAACACAAAAACAACAATTTTGAAAAAACCCACGACGCAAATATAAATATAAATATAAATATATATTTATAAATAAATATAAATATAACAACCAACACTTCCAAGAACAATATGTAAAAAGGGCAATGGTCAAACAGCCACTGCAATCAAGAACCCAACACAGCGCAAACACATGATATAAACAACCCTAACAACAAAAGTCAAAACGAGACAAACACATATTTGAAATTACACGAGTATAGATCTATTTATGTAAACAAATACTTATTTTTAGTGGTGCACAGAACCAAAACAGGTAAAGAACGGACTGAGTAAAAATTAAAAGGTCTTGGTTTAGTACTCCAGACCTAACCAGTCTGAAATTTAACGAATTGTTTTACACTATAATTTATAACCAGCACATCCCCACCCATCCACCCCTTTATATTATTATGTTATTTTATCCAGTATCCGTTCTAAGTCAGTAGTTTTAATTATCATTGGTCCCTTATATTCCTTATATACATATTCATGTCTTACGTGCTCGCTGGGAATTTCATATGCTTTCATTGTTTCATTGTACTTTTTGTATAGAATGTTGTGAAGTACATGTTTTTTTCAGTAGCAAACTTCTTTGTTTTTCTATTTTACTTGCTATTTTCAGCCTAGAATAAGTAAAATCTCAGTGTAGTCTATATGTTTTTTTTATAA
The DNA here is from genome assembly GCA_029721355.1 of Tegillarca granosa. Lineage (NCBI taxonomy): Eukaryota > Metazoa > Mollusca > Bivalvia > Arcoida > Arcidae > Tegillarca > Tegillarca granosa. Next base: position 2,299,019 of record CM056602.1, on the reverse strand, counting down.
TTTCACGTGTCCTGTCCAGATGTATACATGTCACTATGTTAGTCTAAATTTCATGTTATTAAAAGAAAAGTGCCAAATCGTTTAATTAATCGTAAGATTTGAACTTTGACTGTAACGTGCATCACCTGCTTTAAACTCCAACTACTTCTAGTCCGTTTACAGAGAAAATAACATTCAAGATTACGATTTAGATGTGATATTTTATTTATTTATTGATACCCGGGGAAGGGTAACCAAACGCTATCAGCGTGACCCGACTAATGGAATAACTTCTTTTTTTCAAAAAAAAAATTACTATGCTATTTTGTGTTGACTATACACATAATGACATAATAGATTAATTTGAGCACATGACGCGGCAATTCGATGAAACTTACTCCTGAATTTAATTTTGGATAATGCATGTGGCAAGAGCGTACGGCGTGGGTCAAACTGTCTCGCCTAAGATATGAGACCAGGTGACTAGGAAGAAAACGATGGTGTTAGATAATAAAGTCAGTTTAGTCAAAATAGGTTCTAAGAACTTTCAGACTTTTTGGTTGACTTTTTGATGAAAAAAATGCCATTTATTTAGAAATTTTTGTGGAAGATAATCTTTATTTCATACCGCCTGCTTTATAGCATGTCGTGACTTAATAGAAGGATTGCACTCTTCTGACAGTAGTTGAATAAATTCACATGTTTGATATACCGGTCAGGATTGATGGCATTCGTGTGGTCACTTTTCAATATCGTAAAGCTAATGATTTTTATAATATACTGCTGTTTTGTATGTAATATCAGACTATCTCTATTAGCGATATCTTTTGATGACAGAAAAGCAAATAAATCCGTTTATTGTGTTTTCTTTTGGAATAATTTCCATTTTATCTCAGACATTTACTGTCATATATAGTCAGCAATTTTACGTGTTTGTGCAGTTGTAACAAGCATGTATGAAGGCAATATTATCCATTACGTAAGCGGCTTGATTAGACTTTCGGATTTGCTTGTTTCCAAGTAGGCTCTGACGTCATAGATAGTGGACCAGTTAAATTGTCAAGGCACGCTTGACCAAGTTCAAAGAGAACAACGTCAACTTTTCTAGCTCCGTATGACTTTTTAAAAGAGGTACAAATTTTGACCGCTGTTCATAGTTTGCGCTGTCCTTTAAATAAATCGGAATATGCAACTCTTCGAAGAATGGAACTCGCCAGCCACCTACTGACCATTACCTCTTAACGTTTGTGAATAGTTTACGTCAAATATTTCCGAATAAAAGGTCGTTATTATGGGAAAACGTCACATTATGTCATTCCATTGTCAATAGAATTAATTGTCCCGCACAAATGCTATGAGGTATCACGTGGAGCAGAAGGGAATTCCATTTGGAATGATCATGTGACTGTGAACATGATGTATCAAAATAATGAAATAAAGAAGTATTATTAAAATGAGTTTTTAATCCTTTTTATGTGAAATTAAAGAACAAAGGGGAATGTTAAAAACCGCGCTAAATGATGTAAATAAACAACGTATCAATTTGGCGTTGCTGACGGAAGCACCAGATAACTGACGTCTCATTGCGGAGATATTTTAATATCCGGGAACAAAATAATTCAGAAAAAAAATTGTATCTTTTCCTAATTCTACAAAAACAAGTGGCTGTTTTAGGTGTAACTTAATTAGTTAAAAGCATAAAAAGTGTACACACATTATCCCGATAATATAACTTACCTGGCAGTAGATATATAGGGCACACGAAGTAAAAATAATATTTCATCGCGGTCTTGTATGTTACGAAAAAAAGAAAAGAAAACCGTGAACTGGTTAACAAGACCTCAAAACCAATGGAACTCATTGAAGCATAAAATTCGTATAATGTAACATGCATGAAAATAAAAACCATGTTTGTTTGTTTAAAAACAGTTGCTTTTTGATGGTTTTTTTTTTTTTTTTAGGATTTTTCAAAAATGAGTATTTTTTATTAATTTAATCGTTTTAAAATGTGCATATGATATTACAATTAACATTAAATTTTATCTTTTTGCATCTTTTATACATATTTTCTTTTTTTCTACACATTTATTTGATTTTTTTATCTGTTTTAATTTCTAAACGCCTTTGTGCATTCTTCTATATCAGCAGTTACACTAGACACGCTGGTTGTTTTATATGCGATGTCGATCTTATCATTATATCTGCTACGGTTTTACATCCAAACTCTACAAGCCAAGCATTTAATAGATCTATTTTTAACTTTGATTTACAAGGCGATGTGGATTTTGAGAACATGTTGATTTTTGATTTAAGCTCACTAACTATAAATAATTATTTTAATTTTTTTCTGGAATATAAATTTTACAACTATGAACGCCTTTATTGTATTGATATTTGCATTATAAAACCAAAATTTACGAAATTTTCATAAGGAACTGTGAATCTTGTCTTTAATCTTTGCGCTTGAAAAGAATACAAAAATGTTTCCCGCAATCTGACGTCATACAGCAAATGTTTTGTCAATTACGTTAAAAGGTAAATGGTTTGTGACATCATTTACGAATTTTTTTCATTTTCGCTTTTATGTTCTTGTACCCTAGGACTGGTCACGTGATAAGACTTACAAATCCTTTTTATATGAATATGAAATAAAACAATGAAATGTATCGTATTGAGCCTGCGTTTGTAGTAGAAAATTACAAAGTATCCCTTACAATTACAACAGGTTGTGTAAATCTCTTTTAAAGTCCAATTCTAGATTTCCTCTTGCATGGATACGTCAACGTTCGCTTAAAACATGTGCCATATATGGAAAATCGTTGTTTTAGATATTATATTTGAAGAATATTTTGATAACACAACGGCGTTTCATTATTCAAAGCTTCGTTAGCGTAAACAAATTTTCTACAGAAAGTTATTATTATTATGATTATTATGATGAGGATGATGATGATGATTATTATTATTAAATTATTATTATTATTATTTAAAGTTCACTTTTATGTTAAATGGTTTTTAAAAAGGGGGCTTCTAATTAATCAGACATTCATATTCATTAACCAATTTCATTGTTAATGAATCCTTAAACAATCGAGTTAATATAAATATCATGCTTTAGAGAGTTTTTCTAAATGAACTGCGTATTACTATAGACATCAAGTAGCAAAATCTTGAAATATTCCTTCGAATATTTTGGATTAGTGTAATATTGATGAACGCTTAATTTTTTGGCTGTGTCAGACAACCGCCCAACGTGGAATTTTATTTCTGCACGTTTAGGATTTAAATATTTTACATAGGAAGATTTGATTAATTTTAACCTAAATATCGCTGTAAATTTATTATTTTAATTACGATAAATTAATTTTCCAAATTTGGAACATTTCATTACAAATGGATTTAAATTAGAACCGGGATTATGCGAGATCAAAAGCGCCTTACTAATTATGACTTATCACGTGCTTAAAAGTTAATATACCAGGGATTAACTTTATTAAAATTTTACTTTTCAAAATGACCTTTAATTCACCTTGAGAATTTATTTAACAGAAAGTAATCACAGGTGATTTTGACTTGTGGAATGCTTGACCACTTTCAATATGAAAAGTAATCCTCAATCATTGTTAAAAACTTCATTTCCGTCTTCAACCCATTGCTGATTATAAAACTACATTATATCATTGTGGATCCTACTGTTGGGGTCCTTTTTGGGATTTTAAATTTCAGCGATTAAAAAAGAATTAAAATGAAAATACTGAAGATAAAATATAAATTAGACATAATTAATATATCATAACGATTCCGTACAGATATTTGATTTAAAAAAAAAAAAAAGAAAAGAAAAAAAGAAAAAAAAGTCGATTGAAAAGAATCATCGAAAATAATTTTCAAAACAAATAATACAATGTACAATGTAGATAGATGTAATTTTTGGAAGAAAGTTAACTCATTTATTCATTCAATTCAATTCAAACTTTATTCACTCTAAACCACCGGAGGTGGTACAAGAGGTGTATTTACACAATAAACAAAATTTGATGCCTGCATTACAAATATTTTCCGATACATTTATAACAAATATATATTTCATACCAAGAATTATACATATAAAGATATAAACATAACAGTATAGTCCAGTTTGTTGCAAATGACATCAAGGCTACGTTGAATAATAAGCACACCAGAGTGACAAGTGGCTGGGTCACAGTCCCTGCCAACGAGTTTCTGCAATGCTCACTATCCAACAAAGCCTTTGTATTTATCAGAAGCCTTCAAGATAATTATATATATATATATATATATATATATATATATATATATATATATATATATATATATATATATATATATATATATATATATATATATATGCAATACATTTATTCATTCATTTATTCATTCATTTATTCATTCATTCATTTAACCTATTTTTTTCTTTTTTCGTTCATTTATTCCTTCCCTGTTTTCTCCTTATTCTTCAAGAATGCTAGTAGAATGGAGTGGAAGTAATGATGTTTTACGCCCAGTCAAGATTCTTTCACTTATTTCGAGGCGGTCAGTTTAGGAATAGTGAAGGAAACCGGAGTGCCAGAAGACAACCACCGCCCTTTCTGCAAGCGAATTGACAAACTTTCTCACACTAGGATCTGTCCCGAGTGGGATTCGAACCCAGGCGGTGAGAGGCACTGTGATCCGTAAGTTAAGAATGCTAGTATCATTTATATTTAAAAATATCTAAATATAAAAACTTTGGTACCAGAACACAAGAATTTCAAGAGAAAAGAAATTAAGAAAATGAGACCGGGTGCTTAAAAGATTAAGAATATATGACAAAGTAATAAAAAACAATAAATTTGTGTTCAACAGTTTTTAATTAAAAAGTTATTTTGCGTAAAAAATTGATAAATGAACATTTTTTCAATTTTAAAATTTAAATGATTCAAACAAAGTTTTAATGTACTTGATTATTTATTTTCATAAAATTTCATAAAATTTTAGATGACATTGATGCGTATTTTAGGTCAGAGGTCAAATTCTATAACTGAAATTGTCATTCTTTATATTTCTTGTATTTTATCACTTTTTATATTTGACTTATGAATTAATAGTTACGTACAAAAGTATTTTTAATTATTTAATGCAGACTACTTTTGGCATTTATTTAAATTATTTAAATTATAACTTAAAACTTTGTCTTTAAAATACATAAAAACTTTCATTAATTATGTTTAGATAACAGAAATTTAAAACGAAATAGTACACGGCCTAGCGATGTAAAGTGGAAATGATAAATCTAAAAACGTTTTTATTAACAAATATCATCTAACACAGCTGGCGATTTTTTGAAACACTTATTTAAATAAATCAAATCTTGAAATAAAAACTGATTATTTGATAACGTTTAAATTTCAAAATGTTAAGTTTAAATGTTAATAGAAGTTGTTAAAAGTCAACTTGTACAAATATGGAATTAATTTAATTATTTAAACGAAGTGTTTGCTTTCTATCAAAAATTCATTATTTTTTAACTTATAATAATATTTTTTGAAATATTAGTATGTTATATCATTTAGATACATAACAATAAGTATGTGTTTTATTTGAAAATTTTATGTAATTACAAAATTAGTATCTTCAGTTATTTTAGAGTTCAAAAATATTCAAAATTTAATTAAAAATTTTCAAACTACTGATAGTAATGTTTGTTTGAACATATGATTTATTTTCTTTTGAAAAAAGAAATTCAAATTTTCATAAATAGTTGAAAATTAAATTTTTTAAAGCTCATCTTCGAATTGAAAATGTATTAAGTACATCCTAAGTTGTGCCTCAAAAATTTCCACGGAATAGATCAAGACTATAGAATTTCTTCCTCGGGTCAAACTTTTAAATGAAAATATTCTTTAAATCTTTTGTTAAGCATCCGATTCTGTAACTCAGATATTGAAATTGAAAGTAGAAACTGACATGGCTATTGTTACTGTTGACACTTTTAATTTTCAAGAATTTTAAAATCAACTAATCTAATTTTGTAATTTAACATGTAATTGAATTTGTCTATTTCATTTTATGTGTCTCGATATAAGCGAGAAAAGTTAAACACACACAGAATAAACTATTCATACGATTTTATGGCCTATCAATGATCAGATTTTCACATTTTAAAATGGTTCCTTCAAAACATTTCATACCACTAAAATAGCTTAGTTTGTAGAAAGCTCGCTTCGTATGTTGAAGGTATGGGGTTCGATCTCCGGCCGGGTCTCACCAAGACTTGAAAATTGGTAGTAACTGATCTTTCGCCAAGCACTCAGCATTTAGAAATAAAAGCCACGGGGTCCTTCGGGTGAGACTTCAAAATCCGACGGCTCGTGTCACTGAAAGTGTGGCACGTTAATGAAACATCCCTGCATATTGCCCTAAGCGCTGCAAAGCTCAAAATTTCTGCCACTTTACCTATAGCTGGTAACGTCTCGATATCGATATTAGTAAATTCTTGACTGGGGCGTAAAACCCCATTAAATCAAACAAAACATTTCATACATACCAAACACATTTCTTAGCTTATGGTCCAAAAATGATTTTTCCTTGTGTTTTTGTTTCAGTTTACTCGCCAGTTAAGAAGATTTTTACAAAAAGAAATATTCAAAATTCTGCACATGAAAAGCACGAAAAATAAAAAATTCTGTACATAGAAAGCACGAAAAACTCAAAATTCTGTACATGAAAAGAAAGAAAAACTCAAAATTCTGTACATAGAAAAAAGAAAAACTCAAAATTCTGTACATAGAAAAAAAGAAAAACTCAAAATTCTGTACATATAAAGCACGAAAAACTCAAAATTCTGTACATAGAAAGCACGAAAAACTCAAAATTCTGTACATAGAAAGCACGAAAAACTCATAATTATGTACATAGAAAGTACGAAAAACTCAAAATTCTGCACATAGAAAGCACGAAAAACTCAAAATTCTGTACATAGAAATCACGAAAACTCAAAATTCTGCACATAGAAAGTACGAAAAACTCAAAATTCTGCACATAGACAGCACGAAAAACTCAAAATGCTGTACATGAAAAAAAAAGTTAAACTCAAAATTCTGTACATGAAAAGAAAGAAAAACTCAAAATTCTGTAATGAAAAGAAAGAAAAACTCAAAATTCTGTACATAGAAAGTATGAAAAACTCAAAATTCTGCACATAGAAAGTACGAAAAACTCAAAATTCTGCACATAGAAAGTACGAAAAACTCCAAATTCTGCACATAGAAATCACGAAAAACTCAAAATTCTGTACATGAAAAGAACTAAAAAAAAAAAATTCTGTACATAGAAAGCACGAAAAACTCAAAATTCTGTACATGAAAAGAAAGAAAAACTCAAAATTCTGTACATAGAAAAAAGAAAAACTCAAAATTCTGTACATAGAAAAAAAAAAAACTCAAAATTCTGTACATATAAAGCACGAAAAACTCAAAATTCTGTACATGAAAAGAAACAAAAACTCAAAATTCTGTACATATAAAGCACAAAAAACTCAAAATTCTGTACATAGAAAGCACGAAAAACTCAAAATTCTGTACATAGAAATCACGAAAAACTCAAAATTCTGTACATGAAAAGAACGAAAAATAAAAAATTCTGTACATAGAAAGCACGAAAAACTCAAAATTCTGTACATAGAAATCACGAAAAACTCAAAATTCTGTACATAGAAAGCACGAAAAACTCAAAATTCTGTACATAGAAAGCACGAAAAACTCAAAATTCTGTACATAGAAATCACAAAAAACTCAAAATTCTGTACATAGAAATCACAAAAAACTCAAAACTCTGTACATGAAAAGAACGAAAAACTCAAAATTCTGTACATAGAAAAAAGAAAAACTCAAAATTCTGTACATAGAAATCACGAAAAACTCAAAATTCTGTACATAGAAAGCACGAAAAACTCAAAATTCTGTACATAAAAATCACAAAAAACTCAAAATTCTGTACATAGAAAGCACGAAAAACTCAAAATTCTGTACATGAAAAGAACGAAAAATTCAAAATTCTGTACATAGAAAGCACGAAAAACTCAAAATTCTGTTCATAAAAATCACAAAAAAACTCAAAATTCTGTACATAGAAAGCACGAAAAACTCAAAATTCTGTACATAGAAATCACGAAAAACTCAAAATTCTGTACATAGAAAGCACGAAAAACTCAAAATTCTGTACATGAAAAGAAAGAAAAACTCAAAATTCTGTACATGAAAAGAAACAAAAACTCAAATTCTGTACATAGAAAGCACGAAAAACTCAAAATTCTGTACATAGAAATCACGAAAAACTCAAAATTCTGTACATAAAAATCACAAAAAAACTCAAAATTCTGTACATAGAAAGCACGAAAAACTCAAAATTCTGCACATAGAAAGTACGAAAAACTCAAAATTCTGCACATAGAAAGCACGAAAAACTCAAAATTCTGTACATGAAAAGAAAGAAAAACTCAAAATTCTGTACATAGAAAGTACGAAAAACTCAAAATTTTGCACATAGAAAGTATGAAAAACTCAAAATTCTGTACATAGAAAGCACGAAAAACTCAAAATTCTGTACATAGAAAGCACGAAAAACTCAAAATTCTGTACATAGAAAGCACGAAAAACTCAAAATTCTGCACATAGAAAGTACGAAAAACTCAAAATTCTGTACATAGAAAGCACGAAAAACTCAAAATTCTGCACATAGAAAGTACGAAAAACTCAAAATTTTGTACATAGAAAGCACGAAAAACTCAAAATTCTGTACATAGAAAGCACGAAAAACTCAAAATTCTGTACATAGAAAGCACGAAAAACTCAAAATTTTGTACATAGAAAGCACGAAAAACTCAAAATTCTGTACATAGAAAGCACGAAAAACTCAAAATTCTGTACATAGAAAGCACGAAAAACTCAAAATTCTGTACATAGAAAGCACGAAAAACTCAAAATTCTGTACATAGAAAGTACGAAAAACTCAAAATTCTGTACATGAAAAGAAAGAAAAACTCAAAATAAATATGGTGAGAATCGTCTAGTTACCTTATATACCCGCTTTATTGGAACAAAATGCAAAGGAAACCCGGTCTTTGCCATCATTTCTACATTATATGTAATTAATAGGTACTAGGGAATGGAAATGGCTACTAACGCCCTTGTGAATAGTATATTATTTCTTTGACTAAAAGTCGATTAAGAAATGATGGAGCTTGAGGAAACCGGAGTGCCCGATTTATGATTGACCAATCGGCAGACTTGTTCAAATTCAGGATTTTTTCCGAGTGGGATTCAAACCTATCCTATGAGAGGTTTTGTTACCAATGTCAAGGTCACTAGGTCAAAAAAACGGCTTACTTGAGATCTAGACTTGTTAAACAATTTGTTTTCAGAATTGGAAAAGAAATGTGGAGTCCTTAATAACAACCAGTACAAAAAGTTCAACTCCGTTGCTCTAACTCTATCGGCCAATTTTGGTAGAAGCATGAACTGAAATATATTTTGCATCCTTGTTATTACATAAAAAAACTGCCAATTAGTTCTGTCCGTATTTAAAAGTTCAGATTTTTCCTCTTGGTCCCAGACCATTGTCCAAAAACAGTATACCATTTTAGAATTAACACGAATTCTTAGTCGTGATTTCCGTATAATATCGCCTTATTTTATCGTTAGTAGGTGAAACAATTTGCCGTGAATATATATAGTAATTGCATTTCTTCGTATGTCATTTGAACATAATTTTGATTTTTCAAATGAATTAATTTTACGGGACGTGTACACAACCGTGTAAAAATGATTCATATTATGTCCGAGAAGGCATGCCGATGTGTGTAAACTCCATCAGTCCCACAATGAAATGTCCCGACTAACCTGAAACTTTAATCAATATAATCTCAATATGTGCCCATACATAACCAGCCAAGGACAAAATGAATCAACTACTTACACGAGAAAAACATTTGAATTTGAATATATAGTAAAGTTCAGTGAGTGAAAGATGGCGAAGATGTTCTCTGCTCATAAGTTGCTGGAGTCTGTTCGAAACTTGTTTAAAAAAGGTGTCACATTATTGAAGTAATCAGATCATCCATGCGTGTCCGAGTTACATAGGGTACAAATTAAAAATCAAAAATTACATCTCAACATATTTTACATAAAATCTAGTATTACAACACGTGTTCATTTTCTTAATTATTTTTCTGATCAATAACATAAAATGATGACTTAATGCGTGTGTTGATGAATTATACGTCAATGATATTTAATTGAAGTTTAACTCAAAGCGGGATTTTGTCGCCAAGAACTCAGCTTTTAGAGACTCAAAATACAGGGTCTTCGGATGAGGTCCCAATTTCATGGTAAGCTAGATGCACTGGGTAACATTCTTTTCCATAAATGGACGGCAGACTTTATGAAAACAAATAAAGCCTCAAGCAGACAAATTACACCATTAATATTTTCCAATATAAGTTTAGAAGATCATTAAAAAAAATTAATGGGCGTCACCATACTCTTCTAGATCAACGTTTCATTAGAGAAAAATGGCAAAATTGATATTTTTGTATGCAAGCTTAAAGGAGTTGTAAAAAATAATGGGCGTTACAACATTCTTTCTGATAAATGGTGTGTTAAGAAGTTACCCACAGAAACGTTGCAACTTTAATATTTTTTTCAAACGGAAAGGAATTTTATAAAACAATGGGTGTTGTTTTTTTCACTATTTAAGTTCTATTTAAGATAATATACGAACAAAAACATTTCACAAACACGAGGTGTTTTTTTTTTTTTTTTTTTTTTTTTTTTTTTTTTTTTTTTTTTTTTTTTTTTTTTTTTTTTTGTTTTTTGAATTTGCAATCACGTTTTCAATTTGAGACTTGATAGATATTAGATAAACCCGATGAAACTTTATTATTTGAAATACGTCCTTAAAGTATCCAATTACCTGTAAAAGTCGGGAGTTTTATAACTAGTGATATCAAAATGTGTTTATTTTTGTGTCATAATACTTTATCCAGTGACCGTACAATGTCAGGAGTGTCAGGTATAATACGTCCTTTATTTACATAATATATGACTCTTGTTTCTCAATCCTATGGTTGCAAAAAGACAATAGTTTAACAAAGCATCGTTCTGTTTTTATTTTTATTTTTTTTTTTTTTTTTTTTTTTTTTGGCTACAAATTACTTATGATATTATTTTTTTTTGTACCATTTGTTTGTTTTTTCCTATATTTGGTTGTATTTGATATATATCCAAGTACGGCCTTTTTCAGTCACAAAGTACTGACATGTGTAAGGGAATGTTGAATTTTGTCATTTCTATAAAATTGTTTTGTTTCGTTTTAATTCGTTTCGTTTTGTATTTTTTAATTAATTAATTTATTTATTTATTTAATTATTATTTATTTATTTATTTATTTATTTATTTATTTATTATTTATTTATATTTAATTTTTTTTCTTTTAGTCTTTAATTTCGTTTTTTTGTTTTAATTCTTTCCGTCTGGCTTTGTTTCGTTTCGTTTTTTATTTACTTTTATTTAATTTAATTTTATTTAATTTTATTTTATTTTATTTTATTTTATTTTATTTTATTTTATTTTATTTAGTTTAGTTTCGTTTTGTTTTAATTCTTATTGTTTCGTTTTGTTTCGTTTCATTTAGTTTCGTTTGGTTTCGTTTTGTATTGTTTCTTTTCGTTTCGTTTCGTTTTCTTTTATCTTTAGTTCATTGTTCCGTCTGCCTGGTTTACAACTAAGTACCTGTCTCTCATCTATAAATTATTATACTTCATTTCCTATATCTGGGATTTAAATTGTTACTTTTTTTGTAAATTTACAAAAATTTTGCGGAAACTTCTAACGAGTCTTTTTGTTGACGTGTTATGTGTAATGTCGGTTTGTTATAAATCTGATGAACAAGACGATAAACTCATGCTGATAATTCCAGCTACGTCTGTAAAACATTTTCAAATACACATGCTGCAATTTTTGCTTGATCTGATGATCAAATTAAAATAGTTAAATTAATATCTAATGTACCGGAAAACTTTAACATTTTCATATTAATAGTCGTGATAATGTGCTGTTTCGATACAAAAAATATTGTGTTACAAGATTAAAATGAAAACTCCGACTTACTGATCTATTACACCTCAGCGATCTAAATTATCTAATATTTTCTATTAAATTGTGCTGTAATTTTTTGTGTTTATCTGTGTTTAACTCAATCGTCGAATCAGCGGGATAATGGAATTATTAACACCACCCCAGGATCCAAATGGAGAAACCCGGAAATGACATCATATCTCACCTGATGTTGCGGATATTTGTCGAGAATTTCTCCTGGTCGAGTAACTTCTAAACTCCCTTTTGTCCTGGCTATAGTTTGGTTTCTCTGCCCTATCTGTAAATACTACGCCATTTTGTTCAGGTTTGTTTTCTGTATCTTTTAAAAGCCATATGATTGCAAGTATTTTTGTTGTTTATTTCATTTACCAAAATGCCAGTCGGGTGGATCCTGAGGACAGTGAGGGTATCTTTTTGGACACCATTACATCAAAATCAGCAAATTATCCCTTAACACACCATCGATCAATCAATCAATCAATCGTTTAAAATATCTATCTATCTATCTATCTATCTATCTATCTATCAAGAAAGAAGAAAGGAAGGAAGCAATCAAGTTCTCGCCAAATTAGAAAAAGAACATACTAGTAAGTGATTTACAATGCTTTTGCCCAGTTTTGCTATTAAAGGAAGCAAAGTTACTGGACCCAGCTGACGATACTTATCCTAGAACCGTTTCCTATAATTGGCAATATAGATACTTATTGAACGACATGTTTCATATCCTCTGATATCATCTCACTGATACCAGTGTTTCCATTAAAACTGGATGTCTACACGAACGTGAAGACCACAGATATGATCCTGCATATTTTGCCAGGCTTATATATGGTGGCTGTTTATTTTAATCACATCTAGAACATGCAATAGATGTCAATTATATTATTTCAGCAATAACCTTAAAATCACCAGAAAAGTCTGATAAAATTGATACATGGTGCAATGATGATTTGAAATTATCTTTTTATGCATGTAAAATTATTTTAATTAGCGAAAAAGTTTTGAAATATTTATATCTGACGACAGCAAAATGGTAGAACGTATGGCGTCCCATGTGATCGTCTGCTGTAGTCTTGTCACTTAGAAATATTGCAAATTTTCGTCTAGTAAATTAGGATTTGTACCAGCAAAAGTTTTTAAGTTTTTACTTTTTTGGCTTGTTTTGGTTTGGATGTTTGTTTATTTATTTATTTATTTATTTATTTATTTATTTTATTTCATTTTATTTTATTTTATTTTATTTTGTCTAATATAATTTAATTTAATTTAATTTAATTTTTTTTATTTTATTTAATTTAATTTTATTTTATTTTATTTATTTATTTATTCTGTTTTATTTTATTTTATTATTTTATTTTATTTTATTTTACACGTATTTATTAATTAATTTTTTTTATTTATTTATTTATTTATCTATTTAGTCATTATTTAATTTTTGCTTTGGTTATTGCAAACTACATGTTTTTCAGTTGCAAATTTGGATTATTTTTTTTTAGTTAGATCAGCAAAATCAATTTAAAAAACACAAAAAAATGACAAAAACTTACGTAAAATAAACATCCCTTTGTAATGAAAAAACAATGATTACAGCGATCCTTAGCATTATAAACCACAAAGATCACAAACAGTTTGTTATAAAGAACAATGTATCCAATATTGTTCTGCTATTTGCAATAATCTAAAAAAAAAAAACGCCTAAAAATAAACATCAGTCAGATATTTAAAAAAAAAAAAAACACACACACACACACACACACACACACACACACACACACACACACACATTAAGCTGTTAACATATAGATAACTAGTTATTTTCACAAGATAAAAATTTCAGTTCCAGGAAATGAAGGGGGGAAATATTGGTTAATTCGGATTGGAACTAAACGACTGTATGAATAAATAGAACTTCAACTACAGGGTTATTACAATTGTGACTACACTGTCATTACCATATGTGTCTGATAATTGTTTTAGAATATTTGTTCTGGCCTTTTCCAATTATGAGGACAGGCCTTAATATTGCTATATGATTAAATCGTTTCTGTAAATACTCCATTTTACACGCACATTGTCTGAAAAACTATCCCCGTCGGCAAAGAGTCACTCTTAGGGCGCTATCGATAATTTTCTGTTCAAAAGGAAATTTTCTATGAGAGAGAAAAATGTAATAACAACATAGCAATTGATTCTTTCTTTTTGTTGTAATTAACTCGAATAAATAAAAACTTTACCTAAGTTCAAATGTTAAATTCATCGTTCATACACTTACAAAGTGCACTCAGTTTAATATTTTCCTGGTTTTAGCGTTGCAGTAAGATATTAGGCGCCTTATTTCTCTTGTGTCTGAGAATTTCATAATCTCTTCGATTGATTTTTCCTTTGTTGATTTAAAATATACACTTGTTCGAAAATTTTCAATTTTAAATTAAATTATTTTTCTTAAAAAATCTTTCTTCCAGGGAAGTTGCTTCAACAGCGCACATTGATTTTCATAATCAGGTCTTTCACAAAATTGTTTACATGGTGTATATAGATATAGTTTGACTTACAAGATAGAGGGAGGCGACAGGTACGAAAGAATTCGTATCAGAGTTCATTCATTATGACTTAATGATAACCAGTCGCTTTACACACACACACACACACACACACACACACACACACACACACATTAAGTGTTTATATCACTGGCTTGTATTTTGTCGTGTTCTTGATTGTGCTGGCTGTTTCAATCATTGGTTTGTATTGTTTCGTGTTCTTGGTTGTGTTGGCTGTTTCCATTATTGGCTTGTATTGTGCCGTGTCCTTGGTGATGTTGTGGTTTCTATCATTTATTTATAACGAGTCTTTGTTGCTTAAATTGCTGTTAAGTATTTGTTTTTAGTATCAAATTTCTTTAGTTAATTTTACTATCTTTTTACAATCTTTATTAGCTAGCTAATACCAATTGTTTAAAACTTCCCCTTAACTGTTATGAGCTATTATAACAGTTATAGAATTAACAAGGCATCGTTTTATATATACTTTACTTATATATGAACGATGCAAAAAATAGAACAAAAAACTCAAATATCCATTTACATCAATTGTGTGATTTTTATTCTCAAAACATCACCAATATCAGTGCAAAGTTGATTGTCTTTAGTCATATATGAAATAAAAGATTCATAAAAATCACAGACTCTCATATACATCAGGAGCAGCAACCATGATTTATTTTCAAAGCCCTTACTTTATCTAACATAAAACAATTTAACTTGTAAAATATGACACGTAATGACATGCTAGCCCAATCTAGGAGATTTGTCATTCACTTATCCCATATTTCCTCTTATTTGATTTAATCTCGTGTTCTCGTATTCCCAGGCTAGCTATTATCCAAGTCTCTTTAACACACAGTATGAGACTATCATCGCTAAAACAAGTCTTGCTTAGCGCTGAGAAGAAATGCATTTTTCTTCATCTCATGTAATGATGGACCGTATGCTAGCAAGATGTCTTTGAATAATGGCAATCAAAAGAGTGAAGAGGCACTGCGATTCCTCCCAAGAGAGATTCAATGTGGAGATCAGGCGTTCTAGTTCAGAACAGATTATGTCCTAATTGGTAGAACTTAATCGAATCAAACTGGGATAAAACGGTCTAAATAGAATTTCGCGTGATGATCGCGGTCCTAAAGTAAGTTAGCTTCTTCTATGATCGTCTGTTCGACTCTCTTTTATTTATTACATTTTCTTTCATTTCGTTCATATTCATTTCGAATTTAAATATAATTTACTTGCCCACCACGTGATCTGGAAGTTAGTACGCCATGCAGAGTTTCCAAATTGGATACGACAGGGGTGTGGATATTTGTAAACTGATCACGGAATCAAGTAACGATTTAGCTGTAAATAAAAACATGTCAGTTGAAAACAGGCTTGTGGTGATTGAAAATAGAAGTGTAAATAAAACGTGTTATAATACTCAACAATATCAGTTTTTATAGAATAGTTAAGAAATGAGCTTGCAGAGATGAAGAAAGAAAATAAACTTAATTGAAATTCAATTTTGTTTCTCGAAAGCTGTGATTTAAATTGTTATGCAACAAATAAAATTTGTTTGCCATTTAAATTTGATTTTGGCTTTAAATTGTTTGCAAACTAGAACAATTATTATTATTATTATTATTATTATTATTATTATTATTATTATTATTATTATTATGTTTTTATTAACTATTATCTACAATTATAAAATGAGTGATTTTTTTCATTTATTTTTTAATTTGCAATGTGTTTCCTTTTTATAGTTTTTAAATGTTTCCTCTTATTTATTTGTTTATTATTTATTATTTTACGTACAACTTTTTTCTACTTTATTTTATTATTTTTGTCATATCACTAAGAAAGATCGGAATTGATTGGTTGATTGTTTGTGTTTCTTTTTTCCATTGATTAAATTCAATTATTTATTTATTTATTTATTTATTTATTTATTTGTTTGTTTGTTTGTTTATTTATTTATTTATTTATTTATTTATTTATTTATTTATTTATTTGTTTATTTATTTATTTATTTATTTACTTTACTTTACATGTCTTTTTAATTTTATTTGTTTAAAAATCAAAATAAAACAATTTTTATTCTATTTGATCACCTCACATCCACTTTTTATGTCTGTATTATTTTATCCTACAATAGCTCAGCTAGAGGGCTATCATTTTTACAACTGTATTTTGTTACATGTATAATAATTTAACAAACAAGCTCTAGTCGGACTACAGATCCGATACAATTAATATTTATTTATACTTCTATATCAAACTAATCAGATACCTTAATCCGCATCATTAGATTTCAATGGACGTTATCAGCATTTTCATCAATAACAAAATAGAAGCACAATTATGTAGACAGTTATATAATGCAGTAAGGACAGAATCAAATAAATATTGTAAATATGTCCGTAAAATTCGGATATCCTTCGTTAGACAGTCTTTCAGAAATCAAACTCGATTTCATGAAATTAAGAACACTAATCATAAAACCTCTAAGTGGATCATCCACTAATTTGCTTTCATTTCTCAAAATAGTGATTTTGTACAAAGAGGGTTTGCGCACTGTTATTATATTACTCTTCAAACGGGATAGCATTGACCTTTGACCTTGAACTAATAAATTACGGGTAAATTGGTACAAGATGGATAGCTGGCTCATTGTTGAATATTTATTTGTTAACTACATATTAATCACCCATATAGATTTAAGGAATATTAATATATCTGTATCATATTACGGAAGAAAATATAATTCTTTCCTGGTATAGAATATTTTCCTTATTTATCTGTTTTTTTTTTTTTTTTTTTTTTTTTTTTTTTTTTTTTTTTTTTGTTAAAAAAAGAAAAGAAAGGAAGAAAAGAAAGGAAGAAAAGAGAAAGGAAAGAAAAAACTGAAACAAAAATGTGTAATCCAACCTTAGTTGTGTCAAACGTTTGATGTATTCAAAGGATCGATATCGTTCTTGGACTTTACGTTTTCTGCTTGATGTTCTTTTTCCCTTTAATTTAACACTTTTGAATTTTTTAGTTTTAATATTTCAAAAAGTGCTATACTAAAATTTTATACCAAAAGCAAACAAGAATTGAGATTTACAATGTATGGTGATATATTACATGTATAACACAGTGTATGAATTACATAATTAAAGACAATTATAGAAAAATTATAGTTTTGATGAAAAAACCCAATAACAACGAAATAAAAAATAACTGTTACAGTAATGAATTTAACACTTTGTTAGAAAAACAAAAAAATATTGTAAAATTCTACAAGGTTCTAAAAGTCGTTGATGGAACTATTTTTTAAAGTAGTCGAAATTGCGGAAGTTGTCCAAGATTTTGCGGATTCATGAGCTTTATAAATTTGTAGGTTTTTTTTTTTTTCAATTTTGGCCAACAAATCTGTATATAGTTCACATATGAGAAGAAAATGGAATTCGTCTTCAATTTCACCACTGCTGAAATAAAAGCAAAAAACTTGGTTTCACTTTCCACATGGTAAAATTGTGTAATTGTGTAATCTATGGATTATTTTGAGTGTGAAATTTTATTTAAAAGTTAATGTCTTTTAAATGTATATGAATAAAAGTTAAATCAAATTTTGTTTTAGGAATTTTCTAAAAATAACATTTTATAAACATATTTTGCTAATGAAACAATGAAAAATGTTTAAAAAATTATATCAGATACTACCTTAAATAGCTGAAACTGCAATAACGTATAAATAAGTGAAAGTTGTTACAGAAATCAGATCTGTCGGTATAGTGTTGCCAGCAATATGAATGTCATGTGCAGATAACATGAAACATGTTAAAAGACCAGTACCAACAAAAGCAGCATCATAGTCAGCGGTAAGCAAGTTTTAGGTAAAGAGATAATGCTTAGCACCAAGAAGGAAAGAGGAGAGAATGGCGTAATGGCGTTTTACCCTCTAGTTAACATTCTTTCGCTTTAATCAAGGCGGTCTATTCCGAGACGAGGAAACCAAAATACACTGGAAATATCAACTGACAAACTTCTTAACACAGTGGTCTGTCCGAAAGGACTCTGAACCTAACAGACGATTTGATCCTTAACCGCGAGCAACAGGCCACTTGGTCATTGAATCCCTACCCCCTTCTTCCTCCCATGAGGGAGATGGAGATTTGAAAGGTATCAGCTTATGTTTTCCTTTCTATAAGACTACCATATTTAACAAATATACCTCTTTAATTTTGATATCCCATTTTTGCACATTTCGAAAATTCCTTCCTCATCAGTGACGCTAGGGGCCGAAAAAGTTTATAGATAAAAAACATAAGCCAAACAGTTGAAAAATAATGAATCTAAAGTTCCAAATTATATAAATCCAAATTCAGCCGAGGAATGTTTGGCATGAAGGAACAAACCTTATTTTTAAACAAATTTCAAAAATTAAGACCCTTGTAAATTTTGCCACAAGGTACAATTTTACAACTATGAATAAACTCCATCTATTAAGTAAAGGTAACAAAAAAATAGAAAGTTGTAACCAGAAAACTGGAAAACAATCAAATAAACATAAGATGTTTGCAATGCTATCATATATCATCACGTTATAGAATTATGTAAAAATATTTGTGTACGCAGCAATTTTATATATATGTCTATAAATATCACTGGTGCATGCTTAAGAATTTCATTACATAACCTTGAAATATATATATATATATATATATATATATATATATATATATATATATATATATATATATATATATATATATATATATATATATATATATATATATATTGTATAAGCAATGTTAAATATGTAATCATAACATTTTTATGTGAGTTGTGGGTGTAACAGATATATATGTATTGATCATCAGTGGCATTGTTTTTAACTGGAACACCAACTGACGCATCTTTTTCATTGATTCCTTTGTCCCGTAACTAGAGACACGGAATGTCCAATTTAATCTCCAAATGCTCAAAAGAAATACGAAACTAAAATTAAGTCTACAAATGTTTAAATGAAATGTTATATTGTCATACGATCGTCAAATATTCTTATTATACAAAATTATTACTGTTATTTACAATGTTTAATCAATATATTATTATTATTAAGTATAAATTGTTATTATAATTATTAAGTGTAAATTGTTAATATAATTATTAAGTGTAAATTATTATTATTATTATTATTATTATTTAGTATAAATTGTTGTTGTTGTTGTTGTTGTTGTTGATCCTATTTCCCTACTTTATCCGTTTTAAACAAGTTTTTTTTTAGTCAGCCATTTTCAAAGATAAATAGATATAAAATCAGAAGTCAAATTTGCTTGTAAAATAACATTGCAATCGCGCAAAAGAAGTCATTTACACACGCTAAACACTAGCTCCATTGTCAAATTGTTGATTTTGCCAACAACTTATGGACGACACTTACACCCATTCGAAGTGTTTGGGATTATTGCAGCACAGGGACTACCTCTATGTAAAAACTACCTTGTCACAGTGACCAACTCCATATACATCCATCATGTCAACTAAGATCAGTGTTTTAATATTCCTTTTTATTTTTTATACTTTAACCAAAGGAACCTTTGTGTCAACCATTCGAAGTGTCTGGTATCACGTTAGCACAGTGACCACCTCCAATTATAAACCACCTTTCTATACAGTAAAACCAAAGAACTCCATACAAAGACAATATATTCAATAATATCCGTGCTTTATGTTGCCCATTTTTTTTATATTTTAACCAAAAGAGATCCCCTTTGTTACACATTCGAAGGGTCTGGTACCGTGTATCGCGTAAGCACAGGGATATCCTGTATAAATAAACCACCTGTCTTTAGAGTAAAACCTGTTAAAGTGACCACCTCTATATATAAACCACCTGTCTTTAGAGTAAAACCTGTTAAAGTGACCACCTCTATATATAAACCGACTGTCTTTAGAGTAAAACCTGTTAAAGTGACCACCTCTATATATAAACCACCTGTCTTTAGAGCAAAACCTGTCAAAGTGACCAACTTCATATATAAACCACCTGTCTTTAGAGTAAAACCTGTTAAAGTGACCACCTCTATATATAAACCACCTGTCTTTAGAGTAAAACCTGTTAAAGTGACCACCTCTATATATAAATCACCTGTCTTTAGAGTAAAACCTGTTAAAGTGGCCACCTCTATATATAAATCACCTGTCTTTAGAGTAAAACCTGTTAAAGTGACCACCTCCATATATAAATCACCTGTCTTTAGAGTAAAACCTGTTAAAGTGACCACCTCTATATATAAACCACCTGTCTTTAGAGTAAAACCTGTTAAAGTGACCACCTCTATATATAAATCACCTGTCTTTAGAGTAAAACCTGTTAAAGGGACCACCTCTATATATAAACCACCTGTCTTTAGAGTAAAACCTGTTAAAGTGACCACCTCTATATATAAACCACCTGTCTTTAGAGTAAAACCTGTTAAAGTGACCACCTCTATATATAAACCGCCTGTCTTTAGAGTAAAACCTGTTAAAGTGACCACCTCTATATATAAAACAAAAGATTCATTTAGATTTAGTGTTTTCTGATTCCTTTGCTTTAAAATTTTACCAAAAAAGAATTTTTATATTATAGATTCAAAGTTTCAGGTTTTACTTAATACGGTACGGTAGAGATTGTTTCCACTATGGGGACTTTCTGCAACGAAGCAAATTACTTACAATTAAATTGTTGACACAAGGATATTGCATGCCTAGGCTAATCAAGGCCCTTAAAAAGTTTTATGGCCGTCATCACAATATTGTTGATAAGTATGTAGTCACTGTATCCCAACTTATACTGGATATATTTGACTTACCATAGTTATTTGTTCCTTTCATTTTCAAAATTGACTTGCACGTGATGGGTGTAGCTATGTAAGACAGGAGGTGCTTACCTTTCCGGAGCACCCGGCCTCACTTCCTTGATGGAAGTTCATGTGTATAACATATTTTGCCAATTTGCAAAGTTTTTACTTTGTTTTTGGGATTGTGATATGGACAAGGACTGGTATGTTTGTTTTATTATTATTACACCTTTTTGTAACTCTGTTATGAGGTATAACATTTATTTGTTCCTGTTTTTTTCTATGTCTGACAAACAAGCTAAAATCAATTCATTCCGCAAATTCTTTTTTATTTCCCTGTTTGTATCTATTGAGATCTGAACCCGTATAAAGGGACCATAAGAAAGATGTTCCAACTGTTCGGGATATCTTGATCCTTACAACTTCCGGTAAAGTCACCGAATTACATATTCTATATTCTTGTCTAAATTAAATTATGATATTCAATACGGGTGTCTTAATTTTAGAATTCTGTAATATATATATCTTGTCTCTAGCTGAATTTCGCTTGTTTATCACAGGTACAAGTTTGACGTGCTGTGGTTTCAAGTCTTGTAGAATTTCGTGAGTTTCACGTTGTTTGTACTTTGTTGCTCGGCTATTACACAGTACACGTTTGATGTGCTGTGGTTTTGCGTCTTGTAAAATTTCATGAGTTTCGCGTTGTGTGTACTTGGTTGCTCGGCTATTACACAGTACACGTTTGACGTGCTGTGGTTTCGTGTCTTGTAGGATTTCGTGAGGTTCGCGTGGTGTGTACTTGGTTGCTCGGCTATTACACAGTACACGTTTGACGTGCTGTGGTTTTGCGTCTTGTAAAATTTCGTGAGTTTCGCGTTGTGTGTACTTGGTTGCTCGGCCATTACACAGTACACGTTTGACGTGCTGTGGTTTCGTGTATTGTAAAATTTTGTAAGTTTCGTGTGTGTGTACTTGGTTGCTCGGCTTTTACACAGTACACGTTTGACGTGCTGTGGTTTCGCGTATTGTAAAATTTCGTGATTTTTGCGTTGTGTGTACTTGGTTGCTCGGCTATTACACAGTACACGTTTGACGTGCTGTGATTTCGCGTATTGTAAAATTTCGTGAGTTTCGCGTTGTGTGTACTTGGTTGCTCGGCTATTACACAGTACACGTTTGACGTGTTCTGGTTTCGCGTCTTATAACAATTTGTGAGTTTCGCGTTGTGTGTACTTGGTTGCTCGGCTATTACACAGTACACGTTTGACGTGCTGTGGTTTCGTGTCTTGAAGAATTTCGTGAGGTTCGCGTGGTGTGTACTTGGTTGCTTGGCTATTACACAGTATACGTTTGACTTGCAGTGGTTTTGAGTCTTGTAGTATTTCGTGAGTTTCGCGTGGTGTGTACTTGGTTGTTTGGCTATTACACAGTACACGTTTGACTTACTGTGGTTTTGCGTCTAATAGAATTTCGTGAGGTTCGCGTGGTATGTACAGTATAACCTGCTGTAGAGTCCACCTCTATTTAAAGTCCACCTTTCTATAACAACCGGTCTGAAGTATCCGAAATGGATTTTACTATATAATGAACCTCTGTATAAAGTCCACCTGTATAATGTGAATAAAGTTCACCCTTTTCAGGCCCAAATGACTCCAGAACCTGTCTATAAAGTCCATTTCTTTAATATAATTTTTTATTAAATTTTATAATTTCCTAAATTTTTTGCAGTAAATATCAGCCACATTTCTTTGATACTGTGATGTATGAAAATTGGCAATAAATAATTTTAATATAAATTATTGATCACACTATATACAATGTAGTAACTTACATGATTTTTATAATCTACTGAAGTAAAGACTACATTATCGACTGATATTAAGTAAAATTTTGAAGAATAATATATGAAGTCATACTTATCATGTTAACAACTGTAGCCATGAGATATAAAGGTAGAAATACCCATTGTTATCTTATATGTTTTATATATAATTGTTTAATTTGTGACAACTTTGCTGCTACTTATAACAACAAAGACACAATTAGTCAAGTGTATATAATATTTAGAGTTTAACCAAATAATCTTTTCTGATGTACAGTTTATCAAATTGAAATAGTCTGGTCTTTTTTAATAATTATTTCTGAATAATATGTTTTTAAAAAATAAGATGAAATTAACTTTATTCATGTATATATTAATAAGTTTTTAATGATTGCTGCATATTTTCACTTTTTTAACTATTTTAAACACTGTATGTTTGCTCGTACATATAGGGGACCCTCTATATAAAGACCACCTGTCTGTTAAGTCCACTTTTGCACAGTCCCCTAGGTGGACTTTATACAGGTTATACTGTACTTGGTTGCTCTGCTATTACACAGTACACATTTGACTTGCTATGGTTTCGAGTCTTGTAGAATTGGTTGTTTGGCTTTTATACAGTACACGTTTGACTTACTATGGTATCGTGTCTTATAAAATTCCGTGAGGTTCGCGTGGTGTAAACTTAGTTGCTCTGCTATTACACAGTACACGTTTGACTTGATGTAATCTTGCGTCTTGTAGAATTTCGTGAGGTTCGCGTGGTGTAAACTTAGTTGCTCTGCTATTACACAGTACACGTTTGACTTGATGTAATCTTGCGTCTTGTAGAATTTCGTGAGGTTCGCGTGGTGTAAACTTAGTTGCTCTGCTATTACACAGTACACGTTTGACTTGATGTAATCTTGTGTCTTGTAGAATTTCGTGAGGTTCGCGTGGTGTGTACTTGGTTGTTCGGCTATTACACAGTACACGTTTTACTCGCTTTTATTTCGTGTCTTGTAGAATTTCGTGAGTTTTGTGTGGTGTGTACTTGTTTGTTTGGCTATTACACAATACACGTTTAACTTACTGTGGTTTCGTGAGTTTCGTGTGGTGTGTACTTGGTTGCTCAGCTATTACACAGTACACGTTTGACTTTCATGGGTTTTGAGTCTTGTAGAATTTAGTTTATTTCGTATGGTGTGTACTTGGTTGCTCAGCTATTACACAGTACACGTTAGACTTGCTGTCGTTTCGTGTCTTTTAGAATTTCGTGAATTTCGCGTTGTGTGTACTTAGTTGCTCGGCTATTACAAAGTACACGTTTAACTTGCTGTGGTTTCGTGTCTTGTAGAATTTCATGATGTTCGCGTGGTGTGTACTTGGTTGCTCGGCTATTACACAGTACACGTTTGACTTGATGTAATCTTGCGTCTTGTAGAATTTCGTGAGGTTCGCGTGGTGTAAACTTAGTTGCTCTGCTATTACACAGTACACGTTTGACTTGATGTAATCTTGCGTCTTGTAGAATTTCGTGAGGTTCGCGTGGTGTAAACTTAGTTGCTCTGCTATTACACAGTACACGTTTGACTTGATGTAATCTTGTGTCTTGTAGAATTTCGTGAGGTTCGCGTGGTGTGTACTTGGTTGTTCGGCTATTACACAGTACACGTTTTACTCGCTTTTATTTCGTGTCTTGTAGAATTTCGTGAGTTTTGTGTGGTGTGTACTTGTTTGTTTGGCTATTACACAATACACGTTTAACTTACTGTGGTTTCGTGAGTTTCGTGTGGTGTGTACTTGGTTGCTCAGCTATTACACAGTACACGTTTGACTTTCATGGGTTTTGAGTCTTGTAGAATTTAGTTTATTTCGTATGGTGTGTACTTGGTTGCTCAGCTATTACACAGTACACGTTAGACTTGCTGTCGTTTCGTGTCTTTTAGAATTTCGTGAATTTCGCGTTGTGTGTACTTAGTTGCTCGGCTATTACAAAGTACACGTTTAACTTGCTGTGGTTTCGTGTCTTGTAGAATTTCATGATGTTCGCGTGGTGTGTACTTGGTTGCTCGGCTATTACACAGTACACGTTTGACTTGATGTAATCTTGCGTCTTGTAGAATTTCGTGAGGTTCGCGTGGTGTAAACTTAGTTGCTCTGCTATTACACAGTACACGTTTGACTTGATGTAATCTTGCGTCTTGTAGAATTTCGTGAGGTTCGCGTGGTGTAAACTTAGTTGCTCTGCTATTACACAGTACACGTTTGACTTGATGTAATCTTGTGTCTTGTAGAATTTCGTGAGGTTCGCGTGGTGTGTACTTGGTTGTTCGGCTATTACACAGTACACGTTTTACTCGCTTTTATTTCGTGTCTTGTAGAATTTCGTGAGTTTTGTGTGGTGTGTACTTGTTTGTTTGGCTATTACACAATACACGTTTAACTTACTGTGGTTTCGTGAGTTTCGTGTGGTGTGTACTTGGTTGCTCAGCTATTACACAGTACACGTTTGACTTTCATGGGTTTTGAGTCTTGTAGAATTTAGTTTATTTCGTATGGTGTGTACTTGGTTGCTCAGCTATTACACAGTACACGTTAGACTTGCTGTCGTTTCGTGTCTTTTAGAATTTCGTGAATTTCGCGTTGTGTGTACTTAGTTGCTCGGCTATTACAAAGTACACGTTTAACTTGCTGTGGTTTCGTGTCTTGTAGAATTTCATGATGTTCGCGTGGTGTGTACTTGGTTGCTCGGCTATTACACAGTAAACGTTTGATTTTCTGTGGTTTCGTGTCTTGTAGAATTTCGCCTGGTGTGAAGTTGGTTGCCCGGCTATTACACAAGTACACGTTTGACTTGTGGTAATTGGCCTCGGTTCTTTTTCTCTTATATTATCTATTGACTACAATTTGTGTCTGTTTTGTTACAAAGCTACACTTCGATATCAGGATATTTCTATAAATTGTTTGTTTATTTTGTTATTTTTCACGTATATAATTGATTACCACTACACAAATACACAAAAAAGAAATACTGTCAGAAACTTTTTTATACTTTATTTTAGATAATACATATAGTTAAGTTCTCAATTCCGACATCTTCTTACACATCTTACAATCTGTAAAAGGAAAAAAGACAATCATTAAACATTTATATTTATCTGTAAGAAAAACAAAAGATATTTAACTAAAACTCTCTCTTCATTTTTATTCGTAAGGGTTATCACTCTCTTCATTTTTATTCGTAAGGGTTATCACTCTCTTCATATTTATTCGTAAGGGTTATCACTCTCTTCATTTTTATTCGTAAGGGTTATCACTCTCTTCATTTTTATTCGTAAGGGTTATCACTCTCTTCATTTTTATTCGTAAGGGTTATCACTCTCTTCATTTTTTATTCGTAAGGGTTATCACTCTCTACGTTTTTATTCGTAAGGGTTATCACTCTCTTCATTTTTTATTCGTAAGGGTTATCACTCTCTACGTTTTTATTCGTAAGGGTAATCACTCTCTTCATTTTTTATTCATAAGGATTATCACTCTCTACATTTTTATTCGTAAGGGTTATCACTCTCTTCATTTTTATTCGTAAGGGTTATCACTATCTTCATTTTTATTCGTAAGGATTTTCAATCTCTTTATTTGTATTCGTAAGGGTTATCACTCTCTTCATTTTTATTCGTAAGGGTTATCACTCTCTACATTTTTATTCGTAAGGATTATCACTCTCTACATTTTTATTCGTAAGGGTTATCACTCTCTTCATTTTTATTCGTAAGAGTTATCACTCTCTTCATTTTTATTCGTAAGGGTTATCACTCTCTTCATATTTATTCGTAAGGGTTATCACTCTCTTCATTTTTTTTTCGTAAGGAATATCACTCTCTTCATTTTTTATTCGTAAGGATTATCACTCTCTACATTTTATTCGTAAGGATTATCACTCTCTACATTTTTATTCGTAAGGGTTATCACTCTCTTCATTTTTATTCGTAAGAGTTATCACTCTCTTCATTTTTATTCGTAAGGGTTATCACTCTCTTCATATTTATTCGTAAGGGTTATCACTCTCTTCATTTTTATTCGTAAGGATTATCACTCTCTTCATTTTTTATTCGTAAGGATTATCACTCTCTACATTTTTATTCGTAAGGATTATCACTCTCTACATTTTTTATTCGTAAGGATTATCACTCTCTTCATTTTTATTCGTAAGGGTTATCACTCTCTTCATTTTTATTGGTAAGGATTATCACTATTTTCATTTTTATTCGTAAGGATTTTCAATCTCTTTATTTTTATTCGTAAGGGTTATCACTCTCTTCATTTTTTATTCGTAAGGATTATCACTCTCTACATTTTTAATTCGTAAGGATTATCACTCTCTACATTTTTTATTCGTAAGGGTTATCACTCTCTTCATTTTTATTCGTAAGGGTTATCACTCTCTTCATTTTTATTCGTAAGGGTTATTACTCTCATTATTTTTATTCGTAAGGGTTATCACAATCTTCATTATTTATTCGTAAGCGTTATCACTCTCTTCATTTTTATTCGTAAGGGTTATCACTCTCTTCATTTTTATTCGTAAGGGTTATCACTCTCTTCATTTTTATTCGTAAGGGTTATTACTCTCATTATTTTTATTCGTAAGGGTTATCA